>JAOWBP010000001.1:133320960-133333461 GCA_028571105.1 Tragopan temminckii | reverse complement strand
AAAAAGAAAACCTGTGAAGGTATATAAGTGATGTGAGAACTTGTAATAAACGATTTGGATCATTCACATCTGAGTCCGTGCGTCAGACGCTGCATCTATATGTGGTGAATGTGCTCTCACTGTGGTGGATGTTGATTTTTTTTTATTAATTAGGTATTGGTTTCTGAGGGTGATGCCCAGCTACTTAGGAGGAAGTGAGAGATGACTTTTTTTTCTGCCCTAATTACGTGTTTTTTGAGAACATGTGCTGATCTGTCTGTAGGCCAAAAATCATGCTCAGACAAGTATAGACTAGAGTAACTCACAGCTGGAAAGGATATCACACAATACTTTGTGAAATATTAATAAGATTTCTTGACATTTTCTGCCATATCTTTCTCATTTAGAAGCTGAATAAGTATGAGCTGAACAAATGGACTGTCAGATGGTGAGAAATTTGGCTAGACCATTGAGCTCAAAGGGCAGTGATCAACAAATTAAGATCCAGCTGGCAGCTGACAACACAGTACCTTAGGTATCAGTGCTGGGACCTGAAATTTTCCACATCTTCACCAGCAATGTGGATGATGGCATGGAATATACTCTCTGCAAATTTGTGGATCATACTAAGATAGGGAGAGTTATTGACATAAAAGCTGTTGGAAGTTTTATTCAGAGCAACATTGTGCATATGGAAGATTTAGCCAAAATCACAAATTTCAGCAAGAAGGGCAGATTATTGCCTCCAGGGTAAAATGACCTTACACACTAGTAAAGGCTGAGTCCCAGGGACTGCTGAAAAAGGCTGAGGGCTGTGGCTGATGAAGGTTGAATATGAGCCAACAGTGATCTCATTTCAAGCCAGGTACAAACTGTGTTGTTAGTCTACATCACAAGAGAGGTAGATAGTAAAACTTCATATCTCACTAGTCAACATTTAGAATATTTTGTCTGGTTTTATGTCCTTCAATCTCCAACTGAAGAGAAATGTGGAGAAACTTGAAAGGATCCAGTGGTAGGTTACAAAAGCAGTTAAGGCCCTATTGTGCTGTATATACTGTATATTGTGAAAAGAGCTTGAGGGAGATGGATTCATCTAGTCTGGAAAAGTAGAGATAGTTACTTAGATCTGCTAGTTGCTTAAAATTTGAAGGAAAAAAATAACCAAAATAATTTTCAGTAGCACTGGATGACATTGCAAATGTCAAACACTACAGATCATAAACCGAATGTTCAAGTTAAACATTAGGAAAAAAGCTTTTCCCTGATGTTCTCTAGAGTTTTGCAGTGCTGGGAAGAAGCAGGAATTTCTATCCTTTGACATTTTCAGCACCCACCAATACAAATCCTACTCTAGTGCTGACAATAGTCCTGATTTGAGGAGGAAGTTTGACTAGGTTACTTTTAGAGCTCCCTTCCAACTATCTGTATTTCTCTAATTCAATCTAACTTAATCATGTAATGTCACATGTTACAATTATATATTACCGTAGGGCAGAGTCATAATATTCCATGGGAGTGATCCAGGGGAATCAGGTCCATCTATCCCCAGACCCTCTACTCTACTTCTGAGACCCCACCTCAGCTACAACATTTAGTCTGAAGAAGAGGAAAGTCTGGGGGGACATTATAGTGGCTTTCCAGTACTTAAAGGGGTCCTACAAGAAAGATGGAGAGGCAATTTTTTGCCAAGGACTGTAGTGATAGGAGAAGAAGTAATGACTTTAAGCTGGAGGAGGATAGATTTAAATTAGACATTAGGAAGACATTCTTCATTAGTTGATGTTGTTGATGCCCCACCTCTGGAGGTGTTCAAGGCCGGGTAGGATGGGTCTTTGTGCAACCTGATCTAGTGAAGGGTTGGACTAGATGATCTTTAAATATCTGTTCCAACACACGTAGTTCTATAATTCTAAGACATATTACTTAATCTACTATTTACATGTATATTTAATAGCATATATGCAATATTTAATAACTTTTAATTAATAACTTTGCAGCAACAGAAAAATCTAGATTCAGCATTCATAAGTGGAACATAAATAATTTCTGTAAAAAGCTATGTGATCACATTCCTCTGTTCCTATTGGAAGAACAGACATCCTGTTTCAATATTATCAGATACGATGGAGTGTGAATATGGTCACAGTAGTATTTGCTGGTATTCCGTGTCCAAACCTGGACTTCATGTCTCAGAACATTATAGGATTGAAGGTTCTGTTGTGCCATGAATGCTTGGAGTTCCTGTGCTGTGGAAGACAAGTCACAACAAGACTTTTATTTTCATACCTACCTTATGTAATCTGTCAGAAAGGAAGAGAATATGTCAAGGAAAGGGTTCTTCTTGAGTTTCACTTAGTTTGCTGTTAGCAGTGACATTAGCAAGCAACAGAGTTACGCTTGCAAGTTAGGCATGGAACCAGGAGGTGGGGGCAGCTGTGCTGCTTTTTGTACTAATCAAAGATGTTTATGTGTGACAAATGAATTCTGAATGGTGTGCAGATCTGATGGCCTGGACTAGTAAGCTCAAAGCCAATGAAAACTGTTATTTGCTGCTACAGAATTTTGCTGAAGTGCAGTTTGGAAAAAAAAGTAATAGAAGCTGTTTAATTCTATGACCATTTGAAAAATAAACATCTGAAAAACAAATGGTTTGAGATACAGGTAGCATAATTCAAACATTTAACTAGCATTGTACTGGGGATTGGAGGATTAAAGATAAACCCTTCATTTATCACCATGATATGTAAATTAGAAATTCAGTGGAGAGTACATAAGTGTACAGTTTTGGTTTGTTCAAATTTATTTGCTAAAACCAGCTGGTTGTGTACAAAGGCATGTACTACCAAGAAGCTGTAGTGCAAAAGTCTTATGCTTATTTTAATGAAAAAATATGGAAGGCAATGAGAGGATGACTGTGAGACATTTGTTACAAGCAGAGATAAAATACAAGTAGCCATAAAAGGTAGGTTTATTTTAAGGACTGGTGATCGGTTGCAACAGATGACACCTGCACTTTAAACTTTGGTAGACTGCTAAGGATATGAACCTTGTCAGAATCATATGATAGTCTGGCCAAAACTGAAAAAAGTTACTTGGGATATATAGGTTATACATAAGCTGACACTGATCCTGTTGAACGAGCTAAGACAGTGCATGATCAGTAGTGAGCTCTGATCAGGTCTAATTGAAACAAATATATCATTGCAGCATAACAGAAGCTCCCTGTAGGACGGAAACCACTGCTGTTGACACTGATAAATGACGTACGGTAAATGGATAGAATCAATTGAAGGCTCTCATCATTCTGCATCCATTTTCTAATTGTTAATACTTCTTCCTGTTGTATAAGTCTATTGCATGTGTGGGAAATGACAGAGACCAGAGGAATGACCTAAAATTTTTCATATTTCATATCAGCACTACCTTTCTAGACTAGGGTATTAATTACCATCTGGTGTGTTGTCTCTTTCTGCCATGTTCAGGCAGTATGCATCACTCCTTCAGCTGATTTCTATTTTCTCTGGCTGAGACAAAGTAGTCATGAGAACCCTGACAAATTATCAGCAAGGCTGATTTTATGACTTCCAGCAGTGGCCACAATAGTCAACTGTCAGGTTTGCCTCGGCCTAGACCTAGCATCTAGATTCATAATCACTATACAGTGTCTTCTTACCATGCGATACATTCAGTCATAACAGTACAGATACTACAGACTACAAATCAAAAATATAGAATAGATTTTCAGAATTCAAATCTGAACAAGACAAATGTTCCATCGGTAGGGAAAATAAAATTTTAGATTTTACCTCTGGCACAATTTCCTCTCATTGGGGGTACAAGTTCTCAACGAAAATATCTAGTTTTCTAACAAAGAATAATAATGCTTTCTATCTAGCTATCAAGAAGAATCTTCTCTATCACGGTGAGCAATGGCTTGGTCTCAGTTATTCACACATTTGTCACCTTTCATTTGGACTGCTGCAGTATAGTATATATCTTGCCATGAAGATGTTTGGATTTGGGAAACCCCATTGCATACAGTATGCTATGGCATACTTCCTCAGAAACATGAAAATGGCTTCCTCAGTAAAATGGCTATAATATGGGACAGGTCTTCTGATCTCTCTTGTGCTCTGCTTATTAATGCATTAAATCCGACTTTCCCCTCTTTACTCTGAGGCTTACTGGGGTCTCAAACTGGAGGACACAAAGATTAATAGAATCACAGAATCATAGAATTGCAGGGGTTGGAAGGAACCTCAAGAGATCATGGAGTTCAACCCCCCTGCTGAAGTACTTTCCCTACAATAGTTCTCAAAGCTAGGCATTCAGATGGATTTTGAATATCTCCATAGAAGGAGACTCCATTACCTCTCTGGACAATCTATTACAATGCTCGGTCATCCTTACTGTAAAGAAGTTCCTCCACATCTTTGTACGGAATTTCCTACGCACAAGTTTTAGGCCAGTGTTCCTACATACCACCAAGAAGAGCTTGAACTTACCCATTTGCCTTCCACAGACTTTCAGATATTTATAAATATTAATCTTCTTTTCCCCAGGCTGAACAGACCCAGGTTATTCAGCCTATTCTCATATGGGAGATGCTCCAGTACCTTTATCATCTTTGTGGCTCTCCCTGAGAGCTCTCTCACAGTTTGACTCAGGCCAACAATAACAAGAGCTCCTGAATCTGTGAGCCACGGTTAACAAATCTCCTACTTTACACACTAGGTACACCTTTATAATTACATTATCTATAACAAATATCTGGCAAAGTATAGGTGAAAACTGATAACTGATAACAGAAAACTTTAAAACAAATGTTTTTCTGGACAGAATTCTTACCAGGGAGGGTATCAGAGAAAAAACACATTGGAGATACTTGTCACCTTTCTTATATGTCTCAGAAACTGTTGTGTTGAACGTTGCACAGCAACATGCTTTTAACCCAATTTTGATATAAAAAGGAACCTTTGCTACAGGATCATAATTTCTCCATGGGCCCAGTTCTGTCTTCCTTGAAGAGAAAAAGAATTTTCTTTGTTTGTTTCCCAGAAAAAGACAGAAAAATATGCTTTAAGATAGATATGAAAACCAAAGCCTTCCTAACTTAACAATTAAGTAAAGTTAATTTCAAAGAGTATTGAATTAAATATGTAGAAAATTCATGGAAGTAATAAAAACTTGAATATTTTAAGGATTTCTGTTTTTAAATGATATTCTTGTTCTGTAGCAGAATGTATTTGATTTTACATAAGTGACTAATAAAACCGTTAACAGAAGCTGATTTTTTCATCGCCAAATGGAGTTTATAAGATTTTTCCAGAAGGCAGTGTTTACATATCCTTATATTCAATCAATTTTTAAAGAATAATCGCATCTTACACAGAAGATCCTACTGCAGAACACAGAAGCATTAACAGAAAGAGTAGGAACAAAAGAACTCGGCTGTATTCCTGTTCACCAGCCTACATATGTCATTACAGATGACACTGATTCATTATGTACTAGCTGCAGTGGAGTTCAGTGTTAAAATTTAAAACAAAATCAAAACCAAGCAAAACCAGTGCCTACAGAAATGTTGAATCCTCAGATATATGATTTTCTCTCTTTACATTCCACTGAATAGGAATTTGCTTTGATATTTTGGGGTTTGTTTTGTTCTGTTTTGTTTTTCAAATCCAGAAGAACAGGGCAGTCCTGTGACAAGATAATTTTTAGATAAGATGTAGGTACCTGAACAATGTGATGTCAAGTGAACTTTAGATCTATTTGATGACAAGAGATCTCTTCAAGGGAAATGAGATAGGGAAAGGAGAGAGATGTCATCCAGAGGCACGTCAGCTTTTGATAGAGCAAAGTCACTTCAGCCAAAAAAAAAGATATAAGTAGCTGTAAAGATGGATGAATTTATACCTGCAGCATCACTGGTATTGATCTAAGAGGAAACAGAGAAAAATGCTTTAGCTAAATTGGGATTTTTTGAACACATTGTAGATGCTTGTTATCATATGTTGTTATAACTACATGATATTTGGGGCGTATATTTAGTATCAGATGTCTCCAACACAGAAATAACTTTTTATTTCTTGTCATATAACTGCATTATGAAAGATGTATACATAGTGCTTTTCTCATTAGCTAAAAACTGATCAAAATTATTATGCACAGAAAATATATCTATTATCTTTGAAGACAGCCTGAAGCCAGCTTGAACTCATATCCAAAAGATTTAAAACCCTTTTGTCTACATCTCTGGTTCTGTGATTTGCCTAGGCTAAGCTGTCTTCAGGCACAGAAAAAAATAAAATCTCTGCCTAGAAAAGCTGAATAGTAGAGATGTTTAAGAGCTGTGTTTGCATTGACTGCATTTTTTTTTTTTAATTGAAGTCCTATGAAGTCAGGCTGGCTGTAGCTGAAGAAGCTGAAGAAGCAATCCTCATTTTCCTGTGCACCCTGATTTCTTTCTTCAGTCTTCCTCATCTCTACCTTCACATGCTAAATCTCCACTTCTGCTAGCAGAAAGGATCTGAACTTTCTTTTCTGGAGTAGATAGATTGCATTTTATGTGTTCTGCTAAGGAACTGTAGTCTAGACCTGTGGCCAGATCCAAAAATGAAGGCTCTATGGATATATGCTTGCCTTTATTCCCTCAGATGTGGGCACAGGTGACTCTCAGTAGCTCTTGTATAATAACACAGTTTTAAAAGGTAGGGGAAACTGTAAGAATACTGACCTTTATTGGTTGTGCAGGAAGGATGTGAGTTCCCCTTCTGTTCCATTGCTGACCTCAGCCCTCTTCCACCAGGACTGCATTGAGGGCCTCAGCATTCAGAACTGGATAATTCTGGTCTCTGATAAATAAAACATTCATGTCTTTTCATTCTCATGCTGCCATCACTTAGTGTATTTTAACCACTTCTCATTTTTATTTGACCTTTTTATCTACCTATAATTCATGATGGTAACTACAATATTCTACAATGTTCAATCAGTGCTTTGAAAACTGAACATAAATTCTGTATGTTGCTTTATTAGTAATGTACTTACTTTTTATTAATTGACATAAACTAGGAAATTTATATTGATTAAGCACTTAATTGAGCACCATGTGATGCTTTGGCACCAAGTGACTGCATCCCTATTGGGTGGAATACTAATCTTGTCTCAATTAAGCAATAGTCATTACTGTTAGGTTAATTTGTTATCTTGAGAGAAGTCCCAGTAAAACGTCCCTTTCTGAGGGTATCCACATTAAATGGAATATATCTAATTTTATTTCCTTTTTTTTTTTTGTGAGAAGAAGCAAGTTATTTTTGTGGGAAAAGTGTTAATGAAACTGCATCAAAGAAATGCATAAATGTTTTCCAGAAAATCAGTACTGTGACTCAGAGTTGTACAAAGATGCTTTTTCTTATTTTCACAGGAAGCAAGTATGCAAAATATTAAAGGTTTTCCCAGATCATAAAAATAAGCTATTGCTAAAGAGGCTGAGCCCACTTCTACTGCTGTTCTCACAGTAGCAGACTCTTTGCACGGAAAAGAGAAAGCCCAGACACACAACTTAATTAAGTGTTGTAGTAAGGGACATGGTTCAGTGAGGAAATATTGGTGGTAGGTGGATGGTTAAACTAGATGATTTTGGAGGTCTTTTCCAATCTTGGTTATTCTATGATTCTATGATTCATATTGAGACATTGCAGCTTACAGATTCCACATACTAGTACATTGTACCATAGAAGCTGTCAGCCCAGAAGCAGGCTCTTTGATGCCTTTGTTCAGAGCGTGTTGTAGAAACACTGCTTTTTCTGAGGCCTGATGTCCATAATTCAGATCCTTTTTCTTCTTTATATCTCAGGATCATTCAATACTTATTACTTAGATTTCTTAACTTAGTACATTCAGAAATTCCTCTCCCAGATGGGGGACCTCCCAGCATTAGAGGTACTAATGGATTAAGTTTCTTCTGTACTATTCATGACCCTCAGTGCCATAAGTTTCTTTCTTGTCCATGTCTGAAGTTTGGTGTAAGGGGATGTGCATTTGATTGGGAGTTTTTTTTGGGTGTCCTACTAGCAAGTAGGACACACTATCTGAGCTTTTTGTAGAGAGCAGAAAGGGCAAATCACGGATCTTCTGCTTGCTGTGATATCATCCTGACCCTGAGGATCCATATACACCTCAGCCACACATGACTAGATGTGGAAAGGGTGAAAGGAAGAGGTGTCCTTTGAAAAAAGGGATAATGAAATTCCGTCTCTAATCAGCTCATGGTCACATAGACACTTTACCCATGGTAAAGAAGAGGCAGGATTTCAGATCCAGGTTTGTTCTCAGTGTTTAATTTGCATAAGATTTATGTTAAATTCACACAGTTTACTGACTTTCAGTCAGTCTTCTTACAGTGTCCTAGCATATTTTGGCCTCTAGTGAGACCTTAACTCTTTTTGTATACCGTTCATAGAACCTAATGTCAGTGGACACAGCTCTAAAGTCACACAAGGGACTGTATGAAAATTTAGACTGAAATTTTCTCCTTAAGATCTATCTTTACACCTTGATAGTCCCTCCCCCGCTCATCCCAAAATTAAAACCTAAGAATTTAGGGATACATGTTGAATTCGATCACATAAGTTCTGGTAATTTTGTGACAAGGAATGAAGAGTATTCATAGCCACTTTAATTAAGAATTAAATGTAGATAATTATCGTAATGAAGGAAGTACATCTCTTCCTTTTCTGTTTTAATTAGTGAAGAATTATATGGAACTAGCATTAAACTACAACAAGATCTCAATTTCCTACCAATCCTAGGTGACTAAGGGTTGTTTAGATAACAGCTTTTTGGTAGTTTAAAAGAATATTAATTGTATTTTATAGAAGTTGGGAATACTATGTACTTTTGGGTAAGAGGTAATCGTACATGTCTGAAATTCAGATAATCAAGGTTGCACTGCATTGACAAATCTTACTAAATTATGTACCTCTGCCAGATAACTTTTGAAGATGAAGCCTTACATTATTAACAGTATTCAGGAATGGTTTGCAGCCTTGTAACTGTCAAAATGACTGAACTACAGAAGGTGGCTTATCTCCTGATATTCTTAAAGCATGCAGCACAGTAATTATAATCCCACATCACCATATCCTCACAGAATGCAAAGAACCTGCTTCATAAAACTGTTTTCTTAACACATACAACTTTATCTGTATTTATTATAAAGGTAGTTCAGGCTATCTTTTGTTGTTGCTTTTTTGTTTGCTTGTTTTTGTGCTTTTTTTTTTTTTTTTTTTTTGCTTTAATGAAAAATAGCCGCTATAAATAACCTTTATGAAATATGTAGTAACCTGTAGGCATCATTCCAATTCCATCTCACAGATTTTCAACTGCTTTCTCTACTTTGGCATCTTATCCTTTAATTTGCAGCCAATTACACTGACCAAAAGTATTTTCACTGTTTTTTATGTGAGCTTGAAACAAGTGTTTGATAATGCATTTGTAGGATAATTTTATTTTTGGTAAATTTCAGTATTGTTTATATTACTAGATTTATCTCATTGAAATAGATAGAGTCTCTCTTCACCTCAGACTGTCCTGACAGTACTTTATCCTTTCTTGCTAAAAGGACATTTTGGAGACAGTTGAAAACAGCAGAGTATCCTTACTACAATAGCTCAGTTCTGAGCTAATCTGACTGATGTGGTTTTGTGACTTGACTACCATTCTTTTAAAAGCTGGCTGTTGGTCTCATGGCACTGAAAGTTATAGAGTGAAGTTAAAGACCACTATTTTACTCACGCAACCAGACAACATTTCTGTCTGCTTTATCTTTGAAAAATGTCCATGAGTACATAAATCCAATTAAATATTTCAAAGCCATTTCCACACTCCTTCTCAGTTAAGGTTCATTTCTCAAATACTATAGTAAAAGCTGACAAATGCAAATGTATTCATCTACTCAAACTAAATCACATTTCCATTAATAAAATCACACACGGATTAACTTCAGTGCCTCTTTCCAGTTCCTGTAAGAGTATTCTTACCAAATAAATATCCAATTAATAAAATCTATTCTTATATCAGAAAATATTGTAGTACAAATAGTTGGAGTCTTCAAACTCTAATACAACTGAGAAAACGAGAGATCATTTTAAAAATTTTACAAGTTTCTGACCAAGTGAAAAAAAGAACAACCAATAAAACAGATAATTTTTCCAAAGACTGCAGTACAAGAAAGACAAAATAATAGGCGAATGTATTTCAAAGGCTCTTGTGTAAAAGCATTATTAGAAAAAATGACATCTGCAGATTTTTCCCATTTACTTCATAAATTTTAGAAAGCATAAAATGGCTACATCATTTGAAAGTCCCTAGAAAAGTCATGAATCACACAATTTAATTTACAGAGTCTTCAAATCCTGTCATCCTTTTAATTTATTTCATATAGTTCTGTTCTAGATACATAATTTTCTTTATAGTACATTTTGATTAAATAATTGAGAACAGCCAAAGAAATTTAAGCAACACAGAAGACTCATTTACTTTCCTAATCTAATTACTTTTTATCTTTATCTCTATAACATCTTTTTTGTGTTGAAGATCTGATCAATGGGAAGGGAACTTTTAAAAACCATTGAATTTTTATAAATGAAATCACAGGAAAGAAGTAGTTTTCGACTATCTCATTGATTTCTAGCACATTATTGTACAGAGAGGTGTATTTTTCTGTGATTCCTCTGTCTTATGATTTGTTAAATTTGTAGGTACCTTGGAAACCAGATAAGTTTCTGCTCAGATGCTGAGTTTTATTATTATAATTTGGGCTCAAACCACCTTTGACTATTATATTATTTAATACCATAATAGCTATTTCAGCAGTGTTCTTCAAACCATCTTGTTATATGCTTGAAAAACTTGAAATAATATATTAAAGCACATTTATGAAACAAAATGGTTACAGTGGAATTTCTATAAATTACCAAAGAGAAAACCACAAAGCATAACCTGAAATTTTGGAAAAAACAGCAAGGATGATTATGAAATGCAAGAGTAATTGGTGAAGTACATTTCTGATTTATGATGTCAGTAATTATAACATATTCTATTTATAATCCATTCAGCATTTGGGAAATCTTATTTATTAATAAAGGGTATGGTGCATCACTACAAGATGTTATATCCAAAGAATTTGTTTAGTGGAATTACTTGTGCCAACTGAGCTAACAAGCAGAGAGACAGTATGGAGGCTAAAAAGAGATCTAAGTTAACTCATTGGATTTCAACTTTTGGCAGTACTGTCTGAGTAAAAACCTACACACTTGGCCAGAAGCTTACTATAATAAGAGCAAAAGAGAGAAGGTTTCATTTGAATATATATTTTACTCATACAGTCCTTTTGGATCTGTTTTTACTTGCTTATTTCGATATTTCTTATTTATTATATCTGTTGAAAGCAGTCTGTATCATCACTGAAGCAAATTAGGTTGTAAGAAGTTAGTAGACTTTACTGAACAGTTATCTGATAGCTTTAAGGAAAAGTCATTAGTTCTCTGCATGGGAAAAAGCTCTGGTTTTGCTCTTAGTCACATAGTCACATCCTTTTTGTATTAGAGTATTCAGAAACTCTCATCAGAGTTTACTGAATTATGCTAAGTGAAGAATGCTTTAAGTAAAGAAACTTTGAACATTTTTTCATGACTTTTACACTTAAGATTTGTGAATCATAGTACTGGCTATGTGTTAGAAAGGATCTTTGATTTTGAAAATTCAGATACTGCAATATACAAACTTGAGAAAAAGGATCTCGAAGTGTAATCTTGAGAAACTTTGGATTAGAAGTCCAGCAAATGATCAAATGAACTAATTCGATGACAACTGAGTTGTCAGCAGAGAAATTAATTATATTCAATGTTTTTTAGTGCAGTTTGCTTACTGAAACATAGAATGCCTTGTGTCACTGTTGACTCTGCAGAATTTCACACGTAGGCATAGGCCTCTCCTTGTATGTTCTTTGTCTGATCTCTCAATCCGATGTACTTGTCTTGGGCATCCTAAAACAAAAGCATAAATATACTGAAGTGAGCCTAATGGAAGGTTACCAAGACGACTGGGACCTGTAATATGTTATGAAGAAGTACCAGCTTAGATGACTATCTATGTTTATCCTAGAAGACTGAGGAGATCTTTCCTCTCAGTACCTAAAGGGAGCCTAAAACAGGAGGGGAATCCGCTTTTGAAAGAGTGGATAACAGCAGGACGAGGGGAAATGGTTTTAAGTTGAGGGAGGGGAGATTTAGGTTGGATGTCAGGGAGAAGTTCTTTACAGAGAGAGTGGTGAGGTGCTGGAACTGGCTGCCCAGAGAGGTTGTGGATGCCCCGTTCCTGGAGGTGTTCAAGGCCAGGTTGGCTGGGGCCCTGGGCAGCCTGGTCTAGTATTAACTGTGGAGGTTGGTGGCCCTGCATGTGGCAGGGGGGTTGGAGATTCATGATCCTTGTGGTCCCTTCCAACCCTGGCCA
>JAOWBP010000001.1:133300621-133319389 GCA_028571105.1 Tragopan temminckii | reverse complement strand
CCTTCCTTCCGTCCTTCCTTCCTTCCTTCCTTCCTTCCTTCCTCTTCCCAATTACAATTATTTGGAGACTGAAGCAAAGCAACTTAAAACAATACCTTTTCCTAATCCAACTGTTTCCCAAAGCTCAACTTCACTCCTTTATTCCTGATTCATCTACCTTTTCCTCAATAAACGAAGTAGTATAGATGAATGGTAACTGGGGTTATGGTCATTCAATAATAGCTTTTTTCCTCCCTTTTCACTTCACATTTTTCCCTGCTGCAATGTGTGTCTTCTCTATGGGCTACAGTTCTTTCAGGAAATATTCTCATGCTCTGATTTGGGTCAGATTGGACATATTCTCTGCAGTGGTCTTTTCCATGGATTTCTAGAAGGATCTCTATTCTAGCCCCTGGCACATCTTTCCCATTCCTTTTTTCCAGACATTAGTTGTAGGGCTTTTTTTTTTTTTTTTTTTTTTTTTTTCCTTCTCACTCCTTCCTGCCTGTTTGTCATCTTCTGCCTTTTCTTACATAAGTTCTACAAGAGATGTCACCATCCTGGCTGCTGGTCTCAACCATACTCTTTAGTGGGGCCACTGGACCACTCTAGAGCTGGTTGTGCCTGGCAGAGGGTAGCCTCAGCCTTTTGTCACAGAGGACTCTGCAGCCTTCTATTACCATGATGCTTACACTCAGTACATTCTATATTTTAGTTTCATCTGCGTTGTTTATTTCAAAATTATTTTCTCAGGAGAGCTGACTTAAAGACTTATTCCAACTACAAATGAAAATATTGGAAAGTAGAGTAAAACTAGTTTTTTATTGTCTACAAATAAGAGCTAGATAATATTCCTCTAGGTTAAATGAATATTTGCCTCCAATGAAAAAGTTGAGACACTAGCTATAATAAATAGATAAGGTTAATTGTTATGTACATGGTAATAGCTTAAAGGGGTTTCTGTCAAAAAGAATGTTTTGTTAATTTGAGAAAATTACATTTGTTGGAGCTACTCTCAGGGACTGGGTGATAGATCTATGTTCAACTTTTTAAAGGGAAGTGAATCACCACAACATGCACTGTGAGAGCGCTGTGGAATTTATTAAATTCTTATTTTAAAGTGAAAACATTATTTAGGAAATCTCACTGTTGTGATTTGTGTTTTCACTGTATTCTATAATATTATAGGGAATTACTGTATAATATATCCCAGCAGATCACACCAGAAGGAGCCCAGTGCTACTTCTACTAGAGGGTTTACAAACCTGTACAAATCACACTTAGAAACAGAAATAGGCAGTGACTGTATAAACTACTATGGTAACCATGAGTGCTGTCCAGGGAACTGCAATAAGAGAATATAATTAGAAAATGTAATGGCACATCAGCTAATGGTGATTAATGGGATTGCAGTTAGTATGATCTGCAATGAGTACATTTACCAGGAGTGGATCCTGGAAAAACATCTCTTGGGAACGACATCAACATCAACTCATGTAAAATTTCACTGTTCAACTTGCCACAGGTGAGAGATGTTGAAGATGTTTAAGAAACCTCCAAATTCAGCACATTTTGGGGGGGAAAAAAAAAAAAAAAAGTACAGATGGTTGAAGTATGTCATATATGTTATTTTATCAGTCACTTAAAGAGATATAAATGACATAGATTTTGATTATTAGTAGTACATACTGTATAATTTACATCTCTTTTTAATTATTTATTTATTTTTTATTAGTGATGATGTAACTGAACACAGTTCAGATCCAGATTTGTAGACTGGAACCGAGGTGACAGCATACAGGTGTCCTAGGAGAGTCTAAGAGTCTCTGATCACTTTAAAGTCAACAGAGACCTAGGCTTTGACTGAATTATTTAAATATGCATCGCCTGAAATACTATATCAGTCATTTAGCACTCTTTGAAATGCCATAGGATCTTGTACAAGCCTTCACACTGCATTGAATAGATAAAATCGTAGAATCATCAAAGTTGGAAAAGATCTCCAAGATCCATCCATACATCTATTACCAATATTTCCCACAAAAGCATGTCCCTTAGCACAATATCTAAAAATTTATTGAACTCCTTCAGTGATGCTGACTCAATTACCTCTATGTGCAGCCCATTCCAGCATGTGACCACTCTTTCAGAGAATAGATTTTTCCTAATATCCAACCTGAACCTCCTCTGGTGCAACTTGAAGACAGTTCATCTAGACTAATCATTAGTTACACAGGAGAAGACGCCAACATCCACCTTGCCACAACTTTCAGGTAGTTATAGAGAATAATAAAGTCTCTTTTGAGACTCCTCCAAATTAAACAATCCCAGTTCCCTCAGCCACTCCTCATATGACTTGTGCTCCAGACCCCTCAGCACCTTTATTGCCTTTCTCTGGACACACTCCAGGGCTTTGATGTCTTTCTTGTAGTAGGGACACAAAACTGAACACAGTACTCAAGGTGTGGCCTCACTAGAGCTGAGTACAGGGGGATGGACCATCACCTACCTGATCCTGCTGGCAACACTATTTCTAACAGAAGCCAGGATGCCATTGGCCTTCTTGGCCACCTTGCCAAGAAGGTCATGCTCAGCCAAGTGCCAGTCAAAACTCCCAGGTCTGTTTCTTCCACACAGTCTTCCAGCCATTCTTACCCAAGCCTGTAGCACTGTCTGGAGTTATTTTGGCCAAAGTGCAGGACCCAGCAGTTGATGTTGTGGAACTTCATCCCATTGGCCGCAGCCCAGCCAGCCAGCCTGTCCAGATTCCTCTAGAGGGAGGGTGATTCCCTTAGAGTAAGAAATCAGTCAATGGTGGAAGGAGATCATGCATGAATGAGTGTCACAGAGTTATCTAGATCTATCTGTGTCTACGACAGGGAAACAGCAGCCCCAGAGGTGCGCTGGCCCAAGGAAAGAAAAAGACAAAAAAAAAAAAAAAGAAAGGGGGAGGAGGACAATGGTTTTGCAGGCTGTTTCAGCCCGGTTTTAATGGGGCATGCCTTGGGAAAGGGAGAAGGGAAAAAAGAGGGAAAGGGTAGGGAGATGGGAGATGGGCCTAAAAACAGAACAGCAGCAATGATCTGAGAAGGAAAGTTAATTTATTAAATATGATATGGGGATGCAATATAACACAATATAATACAATATAATTGGAACTGAGTAATAAATAAAATGAGAGAGAGACTGTCCGAAACTGAAGGCCTTACTCTGAACTGAAGGCAAAATGGCTGGGGAACACACACACTGCCAGGCAGCGAGAGAGTCCCATGGCTTGCCAGGACCTTTATTTTCTACTCTGAACACAAAGTCCTCTAGGATACGTAGTTCTTCTCTTCTGAGAGCCAGGTATTCAGAAAATCAGCAGTCCACAGAAGTAGGGCATTAACTCTCTAACTCCCAGAGCTTTACATGATGTTATGATGTGGAATACCGATAACAAAAATCATAAAACAATGACGATGAGAAAGGAGAAATTGGAAACACTCAAACGGAAGAAGAAAATCCGCACAATGTGGGAAAGGGATCTGGCCACTCGGGAGGAATATAGGAATGTTGTCAGGGTATACAGGGATGGTTCAAGAAGGACTGAGGTCCAACTGGAATTAAATGTGGTAAAGGAGGTCAAGGACAAAAAGAAAGGTTTCTTTAAGTATGTCAGTAGCAAAAAGACTAGGGAAGATATGGGTCCGTTGCTGAATGAGGTGGGTATTAATGGAGGATGCTGAGAAGGATGAGTTATTGAATACCTTCTTTGATTTGGTCTTTGTGGAAAGATCTGTTCCTTGGGAACCCCAGACCTTGGAATTGAGAGAAAGAGTCTGGGCAAAGGAAGATTACATCTTGGTTGAGAGGGTCTGGTAGAAAAATCATCTAGGGAAACTCAAAATACACAAATTCATGGGCCTTGATAGGATGCACCAACGAGTGCACATCAAACTCCGCAAGAGAGCTGACAGAAGTGATTGTCAAACCAACCAGTCTCTATCTTGTTTGAAAAGTCATGGAGAACAGAAAAGGTGCCTGAGGACTGGAGGAAAGCCAATGTCACTCCAGTCTTCAAGAGTGACAAGAAGGAGTAGCTGGGAAACTACACTCCAGTCAGCCTCACATCTGTCTCTTGGACAGTAATTAATGGAAGGCTTATTCTGGATGTCATCCTTTCCAAGCAAGTGGAAGGAATAAAGGTTACCAGGAGTATTCAGCATTGGTTCACCAATGTGAAATCATCCTTGGCCAATCTGGTAGACTTCTATGATGTCATGACCTGGGTAGATGGAGCTGGGTAGATGGAGAGAAGTTGATGTAGTGTACTGTGTCTTCAGCAAGGCTTTTGACAGTGTCTCCCATAGCATTGTTGTAGGTAAGCTTAGGAAGTGTGTGATAGACATGTGACCAGTGGGACGGACTGAGAACTGGATGAGTGGCAGAGCTCAGAGTGTTGTGAACAGCAGAGCAGAATCTAGTTGAATGCCTGTACCTTGTGGTGTTCCCCAGAGGTGGGCACTGGGTCCGATCTTGTTCTGTATCATCAGTGACCTGGATGAAGGGATAAAATCCACCCTGGATGCGGTCAGGCTCTTTTCAGTGGTGCCCAGAGACAGAACAAGTGTCAATGGGCACAATCTGGATCACAGGAAGTTGCATTTGAACATGAAAATATTTAGTTTGAGGGCAACAGTGTACCAGAACAAGCCGCACAGAGTGGTTGCGGAGTCTCTTTGTCTGGAGATGTACAAATCCTGCCCAGATTCATTCCTGTGCAATCTACTCTGTTGAACCTACTTTAGCAGGGGAGTTGAACTAGGTGATCTCTAGGATTCCCTTCTGAACCGGACAACTCTGTGATTCTGTTATTTGGTACTGTTCAGTGTATTTTGAAAGCTTAATTTAGTTAATTTCACAGTTTTCTGGTCAGAGATTTTATTTATTTTGTTTATTTTTGTCCTTCACTGACTCTCCACAGCAGCATCCACATCCTCCAATATTTTTTTCCTGATTGCTGGAGTTCATAACACTTTACACTGCTAATAATTTTTGTTGTCATATTTTACTAAAATACCATGTCAAAATGATAGAGGGAACAGGTTTCTTAAAGAACTGCAAGAAATAAAGTTGCAGCAAAGTTGTTTGTTTCAGTTAAATTCTTGACAGAGTTTTTTTAAAAAGCAATCATGCAAGAAAATTAGACTGCTATTAACCACATGAAGTCCAAAAGATTGTAGTCAGGGTAGCAAACACTTTGACATGAAGAGCTTCTGTGAATTAAAAGGGTGAAAGTTTAAATTATTCTTCCAATTAAACTACAGAGTTAGAAATAATATTACTTGTTTTCTTCTTGAATTATGTATGTACAACTAGTCACATATTATCCTATTGTATTAAAAGACAATAAAAAGACCTTTTTTAAATATATGCAGTATAAACACATTTGAAAGCTATAGGTTTGTTAAAGCATTTGAATAGACCGTGTAATAGGCCATTTAACTATTAAGCTATCATACATTTTAAAAGTGAGAAAGAATACTTTACTAAAGTTACTGCCAGTCTGTTAAAGTTTGAGAACTTTTATGCAAATAATTGGCAGTGAAATTAGGACTTTTTTTAGATTTTCATGTAGGCATAACAGTTAAGCTAGGTCATTACAACACCATCTACAATAAGTCTCCACAATGTAAAATGATGGACATTCTCAGGAGGTCATTTTCATTATGCTGCCTCCGTAAGACTTCACTGGGACCAACAAAACATGGATAATAATTGGTTAGCACATCTCTGAATTATGTCTTATTAGTATCTCTGCCACTCATTTCAGGGCATAAATGGATAACTCAACGCTATCTGCTTTTTCCACCATTGTTTATTGCTACAAACTATGGACATCAAAATATAATACTGTAATAGATAGAAAGTAGAGAACTATTAGATACTGTAAAATAAATAAATAAATACATACGTACGTATGTACATACATACATACATACTCCACGTAACTTTTTTGTGTGTTATGAATTATTTCATTATTTCATTTTTTGGGTGTTATGAATAGTTCAGGTGAGATCTATATAGTTAAGTTTTCTGTAGGTAATTCAATCGTCTTTCAACAATTCAAAGAAATATGTCTCTATAATTTCCTACATTATGAGAAGGAATCTCAGGCCTAAAAATGTAGGAATTTGTTATAAACTATATGAAATTAAGAAATACAGCTTACTTTCAGAGAGTTAAAGCTGCAAAAAATGAATCCCAGTTTTCTTCATTACGCATTTAATTCTGCTTCTTTTAAAATCAAGGGCAAATCTCTGTTGAATTTAATAGGATTAGTAGCTAGCACATAAAGAATACTCCTCAGACTCTGGAAGTGTAAGAAGATACATTAGAAGATATCTGATTTCAGTTACTATTTTCATATTTTGTTTGATTTTTTTTACAAAAAAAAAAAAAATCACGTATATCAGTGATCACTTGTTTCTTTATATTCTGTAGCTATAGTCAAACTAAGCTAGCAAACAATTTTCTATCATTTTTTATACTACATTATTACTGTTTCTTTTATTATTTGTTTTCATATTTTAAAGACATTTTGAATAATTTTAGACATACTCCTGTACTTTATGCCATCTAGATACTTGAGACTATAATGACTGTACATGATTAAAAGACATAAGTGGTGGGTGGAATAATTATGTAAAAGTTGTGTCCTGCACAATATTACTGAAAGAGCTGAAATGTTCTTTCCAGAGTCCAGTGATGGCTGCTAAATAAAGATACAGAATAAATTTCCCCCCTGTAAAAAACTTGTTTGAGTATTGATGCTTTACTTTGTTTTGTTTTGTTGAAATCATAGAATCATAGGATGCCCTGGGTTGATAAGGATCACAGTGACCATCGTGTTTCAACCCCCCTGCTGTGTGCGGGATCACCAACCACTATACCAGGCTGCCCAGAGCCACATTGAGCCTGGCCTTGAATGCCTCCAGGGATGGGCATCGACAACCTTCTTGGGCAATGTGTGTCACCACGCTCTGTGTGAAAAACTTTCTCCTAATATATAACCCAAACCTTCTCTGTCTTAGTTTAAAACCATTCCCCCTTGTCCTATCACTATTGTTCTTTATATACAGCAAACAAGGTTTCCACGACTGTGGGTAAATAAATTTCTTTTATGCAAATTTCAAAAAACAAGATTTTTCATAACAAAGTCAGTCAAAGTAGGCTCATATTACCAAACTAAGCGAAACAGAGGTTAAGTGGATATCTGAAATATGTATGGTGATTCATCTTACTTTTTTTCAGGCACCTTAAAACAAGATCTATTGTGCAAGCAGCCTGCTAGATTTTCTTTATAGTTCATGGACAGAAATAGTCTCATCTATAAGACAACTCACTTATGTGCATGGTATCAATCTTAGAAGGAGATAAACTGCCTTCTGGAAATGACTGTTTCTTTTCATGGATCATAAACAGAGCTTAGATAACTAGTTTACCTTGAACGTATAACTAGCAGAAATTAGATGAAGTGAATCCAAGATGTAACATTCAACTGAAATACAAAACCATAGTGTGATACTTTAATATTAGTTTTGTGAAGAAGATTATAATCTTGACAATTTTAATAAAAAGTAGAGTAAAAATAAATTAAATCTGGTCTTTATACCTTCTTTACAGTATCTGAGACATATGTGGATTCTAATAAATGCAGCATAGGATTCAGAGGAAATCTACACCTATCTGAACTGGCAGTTAGAAATGATGTGGAATACACTAGAACAGGCATCGGGGCCACATGAAGCCCTGGACAGTTAGTAATGCAGCCTCACAAGATTATAAGCTTTTGACATTATTTTGTGATTTTTAGCAATATTTTTAATGAGTGAATTGCACACAGCTCAAACATAGACTGTACAGGTGACAATGGAATGGTGTGGAGAGACGGGCACAGTGCAGTGCTGACTCCTGTATATGTTACAGGCTAAACAGGCTTCTGCTGACTGGTGAGCAAAACACAGTGATTACTGATAATAATACTTCAGTCTACATACATGTGTGCATGCATGTGAAAAAATGTATTTTTTTGTTATTAATCAGTCATGTAAGTTTTCTTGTTTAATTATTAAACTTGATCTTGTGTTATTTTGTAAAATAAATTAATTAGTTAACACACTCACCGTGGAAGAAATATCCAGAATATTTACATGATACTGACAAATGCTCTTATTTTCAAGGACTCACAAAGCTCAGAAGGTACAGAATATTTATTGTTTGTTTGTTTGTTTATGGTTTTTCAATGTATGTTTGATTAGTGTTTCTGCTATTCTGACTACATGGGGACAATATGCAAGTAATAATTGCCTAAACAAATGTGTCAAGTTGCTAATCCAGGGGTATTAAAGGCAGCTTTCCAGCTGGTACACATTATACCTACATTTATTCAGTTTTTCTCAGAATTGGTAAATTTAGAAGCCACATTTTTTGTTTTTTTGTTTGTTTCTTTGTGAAAATAATGTAAGTTAATTTGGTGTTGATAAAATCTAAAACAAATAAAATTAAAGTACAGGAAAAAAAGCAGTATATATATTGCAAAAAGTTAGAATTAATGTATATTTCGAAATCAGAAATAATTTCAAAATTTCTTGTGTACGCCTGGCTTTACAATCATGAAAGAGGTAGCACATATGAAATAACAATGAAAATGAAAAAAATAACTGATACAACTATATTACGTATTTTATTTGAAGCCCAATACAATTCCTCTTCATTCAGTGCAGCACAGGCAATCCAAAAGGCTGGATATCCATGCAGTAAAACATCTGAAATGGCAATAGCATATCTACTTCTGTAGAACTGAAAGCAGCTACTAACAAACCCTGGTCTCCAGTATGCAATAAAGCAAAAAAGTCCTGTGAATAGCTGAGGAGTCTGCCAATTAGCAACTGAGAACTGTGACCATAAATAGAGTCAAGCATTCTCTGATCAAGCCTGTCATTATCTGGAGCTTGTCAAATCCCTGGATGCCAAAAATGTGGATAGCAGGTTGACCCTAGACATCAGCCACTCACTCATTCTTCTGTCTCATGGGTGGTGGGAAAATAGAAATAAGATGAAAAAATTAATACATGGATATAGCAGCACCTTAATAGATGAAGCAAAAACTGCATGTACAAAGAAATAAAGAGGAAGAGGAAGAAAAAAGAATTTATTCAATTTATTCCCATGAATCTACTGGTATTTAACCACTTCCTGGAAAGTTTGGCCTCGGCACGGTTTTTGACTGTGTTTGTTTGTTTTGGTACAGGAAGATTGGAGAGGAAAGGAAACGAACACTGTAGGAACTCACCTAGTGCTGCTCAAGACAGCTCTATCCTTCAAAACCAGACTGAGTTTTCCAGGGTCTTGTACAGTGGATCTCTGAATATCTCCAAGGATAGAAATTATACAGCCTTTTTGGGGGATCCTGCTCTAGTGGTTCCAGACACTCCTTATGACTTATTTGTTAGTTTTTGTCCAGAGAGAATTTCCGTATCTGAAACTTGTGTCTACTGCCTGTCATGTTTTCTTAGGATCTGTGAGATTAACCTTTCTCCATCTTCTCTATAACTTATTAAGTATCAAAGGACTGGCAATTCTATCCTTCATTCTGAATAAATCCAAGTCCCTCAGCTGCTCAGACCCTCACAGTTAGAGAAAATGCCTGTTACACCTTAAAAGCAGATGCACACTAAACAAAGTATAATTAATAGTTGTTTGCCTTAAATGCAGAGATAAATATATTGAAACAGCAAAGACATGATTTTTTTTAACATTTTGTAACATTGTAAATGCTACTAACTTTTTTGTAATTCAGAAAAGATTAAACATATAAATAAAAGACAGAATTGTGAGGGGTAGCTAGGGACTGTAGTTGCATGAAAGGGATGTAGGAAAATGTATAAATATTTATATAAATATATATAAAAACTAGAAGATAAAGATGAGCATCCAGGAAAAGTGTTTGACAATATTCTATAGTGTAAGCAGGAATGGTAATATGAACAGGAAAAATCCTGCAGGATAAGTGAAACGAGAACAGAACCTGAACCCAAGAATAAGGTGCAAAGAACAGAGGAGATTGCATCCTTTACTTTTGTGAAAACATCAGATCAACATAAAACATAAAGAAAAAGGGAAGAAAGATGAAAAAGAGAAGAGAAAGGATTGGACTTTTCCTCACCAGCAGGCTCTAAAACCTGGTCACTTTGGCCTTGGCAACAACAACAAAAAAAAACTGTTGCACTAGAGGTTATAGACATCAGTGGTCTTCGTTAAATTACTTGCAGCAATTTTAGGATAAGTTTTTTAAGGACTAAACAATATCTATGTGTAGAAATAATGACCAAAAGTGATAAAGAACTAGCCACTGGCAAAGCATATTAAAGAATAGCAATTCAGTAAAAAGCTAAACTGAAATTCGTAACTGACCTTATTCTTCAGTCTTTCTAAAAACTCCCATCAAAACAATATCTTGTTCCCTTCTTATTATATGGACTATTCTGTGCATCATGGAATTGAAAAATCATTGAGATTGTTAGGTAGATCATCTATTCCAACACCACTGCTGAAGCAGGGTCATCTAGAGGAGCTTGCCAGGGCTGTGTCAAGTTGGGTTTTGAATGCCTGCCTCCACAAATGGAGCTTCCAAAACCTCTCTGGGCAACTTACTACAGTATTTGATCATCTTCACTATTAAAATAAATAAATAAATAAATATTCTTTTCAGATGGAATTTCAAGTGTTTCAATTTTTGCTTAATGGCTCTTTTCCTGTCATTGGGCAGTACTTGAGAAGTAGTATTCCTTCTTCATTCCTTCCCATCAATTGTACATTTATTGATAAAATTCTGCTAAGCCCTCTCTTCTCCAGATTGAAGAGTCTATCACATTCTCCTCAGTTCATCCAGGTCTCTGATGAAGTTGTCAGATGCTATTGATTCTAGTGTGATCCTTTATGATCTGTTGCCAAATATTCTTGGAATCACTGATTATAGCCCTTTCAGCTCAAAACGTCCATACTTTGGCTCAAATATTACTGCAGCAGACTGTAATATGATCTTTGACAAAGTCAAGGTAAATGAAATGCAAATTCTCTCTCCTTGTTCAAAAGGCCAGTTATTTCTTCAGTTGTGCTGGAGAATCATAAATTGGTAATGACTTTGACTATATTCAATAACCTTCATGGGTTGTTTTTTTTTGTTGTTGTTTATTTTTTCCCTGTGCCTTGAAATGACTTCTACAAAGTCCTGCTTCATAATGTTACCAAAAGATGAAATTGAAGATGTAAGAACTAGTCTGCAATTTTGTGGATTTTTCTCTTGAAGATAGGCATGATATGTGTCTTTTTTCCAGCCCACAGGGACCTCTTCAACTTTGAAGTAAAACTTCAAACAGAATTAAGATCCTTCAATGAGCTCAGTCATCATATTTGGATGTAATCCGTTTCAACCCATTAATTTGTGCAGTACCTAAGTTGTTCTTAATTTGATGATTTTCTACCCTGAGTAGCCTTTGTTCAAAATTTCCAGACCAAGGAAACTAGAGTGCAGATCTTGTCAGGAAAATGTCTTATTAAAATGATATTTTTAGGCTCATATTAGCTGTGTCATATTTCACTAGATCACCAGCCTCATTCTGCTGGTCAGATCTATTCTTAATCTACTTTTTGATCCAGATAAACTTATTAAAAGCTTTGTTGCGTTAATCATCTCTCATCAGTTTCATTTTATTAGCAAGTTCAATATTCTTAATGTTCCATTATTATTATTATTATTATTATTTCTCTTTCAACTTGCCCTGATTCTACAAATAGGATTTTACAGAAAACCATTGGAAATCCACAGCAATCGGTACTTCTTGTTATAAACTTTTATGTTCTTAAGACAAATCCAGAAATTCTCACACGTATATAGATCTAGATATATACATACATTATACTTGTATACATACCCACATACACATATAGAAAAATGTAGCGTGTGGAGTGCATATTATCAAATATTCTTCTTTCCATTCTCAGTTCTTCAGATTACAATTGGGGATAAAAATAATCTCTGCAAATGTATTTCTGTTATGACGATGCACATATAAATACTCATTTTCATAAGTGATCAAGAATAAATGTAAACTCAATAGTAGACAAGGAGAGACATGCATGGATATCTCCAAACTGATGTTCTGAACATGGCAAACAAATGTGACTTCAAAAGGACCAATATATATTAATGCAAGACTATGAAAAATGCAGGTTATTTTAGAGTAAAATACATTTTTTCAGTATTTTTTCACTTTGTACCATCTAATCTATTTAAATAAATATGTGACTGTTAGCTTGATAGTCATCCAGTCAATCATGTAGACTGGCATTTTAATTGCTACCATTTGTCTAAAAATTAATGTTTTCAAGAGCAAACGGTAGCTTAATAATTCACAAATATGGAGTATTAAGGAAATCATACTGACTTAATTTTGGGAATTAGATTTTCTTTTACTGTGTGTAATCTAAAATATAATAGCTCTGATTCATTTCATTTTTATTTCTTTCTAAATTATTAGATTGGCTCTGGTGTAATTGCTGTGCTCGAATAATCACAGATTAAAAAAAGAAAAAAAAAAAAAAAAGAATTCCTCTTTAGATGATTGATTTCTGATAAAAAAGAAGGCTGCTTCAGGATTTCTTTGCTTCTCTAAAGAAGGACTTTAGATCAACTTAGTTTTATACTGCAAGCCATGTAGGAAATGAAAGATACAATGTTTCAGCCTTGCCATAACAAGGATGCAATCCAGTGACAACAGCAAATGAGAAAATAATCATAAAATACTGTAACTTAATGTGATATATAATAATATAATATTTTAATCAAGGCTCTTACTTATAAATAGGTGAAAAAAAGTAGCACTATGAATCTGCATTTTATTTTATTTTTTGTAATTTACCATTACAACAAATATGTGCTTAAACCAGTACATGTTCAAGATAATGGTTTTGCAGTCAAATCAATTTTGTTATATAAAAAGTAGAAGTTTCAAAGCAGTATGCTCTGAATACTTACTTGATTGCTGATCCAATAAAAATAATTAATACAGTACATGTAAGAATGCTGAAGATAGCTCACAATAAATACTATTGTCAAATATTTCATATTAGATCTTAAGCCTCTTGCTCCCAGAGCAGGATTCCATGTATACTTCATAAAAATAATTCAAAAAATCTCCAACTAAATAAACTACAAAGAACAACTCTTCACACCCTCCTGCAAGATCAGCCTGCTAGATAGCTAACAGGAAGCACTAAAATAAAGGTGTGTCACTGGTCCTACACTTCTATGACATGAGCAGAACTAGAGGCAGATATTCTGTCCAAGTTTTGGATCAGACACATGAAATCCACTTCTGGACAGGTGTCTGCAACTGCTTTTCTAAATATGTGAATAAAGATAATCTTTTCTTAATCTAACATGAATGAATGATGAATGTGGACATTTTCAGAATTTTCTACTTATTTTAATAGCTGAAGCAGTCCCAGGAGACCTGACACTTGGGCTTACCATCCTTATTAGTGTGAAGGAGTTCAAATGCACATACTCGACTCCCAGAAAACAATTAATGATTTAAACTGAAGGCAAGTTCTTAAAGACTTTTTAACATATCCCTCACTGATGTAGAAAATGCTTCATTAAACAAGAGAAAGATTGTTACAAATGGTGAAGTTTAATGTGCAAGGCATTCTAACAGGGTCAAATGCTCTGCTGTGTTTCTAACTTCTAGATCAAGCTAGTTTCAAAATGTAAGCTAATATTTAAAGAGCTAATATTCTGGATAATTCTTAATATATGTTACTGAAAATGATCAAAAAATAACAGACTTGTTTTTAAAAAAATGATTCAGCTAGTAATGTATTAAGACTAACTACACTCCCGTTACACTGACTTCAGTGGCAATAATATGACTTAAATAAATGCAAAGGAAAATATGCAGAAATTCACAATAATATAACTGGCTTAACTTTATTGTTACAATTGCATTAGGTTCTGATGGAATGTTTTGGATCTAGAATATGAATTATTTTTTAAGATATAAAATCATAGAATTATTAAGGTTGGAAAAGACCTCTAAGATCCTTGAGTCCACCTACTTCCAATATTTCCCACTAAACCATGTGCCTAAGTATCATTCTTATACCTTCCTTACACACCTCCAGAGATGATGATTCTACCACCTCTCTGGGCACCAGTGCCAATGCCTAGCCACTCTTTCTGAAAATAAATTTTTCCATATATCCAACCTGAACCTCCCTCACTGCAACTTGAGGCCAGTTGATCCAGACCTATTTTTAGTTAACTGAAAGAAGAAGCTGATTCCCACCTCATCACAACCTCCCTTCAGGTAGTTGTAGAGAACAATAACGTCTCCCCTGAGACTTCTCCAGATTAAACAATCCCAGTTCTTTCAACTGCTCCTCATAAAGCTTATGTTCCAGACCCTTCACCAGCCTTCTTGCCCCTCTCTGGACATGCTCCGGGGTTTTTCTGTCTTTCTTGCCACGAAGGGTTCAAAACTGAATACAGTACTCGAGGTGTGGCCTCACAAGAACTGAGTACAGGAGGACCATCACCTACCTGATGCTGCTGGCAACACTATTTCTGACAGAAGCCAGGATGTCATTGGCTTTCTTGGCTACCTGGGCATGCTGCTGGTTCATGTTCAGACAGGCGTCAACCAAAACACTCAGGTCTTTTTCTTCTGCACAGTATTTCAGCTATTCTACCCCAAGCTAGTAGCACTGCATCGAGTTTTTGTGGCCAAAGTGCAGGACCTGCCACTTAGTCTTGTTAAACTTCATCCCATTGGCCTCAGCCCATCTATCCAGCCTGTTCAGCTCTCTCTGTAGTACCTCCTTACTCTCAGGCAGATTGGTTCTTCACTTCACCACTCATGACTGGTCACCAGCTGGATTAACTCCGTTCACTGCCACTTTCTCGGCCTGGCCATCCAGCCAGTTCTTTACCCAACAAAGAGTGCACTTGTCCAAGCCATGGGCTGCCAGATTCTCTAGGAAAATACTTTGGGAGACAGTGTCAAAGGTTTTGCTGAAATCTATGTAGACTACGTCAACAGCTTTTCCTTCATCCACCATGCACCTGGTCATAGAAGTAGATGAAGTTGGTCAGAGAGGGCCTGCCTTTCCAGAGCCCACGGTGTCTGAGTACATCAGTGTTAGTGAATTTTCAAGTAAATGAAATCACATTTCTAGTGAAAGGAAATAGATGATCTTCATTGTGTCTTAACCTTTAATTACACCACCTGTAATACATTAAAATAATTGTCAGTGCACGTTTTGTAATGAAGATTGTAATGGGCACTACTGAATTATAATTGTACCAATATTTACTTAAAAGTGAAGAGTTTGATTTTCAGCCAAATTTGCTAAATGAATCAGTCTTATTCTTGGGTATTTTTGTTTGTTTGTTTGTTTGTTTTTGTTTTTGTTTTTGTTTTTAGGAGACTAGCAGAAATGCAAACTAGAACCATGGACCTTAGTTGTCTCTTTCAATTCTTCCTTTGTTATTGGGAAGGAGGATGATAGAATTCCTATTGCTGAAAATGTGTCAAAGGACTGCAGTTCTTTCTGGCATGTATATAGATGGAATACATAATTAAATGCAAATTCAATGTCCAGAGAGGATGTGAACAAACATACATACAAAAGCTCTGTACAGATGCAGTCCTGTGCATATTTCTGAGACCACAAGAATGACAGGAACAAGTAAAAAATAAGTAAAAGTACACGGAAGCCATTTTGAATCTAGTAATATAATATTTTAGATCTATTATTGCGGAAACATTAGGAATTTTAAAAAATAATCTCCAGAAAACTGTGTATGCTTACTTTTTAAAATGATGGGAGATAATTTTTTAAGAAAATGATAACAGAATAAATAGTTTTCTGTTTAACTGTATATTAAATAAAATTTACTAAACTGGATAGACATAGAAATGTATGCAATATGTTTATTCCTCTCTTCAGATAAAGATTTTTGGTCTAAACAAGGAACAGTTTTATATGTTTTTTTTTTTTTTTTTTCTTTCATAATTATGTCCTTTCTTCTTATCAGTCTATTATAAATGGATTGCTTCATAAAGCAATAAAGATGGCAATTCTCTCTCTACGCTGTTCTTAAATGATATTGGGGCCGGATTTTAAATATACATTTCTGGATTTTAGTAAGTTCTCCGAGCTCTTTTTTCTATATGTCATCCTGTCAAATACAGCAATGATCATTAAACACAATACTATTGAAAAGAATTCAGGAAGGTTAAGCTACAGGACAAGCCAGAACTTTCATATTATATCATCAGAAAGTTGTTTAATTAAGATGTTACTTAAACTTCCATCTTATTATTTTCTGTGTCTCCAGTTCCAAAGTTGCATTTAATCTAACTATAATATCTTATCTAAATTGAGTAAGAGTATGTTTAAATGTAATTTTGGTTTAAAGATAGAATTTTATTGTACATGAACTTTTAATTCTCCTGACCACGGAAAGAAAACACACAATCAAAGCAGAAATCTTTAAACACTGGAATCAGTAAAGGCTCTGCAAACAATGCTTACAGAAGCAATCATAAGTTACCTCTTCTATCTGAGATACTTTAATGGGCTCAGAAGTTGCATTTCAGTGATTCCATCATTCATCTCTTGTTAGAATGCTTGCTATTTATTTGGAGAATAAGAAGACGTATATGTTTTACGTTTTGAATTATAGCTTTTGGAATTAAAAAAAAATAATAATAATAAAAAATACTCAGTTAAATGTACTATTTGCTCAGGTCTGTCTCTTTGTTTCTTTGTTTGAGTTCTATTTATCTGTTTGTTTGTTTTCCCAAACAAGTCACAAGGTTTTACACCTGCAGCATATTCAGTGGACCAGCGCATACCAACAAAGCCATTGACTGTTTGATGGATTGCTGCGTTAGTTGTATGAATATTTGGTGATGTTTTCTAGGATTTCTATAGATTGTGACAGGTAATGTGAGTATTCTTTAGATAACAGTTGTTATCGACTGCTATTCCTGGAGGATTTAATTTGTTCAGATAGTCCCTTATCACTGCTTGATTTTCCTTATGTGCTTTTTTTTGTTAGGTGGGAGATATGTATAAATATGAACAAAGGACTAGATTTACCAGGGAATTAAATATGTCTTTCAAGGAGCACTGTCCTTCATCAATTCATCTTAGCTTTCATTTTAAAATTATATTCTGTAAAATGGCAAGACGAAAACATCTGTCTGAATGAGCATTCAAGTGTATATGATATATTTGATATATAGATGAAGATGTAGTAATGTACAGATTTTTTTCTGTTGTGTTATTATAAAAATATGCCCAAGTATATACACTTTGACCAGTCCACTACAAGGTTAAGACAAGTACCATTGTATATACTGTTGGCTTCCATGTATGTTCACTAGAGATGCCAAATGCTAAAACTAAACTAGTCTACAATATATTTGATTTATTTAATGATAAAGAACTTTCATAACTGCACAACACAAACTCAGTGAATATACATAGAAAACTTGCTGCAATTCTCACATAATACAAATGAAAAAGTATATACTGACATATGATGGAAACTAACTATACAGCATGTCAGCAACACTGTGTAAAGAAAGATATTGTTCTTCAACTATTTTTAGACTGAAAGACTACTGTATTATAAGAGTCATGTTAGCGGTTTATAAGGTGATTAGACTCTGTTTTTGTACAAAAAGACATTTTGCCAGTAGTTCATAAAAACAGTATCTCACGAAGAAGAAAAGAACTAGATATGGAAAAAGCAAACAAACAAAAACATTAAGACCACTATAAATAAATCAGTGATATGCATGTATTTATGGCATGAATGAAAACGTTTATTCACAAACATATAGTGGGCTCTCCATTAAAAAAGGCACACACTGAAAAAATTGTAACAGGTTTTGAAAAACAGCCTACCTAGTTTTGTGACTAGCAAAGGACAACCATACATACCAAAATAAGAGCAATCACATTTGACACTGTGGGACATAGATTAGTTTGCATTGTTCAGGAGAAATTTCTTCTCTAGTGTAGAAATGCAGAATTCATCAGATGCATTGTGGAACATGGGGGATTCATTTGAAATTCCAGGATATTGTACACGATGGAGTTTGCTTGAATCAGTGACACACCACAGTACTTTGCAAAAATAAATCACATGTATTAGAGTATTTGAATATACACAGAACTGTGGCAAAGTGCTTTCCCAGCTGGCAAAAACAGACAAGCTCCTTGAACTTCACAGCCTCATTATGCCAGCTAGATGCATGAAGAAGGGTGAACACAAAGGAGACTTTAACATTGTCACACTGAGCTGATGAGAAATTTAATTCTTGGGACTGTATTATATGAGGTGGAAAAGAATTATGCAAGACACTGGTAAAGCAAGATATTATATATGAAATTAAATTTTTATTTCAGCCTGGTTTTAAAGTAAGCGTATATGTTTTTTACAAATGACCTGTTATTTTTCTCTCGCTTTACCTATTTCACAATAATGAATGATAAACAAAATAAGTTTTTCAACAGATATATGTTTTTTTTTCTGTGATAAAACTCACACATTTATGCCAAAAATTCCCTCAAAGACAAAATAAAATATTAATATAATAAAATATTCATTTATTTAATTTGAACTGGTGAAATAATGACATATAAAAACAAGTAAGAATGTTGGTT
>JAOWBP010000001.1:133285596-133300521 GCA_028571105.1 Tragopan temminckii | reverse complement strand
TTGGCAGTTTGAAGTTGACACATCTTAAACAATTGCAACAAATATTTAAAAATTATATTTTAAAAAAGATTTTGTATCAGGCTAAAAACACTTCTTTTAAAATTAAAGACTGGAAGGAAAGTGAAACACAAGAAATGTCTTAATCAAAACCAGTATTTTGTAATATTGAATTTTTAGTCCTGTTTTTAAACAAAAATATCTGATACTTAATATTTGTCTTCAGAACACAACTGTTTTATTGCATTTTGAAGTTGCAGTAGGCAGATACGTAATGAGGATGTAAGAGACAGAAATATTCTCATAAATAGATTAGAACAAGGAGTTTCATTTCATCATACAAATAGTGACCTCAAGTGTGTGGAAGTTTATTCAAGTGTGAGCATTGGCATTTGTGGTGGCTGAAATGTGCTATGAGGTGTAGCATTCACACACAGTACTTTGACCAGGACATGATGAAGGCATAAATCACTATGGCAGGCTTAGATGCAGACACCTGGACTAACGAAGGAGTTGTGGATGAACATCCAAAACCAGCATGTGCAGAAAAAGTACAATCATTAGAGAGTAAAGCACACTGGGAATTTGATCAAATTCTCTATGGCTTATTCCAGAATGAGATGTGAGTGTTCTTGGGAAACATGCATTGCCATTTCTTTTAGAATAGCTAGCCATGTTTATGATTCAAAAGGTCAATAATGAATAAAAGTATTTTTGTCTAAATATTTAGATTAAGATGCAATGGGATGATAATAATATATTATATATTATTATACCTTTTCAATCTGTGTGTTGATAAATATTCTCAATTTCAAGATGAGAAGATTTCAGCATGTAAACTCTAGATTTTTTCCTCTTTTGTCATAGTACAGAAAAATAAAAAGGAAAAGGAAGAAACAAGTATTAAATTTGACAATAAATATACCTGGTAATATAGTTCTCAATGAAATGAAAATACTGATTTTTTCCAAACTTTTCTCCTTTTCTGTTTTCTGTTTGACAGAAAGAAGAATGAGTTCTAGAAAAATATGCATATGTACATACATACATACATATATAGATATATACACACACACATATATATATTACCACTCAGCAGCACTGAGTGGTATGCTTATATGTCTGCAATTATATGACAACATTTACATGTTTTTTTTTGTTCATTGGCCCAGAAGTCTAAAAAAATAGTTGGACCTTTGGACCTTGAACTTCCAACCTCCAATGTTCTACAGTCTGTACATATATTATGAAATCCTTTAAAATAATTTAATCATAGGTTTTTACAGTTCTTGAGGGACCCTTTGAACAGAAAAGGGACACAGTGAGTATTGAATGACTCCCTCTTTCATAGATGCTTTACTAATACTAATATAAAGACCAGTAGAATTAGCATAAAGAGCAGTACAAAACCAAGACAGTATTTTGCATGCAATCAAAATATGATATGGAGTTCAAGAAATGATGATATCATTCTCTATTTAGTGAAGCATCTATCCAAAACTGTCATTGTTTTGTAATTTCTGTTATTGGTATCCCACATCATAACATCATGTTGAACGCTGAGAGTTAGAGAGTTACTGCTCCAATTCTGTGGATTGTGCATTTTTTACGGGTGTCTTGTTCTCAAAAGAAAAGAACTACAAATCCCAGGTTTCACTGTGCTGTTTACGTTTTCTGTTTAGAGGGAAAGATGAAACTGCCCAGGAGTCAAGAGATTTCATCTTCTTTTACTGCAGTGTGTGTGTTCCGTAGCCATCTCACCTTCAGCATTCGAGTAAGGTCTTTGGTTTTAGACACTCTCATTTTATTTATTAGCTTCAATTCCAATTATATTGTATCATATTGTGTTATCTCATATTCTGCTGTTATATTTAGTAAACTAGTTATCTCCTTTAGCTTATTGCTGCTGTTTTGATTTCAGACCCATCTCCCTACCCCTCTCCTAACCTCCTTCCCCTTCTTCCAGGGCAGGGTTATGTGGGACCCCCTCCCCATTTGTCATAGAACCGAGCCAAACCAGCCCAAAACTGCTGACAAACACCATGAATGTAAAAACATATTTAACTTCTACAGAAATCAGTGGCAATTAGGCACATGAATTATGCTTACAATATATCTAGATTCTTTAAAGAACAGAGATGGCTTTCTGAAGTGAGGCCTTTTTTTCAATGATGTAGTTGCCAAATTAAGAGATCTGGGAACCAAGTTTGACAGATGTGAATAAGAATTGAATTGTTGAAGGGAACTCTGTTAATAGAGACTTATTGTATGGTTTATTTCAACTCTGAGTCAAAAATTTTTCCATTTGTTAAAGGAGAGCACAAGGACATACTATTTGTCTATGTTCACATTTATGGAAATAATACCTAACATATTCAGTATAAATCACAGTAAACTGTCAGGATGAAAATCACTAAGAGAATTTTTAAGATTATTCTGCTTCAGACCACTCGTTAGCCTGACACAAATTTCAATTCAGGTTTTCATTTTTAAATACAACAGCTGTGTGTTAGAGATTTAAGGATTCTAATTTTCAATGTATTGTGAATAATAAGCATTGAATTTTTAATATATTTGTATATTGTTCCCCATCACTCTTTAAAGGATGAAAAAGAAAGAAGTACAGACTGTCATTTTCATTTTAAGTCTTCATTTCAATCAAGGCATTTGTAAAGAAATGATAAGTGTTCAAGAAGTGATGGATATTTAGAAAAAAAAAATGTACAACAAAATAATTGGAAGTCTATTATCATTGTTATTAATTATATCAAAATATTATAATATTACTGCTAGTAATAGCAATAAAAATAAGATAGTAAAAAACTGTAGTGTTCTGAAATGCATCAATTCCTCGTCATGAGCCAATATAATGAAGATATTAAAAGGAATCAATGCACAGGCATGCACAATGATAAACTTGGTATGTCCTGAAATTGTTGTCTTACTGTCATTAAATGAGGGTAAGGGTGGAGATGGAGGAATAAGGACAGGGTGATTAAATAATGAACAGCGGAATCACAAAATCATAGAATCATAAAATACCTTGAGTTTGAAGAAACCCATAAGTATCATCAAATCCAACTCTTTGTTCCACACAGGATTACCCATAAATCACTCCATATGTCTGATATCACTGTACAAACACTTCTTGAACTTTGGCAAGCTCAGTGCTGTGACCACTTCCCTGGAGAGCCTGTTCCAGTGCCCAACTTCCCTCTTCATGAAGAACCTTTTTGTGATATCCAACTTGATCCTCCCCTGTCACAGCTTCATGCCATTCCCTTGAGTCCTATCACTGGTCACCAGAGAGAAGAGATCAGTGCCTGCCCCTCCACTTCTCTCTTGAGGAAGCTGTAGGCTACAATGAAGTTTCCCCTCAGTCTCCTCTTCTCTGGGCTGAACAAGCCAAGGGACTTCAGCTACACCTCATGTGTCTTCCCCTCTAGAGCTTTCACCATCTTTGTAGCCTTCTTTTGGACAGTCTCTAAGAATTTTATGTCTTTTTTTGTATTGTGGCACCCAAAACTACAAGCAGTAATCAAGGTGAGGCCATACTAGTGCAGAGTAGAACAAGACAAGCACTTCCCTTGACATGCTAGCAATGCTGTGCTTGGTGCACCCCAAGATACAATTGGTCTTTCTGATTGACTGGGCACACTGCTGACTCATGTTCAACTCACTGTCAAACAAGACCCCCAAATCTCTTTCAGCATGGCTGTGCCCAGGATCACATCCTCCAGTCTATATGTATAGCCAGGGTTGCCCCTTCCCAGGTGGCAACTTCCTCCTGTTAAACTTCATGCTGTTGGTGATTGCCCACCTCTCTCATTTGTCTAGATCTCTTTGCAAGGCCTTTTCACTCTTGATGGAGTTAACAGCTCCTCTTGGTTTAGTATTCTCAGCAAAATTGCTCAAAAGAACTTCAAGTCCTACATCTAAATCATTTATGAATCATTCACTGAAGAAAACTGACCCTAAAATGGAATCCTGGGGAATTCTGCTAGTGACTGACCACCAAACTGATGTAATTCTATTTACTAAAACCCTTTGGGCATGACTCATCATCCAATTGCTCACCCATCACACTACATTTTCTCTAACCTTACACTGGACATTTTGTCCAGAAGGATACTGTGGGAAACAGCATCAAAAGCTTTGCTGAAATTCAAAAAGATAACATCAATTGGCTTCTCTTGGTTTACTAAATAGGTGAGCCTATCATAAAAGAAAACTTAGTTAAACAGGACCTTCCCTTCATGAACCTGTGTTGGTTGTGACCAATGACTACATTGCCCATCATATGGTTCTTGCATTCTTTTAGCTGGCTCTTCCTTTAGCTGGCTTTACTCTAGAGTTGACAGAAACTGTACTTACCTATTACACTTTCTTTGCCAGCTGCTAAACGGCTATACTCTTGATTGATCTTATATAAAATACCAGGTAGTCTATGTATAAAGTTAGATAGAAAAAAAAACATACAAATGTACATATGCATAAACAGATAGGTAAGTGAACAGACTCCTTAGGTATTTTAAATAAGCCAACTAAACATGTGAATATTATTTCAATTCAATTTTTTATTCCTATCTTTCCTATCGCTCGCTTTCCCTTCCCCATCACCCTAATTCATAATAGACACCAGCTTATTTTCAGTTCTTCAGGATTAATCCTTAGACAATGAAGATAAAGTAAAGGTAAAGTGAAGGTAAAGCAGTAGTGTATATTTCTAGCAATGAAAAACAAGGTGAAAAAAATTACTGTAAAGAAATATGTTCTTGATATTTTTATCAAATACATGCCTGCTAAAATCGTTGATGAGCAATGTTTTCTGTCCACAAAGAAATCTTGATTACAGATTAAATGTAGCCATGAAAAAAATCAGTACTTCCAACTAAAACTGTGTAAAATAAACATTGTTATTTCTGGAATCATATTTTAATGATAGCTATTCATACAATCAACATTGAATCATGTCATTACTGGAATTTCCTAGTTTGTTGACTCATAATATGAATATTATTAAAGTCAATTAGAGACAGGATTTTCTAACTTCAAAATAATAGTATTATGTGTCCAGAAGTTCTGTTCAAATTTGAGCATTATGAATTACACTCTGTGTTCAGGGAAAACTTGTGAAAATAATATGAAAGGAAATGTGAAATTCATGTAAAAGTATAAAAATGATGAAAAAGATGAAAAGATAAAATATTTTTTGAAAGTGTTTGGAATTTCAGAATGTGAATTCCATGCAGTTTCAGAGACTGTATATTTAGTTGTAACCTCCATTTGATATTTCTACATCATGATAAACTTACCTTTGGGCTTTTGTGCAACAGTTTTGTGATATAAGTTTGGTAACAAATAGAAAGACTGAGAAAAGGTGATGGAACAATCAAGAGTCATTAATGTTGAATGACTCATCCTCCTGAAGGTATGGGTTTTTGGCTGGGCCATTGATTTTGAATGACATTCTGTACAAAAGTTGAAGGTTGGAGTGGAGTCTTTGATTTCCCTGGTGGAAACATTTAGGGATATTGTGTTCTAAACAAAGGGTAGATCATTATGACATAGAGTAAAGCAGGTCAAAATCCTGAAGAGCAATCAGCTTGATTAACAATTTTGACTTTTTCTTGGATTGGATTTTCTTGGATGGATCTTTCCATCACCACAAAAGTTGGAAGCACCTGAGATTAAGATATGTATTCTCAATGTCCTTCTATTAATTGCACTTGAAGGCTTTAGCTGGAGCCAAAATCACTGGGAAGTGTCTGAACAGTTGAGAGCTCAGTAAGATTTTGAGACTTCTCCAGAGGTGTAAAATTGCAAAGAATTCAGAAAGGTAGTCTTCTGACAAAGGAAATCTTAAGCAAGAATGCAAGAGCTCATGAGCAAAAGTATACAATAAGAGTACAGAGTACAATAAGTGTATAAAAGTATACAATAAGTCTCCCAGCAAACTGTCTTCTATCAAAACAAAGCTATGGAGTAATGTCAGAAGTACAGAAATAGGAGTTCCTGTAATGATAAGGAGATCTATTTCTTTCCCCGAGAGAAGTACATTTTAGTTTCTTTTTTTTTTTTTTTTTTTACTTTTGATTAAAAAATAGATTAGTATGTTATTCTAAAATCTTAGTGTTCCATACTACCATATTAAAAGTTTTGTATTTGTTAAACAAAACAAACAAACAAACAATTACACAAAAGCTAGCAATTTCATAATTTCATAAAATTGTAGAATCGTGGAATCATAAAATTATAGAATAGCTTGTGTTATAAGGGACCTCAAAGATCATCTAGTTTCAAACTCCCTTCCATGGGCAGGGTTACCACCCACTAAGTTAGGCTGCCCAGGGCCCCATCTAACCTCAGTTGGATGAGTTTCTGAGTACTTCCAGGGATGGGACACTCACAGCTTCACTGGGCAACTTGATTTACTGCCTCAGCAATCATCCTTTCCTGATCATTGTACCTGTGGGATCTTTTCTACAAATTCTACAGATTTCTACAAATTCTAACAAACAAACAAACAAAAATGGAAATTACAGGAAATAAACAGTCCCATGTTTGAGAAAATGAATATAAAAAAAAAAAAAAAAGAGAGAGAGAGAGAAAAAAAAGAAATACTGGATGCACAAAAAGACTCAAACCACAGTGGAAAGAATTAACTATGTGATGAGAAGGGCAGAGGTCAATTTCTCAAGGCTCTGCAATAAGAAGGAGTACTCAAAATCTGTTTACAGCTCAGGATTTCAGGAAGTCACAAATGTAAAAGTGGAAAGATGTTACAGACTAGTTAACTGTTAGTTCTATGTCTCTAATTTTGATTATCCATTTGAACTCCACAGTTTGTATAATCACAATTAAACCATTCCTCAGAAAATACTAAGGAAATAAGATATTCAGATTGTTTATCAAATAAGTATATACATGATATATAAAATAAAATTTATTTTGAGGTGATTCCACCTCTTCCTCGATATTTTTATATCTATAGTAGGCTTAATTTACAGTGATACATTAATTCAGGAAGATTTTTTCTACTATTCTGGACAAAAGAATCTTGTGTCTTCTGAAACCATTAATTGTAACAGAAAGAATAAATAGATATTTAAATAAATTCTTGATCAAAACAAGTGTTGCCTAGTATGAAAACATTCTTATTGATGATCTGCCTATCCTTTCTAATTCCCAGAAGGTGTTTGAAAAATGCAGGTGGCATAGTAGTACAACACTGATATTAATTTTGCATGGAGTTGCACAGTATGAGTCTTACTCCCCATGTAGGTTCTAAGTATTTTTCTAATCCATCAACTAGCACAACAAGGGAATTATCCTAAGTTAATTTTCATGTACAATGATTCTTTAATCCCTAAAATTTACATTATATTGTTAGTGAGCTGTCTTCCATGTTTTCCTACATTTTTTTATTTGCTATTTTTCTGTTATTTCTGTTATTTATGGAAATATTTTTGTATCTTAACAAGGATAAAATGTAAGCACTAAAGACTTAATTTTGCACTACAGATACAGAAATACTTCATGTTTTATGATTTATTTCAATTTATATATTATTTAATTATCAGACTTTTCCTTAGACTTCTACAAATTCTAACAAACAAAAAAGGAAATTACAGAAAATAAACAGTCCCATGTTTGAGAAAATGAATATAAACAAACAAACAAACAAACAAACAAAAAAGAGAGAGAAAAAAAAAATCACATTTTCTTAAAGTGTCTTTATCTTTGTTTCAGTGCTGACTCCTGGGTGTCTGTGAGTGGTTTCCAACTGGAATCTGGACTGTTAGTCACAACTGTCTCCCTAGCAGATCAGGTACATTTCAAACACCAAAATTTACTCTTATCTTTTTGATACTTCCTCAGATTGTCAATGAGGAAGCTTTGCTAAAGTCAAGATAAACAACATTCACTTTTTTTTCCTTATCCACAAAGTCAGTCACTTCAGCATAGAGAGTTATCAGTTTGGTGAAGCCCCGTTTACCATCTATAAATACATAGTGATTATTCCCAATCACCTTTTTGTTCTTGTATTTGGTTTGCAGGATTATTTACTCTATCATTTCCCCAGGGTCTGAGGAGAGGCTGACCAGTTTTGCATTTCTCTAGGTCATCCTCAGGCAGATCACTATGAATTTCAGCTTGTCATTCACATTGAAGATGACTGCCCCTTCCCTGTCTCTTCAACCTGTCTTTTGTAAAGAACCTCTGTTCTTCCATTACAACACTCAAACAAGTGAAGCCATCCCATCACATCTGCATGGTCTCTATAAGATCATAGCCCTGCAAGGATACGTACATTATTTCTAACTTGTCTTGCTTATTCCTCATATTGAGCCTACTAGTGTACAGGCACATATAAGGGAAAGACCAGGATGTTGTGAGTGTTTGGGAGATTTCTTCATAATGATGCTTTATAGGCATTTCCTCGCTAAACTGCATGTACTAGTACTGAACTAGTTGAATAACTCGATGTATCTGCAAACTGGCAAATGAAGACAATTCTCAAAGGTTTGATTTCCTCCCTTGCTATCAGAAGTATTAATATACCTCCATTCACATGATATGATGAGTTAGCAACTCTTTTCTACATTTCTTTCCTATTGGAGTAGAGCATTAACAAGAAGCTTTCAAATAATTTCCCTGTTACCCAGAAAAAAGAAAGAAAGAAAAAAAAAAAAAAAAAAAGTCAAAACCCGAGTATGTCTAAAAATACAGCATTTTCTTGAAGTAATTAAAATGTCAGAAACTTATAAGCAGACTCCCCACCAATTCAATAAATACTATGTTTCTTTATAATGTAAATTCACAAAGGAAAAGGTAGGTTTATGAGATCTGAGAGCTCTTTTTAAGGAAAAAAAGACACATTATAGTAATAGCTCTTCTAGCTATTTCAGTTTAAATAACTACAGCTTTTGTAAGTCTTCACATCAGAATCTTGTTTGATACAAGAATTGCTACAACCTACTGCTGGAGATTGCATATTTTTTGTAAGAGCATTATAGTGTTATTTTTTAGTGATTAATATCATTATTTAAGACCAAAATAAATTAATTTAATGTTTTCCTCTTTTAAATAAACACTGAGTACTTTCTTACTGGTACTAATGTGCATATAAGAGCATAACCCTCTTTAAAAATATATCTCGAGATAAATGTAAGCATAAAGCATCATGAGAAATAACAAAGCTGTCTCAAGACACTGCACTGAAAAGGGAAGAAACACTCTAAGTAACTGCATATATTTAGAAAATAACTTCTGGAATGAGAGTGTAGTAGGTATTTCAAATCCACTCTATCTTGGTTTGAAACAAATTCATATTAAATAATGTCTTTTACCTTCCCTTGGTGCTGTCTCTGAAGCTGAATTTCCCTGATTTCCTAGAAATGACAGTTATGTTACATTCTCAGCAAGTTCAGTACGCTTAATGAATTCCTTGGGGAAGCCAGAATATCTGTAGCACAATTAACTTCCCATTCTTATGCAAATGAAGAGTTTCAGGGTCCCTGAAGAATGCCTGCATTTTGGCTGCAGTTAGCAAGTGTATGCTATTAAATGACACATGGAGCCTTGAGCTGAAATTTAGACTTCACTAATTTGTGCTGTGACATGGGCAAAGCTGCTTTAGAGGAATGTGAAACACAGTTTTTTAAATGTATCATCTGATGAAATGGGAATTATTACCTCTGGCTAGATTGTCTTCAGCAGTCTGGTTACCTTTGTCTTGGTTTTAACAGAAAGAGCACACTGACATTCTTTCCAATCTTTTTTGTATTTGGTACAATATTTCTTTATGTTTGTATTTCTTAAGAATTTCTTTAAGAGTATTGATTTAAGATAGAGACAGTCCTGGAGAGTCTAATAATTTAGATTGTTAGTGTACATTTGTGTTTATGTTGTGTACATGAAAAGAGAAACTGTGTACATGAAAAGAGAAATTGAAAGCCAGGTACATAAGGTTCATGCAGTTTGTAAAGGAAAACAAAATCACATATATCGATTTAATTGCTTGAATAAGACAAAGGAGTGAAAAAACAATAACCAAAATGAAAAGAGGGTGTTACTGAAAAGTTCAAGTTTTTCTGTAGTGAGGAAAGTTCTTTGAGATCCTTTTATGAAAATCACTCTACAAATGCAAAGTACTATTGTCCCAAAGGAACAAAGCTGTGTGTCAGTTCTAAAATACAGTCAAATCAAGCTATTAACAGAAGGTGGTATCTGGTTGAATGTTTTATGTCTAACCTTGAGTTACCTAGCAAAATTCCTAAATCTGAGTGGATTCTAGCTATTCACATTGCATGAAGAGTTGTTTCAGTTTCCCTTTGTCGCATAACTTCACTGAAATAATTTTAAATAGGAATGACCATAAATCATTTTGGGGACCAATCTTGTTCTATTTCTGTGCAAACCTAAAGGCACTGAAGTTTCCCCTCTCGAGATTTTAGGATTTTTATAATCTTTAACAATCCATTAACACAAATTAGACCTGCTCAACTAATGCAGATTTTATGTAACACATTAATGAATTCAACACTTCCTTAGAAAAGGAAATGGACACATGTCGGTAATTCTTCAGTTTGGCAGTTAACAAATCTTAGTTGTGATGAGAATTCTCAAATCCACACATTCTAAATTAGTCTTAAATTAGCTATTTTATTTCCATCCTTTTTGAGAAATCCAAGCTACTGAAAATGGAGAATATGTAGATTTTTGTTATCAGTAAATAAGCAAGAGGTGCATCTCTGTAATACAGAAATTCTAATACTTTCCAAAAAGCATGAAGGCTAGATTCTGATTGCTATTATCTATGTAATGGCTATTTTCCAACATAAGTAAATATCATAAGAAAAAATAAGTCAGCAAATGAAGACATTAACAATTCTATGTGGATCTGATTTTTTTTTTCTGACTGGAAAAACACTGAGAAAAACATAAATTGCATCCATAAATATCAGTTCCTGCAAAAAATAATGTTATTCAAAATGCCTAATTTTAACGTTCAGTTTGCTCTTTCTCTGTTGTTTTGGTAGAGAGGTGTGTGACTAGAGAACAATTTTTTAGGCATTTAATTGCCTGAAAGCAGATATCTTGTGCAATTTGAAATTCCTTATTCCTGGTATACTACCAGTTTTCTGTACCAGAATGTTGTATTTTTCTTTCAGACACTGAACTCTATTTGTTACGGCCTTGCAGACATCTCAAGTGTCCTATATCATCTCATATGACACTGTATACTGTCCTGGGCCTTTTACTCCTTGCACCTCAAAGAGGGTGTGCATCCCTATGTTGTAAATGCTTACATTTAATTGTCTACTCACCAGTGTATGACACAATTAGTTCACCCTCTAGACAGTGGAGATCTAGTCAGTAGAATTATTGAAGTTTAGACCACTATTTATCTGCCCTAATTTTGGTCCCTGCATTTAAATGAGCATCTGAAGAGTTATCCAATGTACTGTTGGATATTCAGTGATCTAAAAGGGTCTTAAACACATAGCTCACATATAAATACCTACATTAAATTGAAGTTAATCATGTCTTTGGTGATACACTAGTTATTAAAAGTTCTAAGGTAGGAATCATTCGACTACACTTACAGAACTACAAAAATTCAAATAGCCTCAGTAGCTCAACTGTGAAGATCTGTGTTGTAGATACCTAAAGTTAAATGAGATTAATTTAACTTCCACTTTTTATATATTCTTCCTGCTGATGGAGTTTAATTCTTCTACTTTCCAGGAGAAAAAAAAAATAAAATAGAGAATCACAGAATGGCTTGGGTTGGAAGAGACCTCAAAGGTCATCTAGTTTCAAGCCCCTGCTGTGGGCAGGGTTGCTTCAGGTGGAAAAAGTGATCCAGTGCTTGAAGTAAATCTTCTGCTTCTACAACAGGTTACAGCGTGAAAAAGCCTGAAAGCATCAGTCGTGGCAAAGAAAATTGTTGAGAAAAACAAAGATTTTTGCCCTGACATTGCAGGTCTCCTGAGACAAGATATAACGTGTTTGGAGACAGTTCTCTGAAGGCAGTGTATTTATAATGCAAGCACAGTTTTGAAAACTGAACTGAGTATTGCCAAAACAATTGCTATTCTAATTAGAGATGTTATATAGAATGCAGACCCAAGCATGAATATGCCTACTCAATGTTTTTGAGGTAATTTTTCCGCTTGACAAAATGAGAATGAAGGGTGATGATAAGGCAGCAGCAAGAGTGATAATAATGTAAACTGTGGAAAATAATGGTCTGTATTACCATGATACTGCAGCAATTGGTTGAAAATTAAGATGAGAAAAGAATTGAAACAAAGTTTAGGCTTATTAGAAGTATATAATTTTTAGATTAGGTTAAGAAAAAGGATTTTCCCTTATGGTCAGTATTCAAATGGCACTTAAAATTTAACAAGTGGCTTAGAACAGAATGAAATTGGACAGGTTAATATTGCCAAAAAGAAAAACTTGTTCTTATAGTCACTTATTTCTAGCATGAACTGAAGTCTCCATAACTGAAGGATAAAGTCACTAAAACATAGAATTTATTTTATTTTATTTTATTTTATTTTATTTTATTTTATTTTATTTTATTTTTATTTTATTTTTTTTTTTTTACAGAAATCTGTTGTAGGGTAAAATGATTCCTTCAGAGTATCCTAGATTGTTTTTAGATTAGGTGTTTACCTGATAATCTCTGATGCAAATTGAAAAAGTCTGTCATAGGTGAAAAAAGTATAACATTCCATTATTTTTAAAATGGTTTACTTGTAGGTAACAGTATCAATAATAAATATATCTAAAAATGAATAATTCCCCATCCTACAGCAAGATTAATATCTCTTCTACTGCACTGCTACTGTACTGACAGATGAATAAATAGAGTTGGTTGAGTCACATCTCAATATAAATAATTTAGTGAAATTCTAATTCTGTAATGAAGGCATTCATTTATTTATTTATTTATTTATTTTTCTACTTTGATTTCTCACTGAATTTCTTTTGAGCTACTACTACCAACAAAGCAGACCAAGATAGACATAAATAATATTTTTTATTGTAATTATGAAAATATATATATATATAATATGTAGAAAGCTTTGGCTTTGTATCATAAATGCTTACATTGTCCATTCTGTTTTGTGTGAACTGTAGCAGGAATTAGGTATACTAGGATTTCAATTAATATTCATATAATGTTATCTATTGAATTTGCTGTTTATTTCATTAAACATGGAAGCGAATGGAGACAGTTTGATATTTATTTCCTTGAGTTGAAGAAATAGAAATGCTTGAATTATTTTTATTTATTTATTTGTTTTTGTTTATTTATTTTTAGTTTTGCTTCTTATGTGGTTATATGAAATGAAATGAAATGAAATGAAATGAAATGAAATGAAATGAAAATATATCAGCAACATCTTTCATCATATTAACTTATTTATCACACTGGAAGAAATTCACATAAATTGTTCTGCTAAAATTTCTGTATAAAGTTCAGAGCCTCATGTTTGCATTTTACGTTCTGTAGTTATATTTATCAACACCCATATATTTGTAGTCACCAGCATAGTGGTCAACATTGCCTCTTTCACCCATATGAAACATCAGGTCAATAATGAAAATACTTCTGAAGTGTCAGGAAGGAGAAACTACATTGGGAAAACATTTTTTCTAAAAGACTAAATTGTCATCTTATTGTCTGTTTCTCTGACACTAGTTTGCACCTTATTTTCAGGAAAACTGAAAGTAGAAAACTTATTCTGTATTTTCTTCTAAATAATTTTCAAAGATTTGCTCACGTGATTTTGCTTTTTTTTTTTTTTTCAATTACAGATATACAACACTATGCATACTGAGAAGTCTTAAATAATTGTGATTCTCATTAACATCCAAATACAGAAAAGAATGAAAGTTTTCATAGTGTATATTACCTGTTCTTTGAATAGACGCTCTATATTTCTTTCAACAATTCCAGGTTGAAAAACAGAGAAAAACGCTTTTGTCTCTGTATACCATGAGGAAAGAATCATAGAATCATAGAATCACCACAGTAGGAAAAGATCTCCAAGATCATCCAGTCCAACTGTCCATCTATCACCAATATTACCCACTAAAAAATGTCCTTTAGTACAACATCTTGAACATCCTGAACAAATGTTTCTTGAACACTTCCAGGGACACTGAATCCACCACCTCCATAAGCAGCCCATTTCAGCACTCTTTTGCAGAAGTTTTACGTGACATTCAGCTTGAATCTTCCCTGGTGCAACTTGAGTCCATTCCTTCTCATCCTATCACTAGTGGAAGCACACCACACCACAACCTCCATTCATATAGCTGTACCGAGTTCTAAAATCACTCCTGAGCCTCCTCTTCCCCAGATTAAATGATACAAGTTCCCTCAGCCACTTCTCATAAGACTTGTGCTCCAGACCAGTCACCAATTTTGTCTTTCTTCTCTGGACGTGCTCCAGGGGCCCAGTGTCTTTCTTGTAGTGAGGAGTCCAAAACTGAACACAGTACTCAAGGTACAGTCTCACCAGCACTGAATGGTGAGATGATCACTTCCCTGCATCTTCTGGCAACTCTATTTCTAATATAAGCCAGAATGCTCTTGGCAATTTGGGCACACTGCTGGCTCATGTTCATGACCCCCAGGTCCATTTCCTCTACACAGTCTTCCAGCCACTCCGCCCCAAGCCTGTAGCATTGCCTGGGGTTGTTGTGGCCAAAGTGCAGGACCCAACACTTGGTCTTGTTGGACTACATCCCATTGGCCACAGCCCGCCCAGCTATCCAGCCTGTCCAGATCCCTCTAAAGGGCCTTCATAGCCCCAGGAAGATCAATGCTTCCAGCCAACTTGGTGTCATCCACAAACTTACTGACGGTGCACTCAATGACCTCATCCAGGTCGTCAGTAA
>JAOWBP010000001.1:133270163-133285496 GCA_028571105.1 Tragopan temminckii | reverse complement strand
CAGTCAAACCCCCAGTACATTATATGATGTTATGATGTGGAATACTGATCACCAAAAGTCATAAAACCATGACAACTGAACATGAGGCAGCAGTTTGCTCTTGCAGTTTGGAACTCCAATGATATCTGGGGCTGCATCAGAAGAGGGGTGGCCAGCAGGGAGAGGAAGGTAACTGTCCCTCTCTATTCCACCCTTGTGAGGCCCCATCTGGAATATTGCATCCAGGTCTGGGGCCCCAATACAGGAAAGATGGGGAAGCTGTTGGAGAGTGTCCAAAGGAGGGCCACAAATATGATTAAAGGTCTGAAGCGCCTCCCCTATGAAGACAGGCTGAGGGAACTGGGCCTGTTCATCCTGAAGAAAAGAAAGCTGCAAGGAGACTTCATTACAGCCTTCCATTATTTAAAAAGAGGATTATAAAAAGGATGGAAAGCAACTCTTTACTCAGGGTTCTCAGCTCAAGGAAGGAAGGTTTAGATTGCATGTCAGTGGGAAGTTCTTCACAGAGAGAGTGATGAGGTGCTGGAACAGGCCACACAGTGAAGTTGTAGATGTTCCATCCATGGAGGAGTTCAAGGCCAGGTTGGATAAGGCCCTGGGCAATCTGGTCTAGTACCAGACCTGGAGGTTGATGGCCCTGCCTGTGGCAGGGGGGTTGGAACTTGATCGCTGGGGTCCCTTCCAACCCAAGCCATTCTATGATTCTATGATACAAATAAAATATTTTTGTTAATGGTAATGGAGGTTTTCAAAGCCACCTAAATATGATCTTGGGCAACATGCTCTAGATATCCCTGCTTGAGCAAAGGGGTTGGACCAGATGACCTCCAGAGGTCAAGCCTTCCAACCTCAACCATTCATTCTATGATGCAAAGATTCCATGAGTCAGTTATTCTGTCTAGACAAGATAAACAATCTTTTCTGTTTTTTTTCTTCCATGTTTCAGTTTTATGTTTGATTGTTACTGATGATAATCTTATTCTTCTGATTTAGGCTAAATCAGCAAAGCTCTTTTACTTCTCTTTCAGTATCTTCAAGATATAGAATGCATCTAGAACACTTTAACTGTTACCACTTCAAATCTCTCAAAGGTGTCATACAATATTGAATCTTGAATTATGATACATCAGGAATTTATGAACTTTCTAGTTGCTATTTTGGCGTTGTTGTTCCATTTCTATTTCCCTACCTGCCACATCTAATCAATCCTCTCTGCTAATATCCTGATCTTCTTCTGTATTACTGAATTTTAATAAATGTGTGTCATCACATGGTATCTCATCACATTATATCTTATCTTTGCTTACTGCAGTTTTATACAAAGATCTTGTTTGCAGAAGTCATGCGATCGTCAGCACTCATTCTCCTGGGAGACTTCAATTTCCCTGATATATGTTGGAAATATAATACAGCACAGAGGAAGCAGTCCAAGAGGTTTCTAGAGCATGTGGAAGATAGCTTCCTTACGCAGCTGGTAGGAGAGCCTACCAGGGGTGATGCCCTGCTAGACCAGCTCTTCACTAACAGAGAAGGACTGGTGGGAAATGTGAAGGTTGGGGACTGTCTTGGGGAGAACGACCATGAAATTGTAGAATTCTCTATTCTGGGAGATGTCAGAAGGATGACTAGCAAAACTGCTATCTTGAACTTCAAGAGTGCGGACTTTGACCTGTTCAGGACGCTGGTAGCACGGGTCCCTTGGGAGTCGCTCCTTAAGGTTAAAAAGGTCCAGGCAGCCTGGAGGCTTCTCAAGATGGAAATCTTAAAGGCACAAGAACAGGCTGTCCCTGAGTGCTGCCGTAAGCGAGTCGTAGGGGGAGAAGACCAGTGTGGATGAGCCGAGAACTATTGTTGAGACTCTGGAAGAAAAAGAGAGTCTATGTCCTCTGGAAGAAGGGACAGGTTACTTGGGGAGATTACAAGGAAGTTGCTAAGGTATGCAGGGAGGAAGTTAGGAGGGCAAAAGTCCAACTTGAACTGAGACTGGCCACTGCAGTAAAAGAGAACAAGAAATCCTTTTATAAATATATCAATGGCAAGAGAAGAACCAGGGAGAATTTCCATCCTATACTTGATGGAATGGGGAATGTGACCACTGAGGATAAGGAAAAGACTGAGGTCCTCAACGCCTTCTTTACACCTGCCTTTAATAGGCAGATCAGTTATCCTCAGGGCATTTTACGCCCTGATCTGGAAGCCTGGAATGCTATGCAGAATACACTCCTGGTGATTCAGGTGGAGATGGTTAGAGAGCTCCTCCTCCATCTGGTCTGTCAGAAGTCCATGGGACTGGACAGGCTTCATCCTAGGGTGATGAGGGAGCTGGTGGTGATGATTGCTGAGCTGCTCTCAGCCATCTACCAGTGCTCCTAGTTATCTGGAGAGGTCCCAGAGGATTGGAGGCTTGCCAATGTGACTCTCATCTACAAGAAGGGCTGTAAGGAGGATCCAGGGAACTACAGGCCTGTTAGCCTGACCTTGGTACCAGGGAAATCTATGGAACAAATCATCTTGGGTGAGATCACACGGCACGTGCATGGCATCCAGGGGATCAAGCCCAGCCAACACGTGTTCATGAAAGGCAGGTTGTGCTTGATCAACCTCATCTCCTTCTACGACTGGGTGACTAGCCTGGTAGATGAGGGAAAGGCAGTTGATGTAGTCTACCTAGACTTCAGCAAAGCCTTTGACACGGCTCTCACAGTATTCTTCTGGCGAAATTGGCTGCCTGTGACCTGGACAGGTATACTCTTCTTTGGGTAAGGAACTGGCTAGAGGGCCGTGCCCAATGGGTAGTGGTTAATGGAGCTAAGTCCAGCTGACGACCTGTTACGAGTGATGTCCCCCAGGGTTAAGTACTGGGGCCCATCTTGTTTAATATCTTTATTGGTGACCTAGATGAAGGGATTGAATGTACCCTCAGTAAGTTTGCAGATGACACCAAGTTGGGAGGCAGTGTTGATCTGCCTGAGGGTAGGGAGGCCCTTCAGAGGGATCTAGATAAGCTGGATTGCTGGGCTGAGGTGAGTGGGATGAGATCCAACAAGGCCAAGTGCTGGGTCCTGCACTTTGGCCACAACAACCCCATGCAACGCTAGAGGCTTGGGGCTGAGTGGCTGGATGACTGTGAAGAGGAAAGGGACCTGGGGGTGTTGGTTGATGCTCAGCTGAATGTGACCCAACAGTGTGCCCAGGTGGCCAAGAGGCATCCTGGCCTGCATTATAAATAGTGTGGCCAGCAGGAGTAATCATCCCTCTGTACTCAGCACTGGTGAGGCCGCACCTCGAGTACTGTGTCCAGTTTTGGGCCCCTCACTACAAAAAAAGACATTGAGGTCCAGAGAAGGGCAATGAAACTGGTGAGGGGTCTGGAGCACAAGTCTTATGAGGAGCAGCTGAGGGAGCTGGGATTGTTTAGTCTGGAGAAGAGGAGACCTCACTGCACTCTACAAGTTCCTGAAGGGAGGTTGTGGTGAGGAGGGGTTTGTTGCCTGGGAGAAGAGGCCAAACAGGACCTCAAGAAATGGCCACAAGTTGTACCAGAGGAGATTTAGGTTAGACATAAGGAAGAAATTTTTCTCTGAGAGAGTGGTCAGGCACTGGAATTGCCTGCCCAAGGAGGCGGTGGAGTTGCCTTCCCCGGCAGTGTTCAAGAGGCGTCTGGATGAGGAGCTACGAGATATGGTTTAGAGGCTTGTGGTAGCAATGGTAGTGGGAGGACGGTTGGACTAGATGATCTTGTAGTTCCTTTCCCGACTTGCAATTCTATGATTCTATGAATTGTGTCGTGGTTTATAACAAAAATACTAAATGAGCCTGCTCTTACATCAGTAGTTATTTCCCAAAAAAGTTATGTGCTTTTTCAGTATTTGTAATTGGAATGTCTGTTATGTAGCCTAGTAATTTATATTCATCAGTATTTCCCTTTTCTTCATTTTAATTGATATATTTTCATACAAACACCTATATAGATACTGAAATCCATTGCATGATATTTTAATTTGAAGTGTTTATTAAATCTTTTTATTAAAAAAAAAAAAAATTGGCAGGAAATAAGGCAGACATTTTTGTATATGCATAGCTTGCCTCCAGTTTATTCTGGATTATGTTGAAAATGCATCTGGAGGAATGTTAACTCTAGCTATACATGTTTTTTAAACTCTTTATTCCTAGGTTAAATTGACATTAAATCAATGCTTTGCAATGGTCCACGACGTCTACATGATTGTTTTCAGTTACTCAATTCATAGAGTTCTATTTCAGCATGATTCATAGAGCAATGACCCAAAAATCAAATATTCATATTAAAGTCTAAGTGATATTTTCAGGAAGTTTTATTTTTTTTTTTCCATTTTTGAAAGCGAACAAATTAAAAGAGCAGCTTGAACTCTTCAGCTGAATAAAAATATATAGTGCAGTGTACAACTAAGCTTATATATTCAATGCATGACATAGATTAAGTAAATGAAAAAACAAAGTATTCTTTAAATATATGTACATAAAATGGAAGTTTTCTTACTTTGATTGATCTTTTAAGCATGCAAATTTAAGAATGAATTCATTTACTAATACACTTAGACAGAAATTACTTTCAGAAATGTCCTCAAATTCTAAGCCTAAATTTATCTCAGAGTAAAATGAGGTTACCTGTTATAACATGATGGAAAGCACAATGACAGCAGAGCGAAAAGATCTCAGGCTGTGAAGATTCACTCAAACACAACAACCATAGGCACAAAAACAAAAGAAAGATACTAATTCCCCTCAAAAGACATCACATATATAGGGATCTCTAAAGAGATAACCTTTCTTCCACTGCCAACCCTTAAATGAAGTCTGGGAAGGGATGGATCCTGGCTCCACCCCTTCCAGTCACTGAGGTGCCTTGCATGCACCTGAGTTCCCCTGGGTTGGTCCTGCATTCCTACCAGGTGCTCAATCACTGGATCAAGCCATGACTTAGCATTTCTACTACAGCTGAGTAAAGAACTGTCTGGGTGGCTGGTCCCAGAGAGAGGTGGTGAATGGAGTTAAATCCAGCTAGCAACTGGTGATAATTAGTGTTCCCCAGGTTCCTGGACCAGAGGATATTGGTCAGTGCTTGGCTGAACGTGAGCCAGCAGTGTGCACAGGTGACCAGGAAGGCCAATGTTATCCTGGCTTGTATCAGAAATAATGCTGCCAGCAGGAGCAGGGAAGTGATCTTCCCCCTGTACTCAGCCCTGGTGAGGTTGCACCTTGAGTACTGTATTCAGTTTTGGGACTCTCACTCCAAGAAAGACATTGTGGCCCTGGAACATGCCCAGAGAAGGGCAACAAAACTCATAAGGAGTCTGGAGCACAAGTCTTATGAGGAGTGGCTGAGGGAACTGGGATTGTTTAGTTTGGAGGAGGCTCAGAGGAGATCTTACTGCTCTCTACAGCTACCTGAAGGGAGGTTGTGGTGTGGTGTAATTAGCTATAGGATTAGAGAGAATGGCATCAAGTTGTGCCAGAGAATATTCAGACTGGACGTTAGGAAAAAAAAATTGTCTCTGGAAGTGTGATCAGGTGCTGGAATGCCCAGGGATGCAGTAGAGCCACTGTCCCTAGAGATGCTCAAGAAAAAGTTATTGTACCACGGGACGTGATTTAGTGGGGAAATACTGATGATAGGTGGATGGCTGGACTGGATGATCTTAGATGTCTTTTCCAACCTTGCAGATTTCTATGATTCTATGTTCAGCCTGGAGGAGAGGAGGCTCTGCGGAGATCTGACAGCAGCCTTTCAATACCTAAAAGGGTCTATAAGAAAAAAAGGGGCAGACTGTTTATCAGGGTTTGTTATGACTGGAAAAGGGGAGCTGGGGAGAGCCCCTCACCTGGATCTTTCTCCGCTTCTTCTTTTTTCCATTCTAGATGTGATGACACCCATTTCCATTTCTGTCCTTCCACAGGGGCAACTGATAACAACACTGGTGCCTTCCATGACTGATCAGGTTCAACTTAGAGACTTCTCCCTTTGGCTTGAATCTCAGCTTAGAAACTCTCTCTCTCCAGAATAGTATTATATAGAGCTCAGTAAGCACAAGCCAAGCCCCAAATAAGTCGTACCTCCTCAGATCTACCTAAGCTGCACCATCCCTGACTTAAATACTTGCTTTGTTTCTCAGGATCCCACAGGTGTTCAAGAGTGAAATCCCATGACGTTGCTGGTCCCCACCTTCTAATATTTTTCCTAAACCTCTCCATATTCCCTGCCACTCAACATTTTCTGATTTTGGGGAAGGCTTCCTCCATGTAAATGAAGATGAATACATTCAGGGAGATAGATAACATGATCGCTAATTCAGCATTCCAAAAATGTGTAAGCAACTGAGAAGAGAGCCTAGAAACCAGTCAAAATATCATGTTGTCTGTAAAATTAGCTACTCCCTCTGGGATGTAATTGTCAATATTCAAATAATACAACATTGCATACAAGTACTAGGCAAGTGACTCCATCAGTGCCTGTTAATAGGTTATATATATATATAAAACTCCAAAACAGAACATGTCGAACTTAATAAAAAACCAATATGTTCCAAAAAACATAATGGCCATTAATCCTTTATACAATGCTCCTAAAATAAAGGTTCATAGCTGGCAGTTGCTAAAAGGAAAAAAACTCAGTACAGTGTCCAGAGTCTGGCAGACCACCCGTCCTATAATCTAATCTGAGAAGGTCAAAGCTAGCTACAATGCTCTGCAAATCTCTGACTTTAAGAAATCCTTTCTAACATTAAAAAGTTCAAATTTGGCTCAGATTGCCCACATCCTCAACAAATAACTGGATGGGAGTACACTCCGCTGGGTGAAGCACTGGCTGGATGGCTGGGCCCAAAGAGTCGTGGACAGTGGAGTTAAATCCAGTTGGCTGCCGAGTCATGAGCGGTGTCCAGCAGGGCTCAGTACTGGGGCCGCTTCTACTTAACATCTTTATTAATGATCTTGATGAGGGGATTGAGTGCACCCTCAGTAAGTTTGCAGACGACACCAAGTTGGGAGGGAGTGTTGATCTGCCTGAGGGGAGAAGGGAACTACAGAGGGACCTGGATTGACTGGATCGATAGGCCAAGGTTAGCTGTATGAGTTTCAATAGGGACAAGTGTTGGGTCCTGCATTTTGGTCACAACAACCCCAAGCAACCCAACAGGCCTGGGGAGGAGTGGCTGGAAAGCTGCCTGATGGAAAGGGACTTTGGTGTACTGATGGATAGCGCTCAATGCTTTCTTTGTCTCATTTTTCACTTGCAAAGGCTCTAGTCACACTGCCTAAGATCCAGAAAGCAAGGTTAAAAACTTGGAGAAGGAAGATCTGCCCAATGTAAGTGAAGATAAGGTATGAGATCACTTAAAGAACCTGAAGGTACGTAAGTCCATTGGGCCCAATGGGATCCATCCATGGATTCTGAGGGAACTGACAAATGATGTTGCCAAGCCACTATCCATCATATTTGAAAGGTCATGGCAGTCTGCTGAAGCTCCCACTGATTGGAAAAGGGAAAACATAACCCCCATTTTCAAGAAGGGTAAAAAAGAATTTCTAGGGAATTACAGGCCAGTTGGTCTCACCTTTGTGCCTGCAAGTTCATGGAGCAGATCCTCCTGAAGACTCTACTAAGGCACGTAGAAAATAAAGAAGAGGTGATTGATGGTAACCAACATGGCTGAAAAACTTGGTGACCTTTCATGTTGGAGTTATAGTGCCAGAGGACAAAGGAAGAGCAATTGATGTCATCTACCTGGATTTCTGCAAAGCATTTGACACTGTCCCACATGACATCCATGTTTCCAAACTGGAGAAAAGATGGATTTGATGGATGGGTGGACCACTCAGTGGATAAGAAATTGGCTGAATGGTCAGACTCCACGAGTTGTGGTTAACAACTCAGTATCCAAGCTGAGACCAGTGATGAGTGGTGTTCCTCGGGGATTGGTGCTGGGACTGGTGTTATTTAATATCTTTGTAGGAGATATGGACAGTGGAATCCAGTGAACCCTCAGCAAGTTTGCAGATGACAACCAGCTGAGTGGTGTAGTTGGCATGCTAGAGGAAAGGAATGCTATCCAGAGGGATCTGGACAAGTTTGAGGGGTGGACCATGTCAACCTCATGAAGTTCAACAAGGCCAAGTGCAAGGTCCTGTACCTTAGTTGCAGTGATTTCAAGCACAGATACAGGTTGGGCAGAGAGTGGCTTGTGAGAAGCCCTGAGGAGAAGGATTTACGAGTGTCGATTGATGAGAGATTCAACATGAGCCAGCAATGTGTGCTTGCAGCCCAGAAGGCCAACCATATCATGGGTTGCATCAAGGGAAGTGTGACTGGCAGGTTGAGGAGAGTAATTCATCCCCTCTACTCTGCTCTTGTGAACCCCCACTTGGAGTACTGTGTCCAGACCTGGAGCCCCCAAATACAAGAAGGACATGGAGTTATTGGAGTGGGTCCAGAAGAGAGCCACAAAAACGATCAGGCTGGAGCACCTCCCCTGTGAGGACAGGCTGAGAGAACTGGTGCTCTTCAGGCTGGAGAGGAGAAGGCTCTGAGGAAACCTTATAGAGGTCTTCTGGTACCTGAAGGGGGCCTACAGGAAAGCTGGGGAGGGAGTTTTTATAAGGGTAGGTAGCAACAGGGTAAGAGGAAATGGTTTTAAACTGGAAGAGGGAAGATTTAGACTAGATATTAGGAAGACGTTATTTACTGTGAGGATGGTAAAGCACTGGAACAGGTTTTCCAGTGACGTTGTGAATGCCTCCCCCCTGGCAGCATTCAAGGCCACGCTGCATGGGGCTTTGAGCAGCTTGGTCTAGAGGGAGGTGTCCCTGTCTATAGGACGGGGGTTGAAACTAGATGATCTTAAAGGTCCCTTCCAACCCAAACCATTCTGTGATTCTATATCTGACATCTTAAACTGAGATTACTATAATTATTAATAATTTTAACTTATACTTAAAGAATCTGCAGATTCAAACTTAAATGCTGTTGTTTTAAATATTTTTAATAAAGATTTCTTTCCTCATTCTATTTCTTCCTTTCTACTTTAGTAACAGTGATATACATTTCTCCTTCAAGTGTAATCTATTTTCTCTTTTAGATTGTAAAAAGAAAATCTTTTGGGGGGATCAATTACTCATCACAGAATAAGATTTAGAGTTGACAATAAGCACATTGTCAACTTTTAATGTTTATTTCTGAAGTAAATCCATGGAAACAAAGAATAAATGGTGTATTTTGTTAAAGGTGCAAAAGAGCAAATGCACAATGAATACAAAAGTCAATAAAGTAATCAATAGGCTCAGAGAAGGATGAAACTGAGAATAACCTAGTCATACGATTAGAAAGCAGACAGACATTCATGATAACATTTCTAAAGAAAACACTATTCATGTTCTTAAATATTTTGTGACGGAACAAATCTGGTAGCTGAATGAATGCGAACTCATAAATTGAAAGCACTGGCTAAGTGACCAGGAAGATAGATGAAGTACACTTAGAGATAAGTGAAAACTACAGATGTTACTTAAAAGATAAACACTCCCTATATTATTTCAAATGTCAAAGTGCAGAATATTTCATCTGATTTTGTTATAATACAAATTATAGTTTGATATAGCTGGAATTCCTGGAAAATGCTAGAACCCTAGAATCATGAAATTGAGTTGGAAGAGACTCTTAAGGGTTCAGCTCCCCTACAGTGAGCAGAGACATCTACAGATGTCTAGATTAGGTTGATCAGAAGCCCACTCAGCCTGACCTTGAATGTCTCCAAGGACGGGAGACATTCTATCTTCCACTACATCTCTGAGCAACCTGTTTTAGTGCCTCCTTATCCCTACTATTAAAAATATTTATCTTGTATCCAATCTAAATCTCCTCTCAGCACTGATCACAGTACTGACCACTGAGGGATACCCCTTGTCACTGATCTCTATCTCAGCATTGAGCCACTGACCACCACTCTCTGCATATGATCTTGCAACCAGTTTTTTGTCTACCAAACAGGCCACCTGTCAAATCCATAGCTTTCTAATTTGGAGAGAATGATGTTATGGGGGACCATGTCATAGGCCTTACTGGAGTCCAGATAGATTACATCAGTGGCTCATCCCTTTTCCATTGATGCAGTTACATCATCATCATAAAAGTCCTTATGTTGGTCAGGCAGGACTTGCTCTTGCTGAAGCCATGATTCTTCTGTATCACCTCCTTGTCTTCCGTGTGCCTTGTCATAGCTTCCAGGAGGATCTGCTCCATGATTTTCCCCAGGACAGTTATGAAGCTGACAGGTTAGTAGCTCCCTGAGTCATCCTTTCTTATAATTGGGTGTGATTTTGCCTCTTTTTCTCAGTCACCCAGGTATTTCACCTGATCACCATGACTTTTCAAATATCATTAGAAGTGGCCCAACGACTACATCAGCCAATTTCTTAAGAACTCTAGGATGCCCAAAAAGGATAGGATAAAGAATAAAGAATCTAGGATAAATCTCTTCTAGATTTATGGATGTTCATCCATGGATGTTAATCAGATCACATATGAAAAGCTATAGTTCCACTGGCTTTAGCAGACGTTCATCTTTTTATAAGTTTTTATAAGAAAAATGTGTTACTTTGAAATGTGATTTTATTTTTTTTATGCAGTTTATATATAATTGTATTTAGAGATAGAAGTTCAGAAGTATTTATTTTTCTTTTAAATTTCCTACTTAATACTGTACAAATTAATCTTATTTGTGTATCAAATATCTTTAGAGGAATTTAGCCATTATTGTTAGCATTTTAGTGCCACAATGAGCTATACTTCTTATATAAAGAGAAGATGAAACGGAATACAGAAAAAACTTTTTCTTATTTTTTTTTGTAAGTCATATAATGGTTCTCTAACTCTTGAAAAATATTTTTATTCTTCAAAGTGTGAAAGAGAAACAGATTTTATTTTACATGCAGTTAATGTAAAACAGTAGAAAAAAGATTTAGTGTTGTTAATATTTTACAAGGATCATAGTGGAGAGGCACAACACCACTTCTATTCAGCAAAGCCTCTTTATTTATGAAAGAGCATAATACATCTGAAAGAAATATTTCTATTTGCTGCACAGCCCATTTCTATCTACTTAAAAAGAAAGCTTTCTTTCGTATTGCTCCTCCTTATCATATAATACTCTCATGGTTCACATCTCTGTTCATAGCACATTAATCCTACAGACATTAATCTCTTTCATAAACCATCACTATCTCTGTTGTGCTTTGCTGTTTGACTTGGCTTATGGTCTGTCTTCTTCCCTTTGACCTCATTCTGCTTCTATTGTTTCCTCTGTCTTTCTCTGGCCTCTCTGCTTTTTTCTTTTCCTGAAGAGAATGTTGGGTCAATGCTGCAGGCAATTTTAAATTCAACTTTGGAAACCTCTGACCTCACATTTCCAAACTGATATAACAATTACCTCAAGTCAGTAATATGTGGAAGACTGTAACATTCTCTCTACATCTTCTCTGTGTCAATAGTCTGGCAAATACTTTCTTTGTGCCTCTAGAAGTAACTGGAGACAGGCAGAGACAGGATGTATTATACTTTTTTTTTTTTTTTTTTTTTTTTTTTTAAGTGTTAGTATTGATTTTTAACCTCATGCACTGTGTAGAGTTTAAGAAGCTACTCATTTGCCAGATGTTGAATGTTTCCTCTTTTTGATCACATCAAGGCTGTCCTAGAGTCAAAGCTTCTGGATGGGATCACGTTTAAAGAAGCAGTGTTCCTTTATATGACAGATCATGGTATTTAAACTCTAGCAGAAAACAAAAACAAATATAAAAATTACACTGTGTAGTCTCCAAATGCAGGCCAAGATTCCCAGTAAAACTCAGTATAATCTACATCTTTTGTGGTTTAACTCCAGTAGGAAGCTAAGCGCCACACAGGCACCCACTCAGCCTCCTCAGGAAGGATGAAGGAGAATAATGGAAATGTAAAAATGTCATGGGTTGAGAAAAAGACCATTTACTCTGTAAAGCAAAAGCCATGTGCACAAACAAAGACAAACAAGGAATTAATTCATTATTTCCCACTGGCTGATAGATGTTCACACGCTTACAGAAAAGTATGGGTCATTACACATAACAATTTCTTGGGAAGACAAATACTACCAAGCCAAACATCTCTTTCTCGTTCTTTAAAACAGTTTTAATTATTGAACACAGCATCATGTTGTATGGGATACCTTTTTTTCATTCTGGGTCAGCTGTCCTGACTGTGTCCCCTCCCTACATCTTGTGCACTCCCACCCTCTCACTGACAGGGCAGTATGATAAGCTGAAAAGTTCCTTGACTGTGTAAACACTATTTGGTAATAACTAGAACTATTGGTGTATTATCACCACCCTATCACAGCAAAACCATAACAAGTATAGAAGTAGCTAGAGTATGGACCTGTGGTTACACTCATCAAAGAAAACCTCATTAGGAACATAAGGGAAAATCTGAGAATTAGCTGAGTAATTGCAGTCAGAGGGTTCTGGTCAATGGTTTTATATCCAGGTGGAGGCTTCCAGAGGTCAGCCTTGAGATCAGTACTCTTCAACATCTTAATCAGTGATCTATTGTGGGATTAAATGCACCCTCAGAATGTTTGCTAGTGACACTAAGCTAGGTGACGGAAGTGATACAAGAGAAGGAAGGGATGTCATCAAGCGTACTCGAAAAGTGGGCCCATGAGAATCTAATAAACTTCAACAAGGTATTGCACTTGGATTGGGGCAATCTCAGATATATATACAGACTGAAAAGGACTCCTTGAGAGAAGCCCTGTGGAGAAGGACCTGAGGATCTTCTTGTGTGGAAAGTTTAACACAAGCCAGCAGTGTGCGTCTGCAATCCAGAAGGCCAACAGTATCCTGAACTCAAAAGAGGATAAAAAGAGGAGTGGCCAGGAGGGCGAGGGAGGTGATTCCACCTCTACTTTGTCTTTGTGAGGCCCCACCAAGAGTACCATTTGCAGGCCTGGGGCCCCCAACACAAGAAATGTGTGGAGCTGTTGGAAGAGGTCCAGAAGAGGGCCACAAGGGTGATCAAAGGGCTGGAGAACCTACACAATAAAGAAGGACTTGAGGGAGCTGGGTTTGTTCAGCCTGGAGAATTCATTGTGGCCTTCCAGTACTTGAAGGGAGCTTATAAGTAGGAGGGAGATCAACTTTTTATATGGTCTGATAGTCATAGCACAAGGGGAATTAAAACTACAAAAGGGGAGATTTAGGTTAAGATACAAACTGGAAAACTATTAGAGTGAATCCACAGTGGGACACAAACTCAAATACCTTAAGGAATTTCTCAAAGTTATGTCAATGCAGAAACAATATTTTTAGAGAACTCCTAGATACTCATGTATATTTTGGATAGACACACTGATAAGAGGTGTCATTTGATTAGATTGCTCAGCTTGTCACACATTTAGACTCCTCAAAGAGAGAAAAAAATTCAAAAGGTGCAGGTAATTTGCAGATATGATAACAATGTATAATTTCAACTATGGCTGATCAGCTAGATTCTATGAAAAGAACATTCATTTTGTCCAATCAGTTATTGTCTTTATACAGAGAGAACTTCAAATAAATAAAAGGGCTGCTTCCAAACTGATGCCTTCTATTTTATTACGTTGGCCTATAACATCAGAGGCAGATGTTAATGGTATGGCAATAGAGGCTGAACCTTCTCGCTAATATTCCATTACATGATGTTGCCATGGGACAGATGGCAGCAGAGGAACAGTCTGCAAAATGCCATTTGACATGGAAGTGCATATGAAACAAAAATGTGCAATTGAATTCCTCTGAGTGGAAAAAGATTCATTGAATTGCTGAATGCTTACAGAGATTAAACAAGTGATCTTAGCATAGTGAAGCAGTGGATGGCACTGCGCTTCAGCAGTGGCAACAGAAATGTTAAAGTAAAGCCACTTTACAGACGGCCATGTAGATTTTTATGAACATGGCATGCAGGGTATTGTTTATCACTGGTGAAAATATGTATCTAATGGTGGTGACTATGTTGAAAAATAGTGTTTTATAGCTGAGAATTTGCTCTATCAGTATTACTGTGCTTTTTATCTGTTGTCATTTCTATGAATAAATAGGAGGCATTACTTTCTGAGTGACCTATGCAGAAGACAGCCTGCTGTAGGGTGCCATTTCTCTACTGACTTGAGCCTGACATATGAAGATATGAATGTGTGTGTCTAGTTCACAGTATTTTGCTTTCAGCTACAACAACAGCAATAACAAACAAACAAACAAACAAACAAACAAAAAAAGGAATTTCTTGCATAGTGTTTTCAATTCTAGCTTTTGTTTTCATACCTAATTATTTTTATTGATTTCTAGTAAATCTTTTTTTAGCATTAAATAGGAGAGCATTATATAAATAAAAAACCTTTCTTTTACAGGAAGGGTATAGAAAAACTACGGTATGTTTTTTGGATTTTTTCCTTTTAATATCTTAATTCCTTAGATACTTACACGGAAAAGGTAAGGTAAGAGATAAGAGTAGGATTCAGCTTGCTTTTTATTCATGTAAATTATTTTCTCTCTTTTTCAGTCACAGAAGTTGAGTGACATACAATAAAATTAATTGTTTACTGTCTCAAAAGATTTTCACTTAAATTAGATCTTCTAGTGGTCCCATAATACACTAAAGGAGTAACTTGAGGTATCTCTTTGTCATAGCCATAGTGCATAGCAATGAATATTATATTTAATATAAGTTTTATTAATTGTATGTTAATTGGCTGAATCAGAAGATTCTCACCAGCCTTTGTTATCATAAAATATTCAGAAAATCCATATAATATTCAATACCTTCTAGTAATTGTTTATTGAGAAGAATTGCTTAAAAAATGCAGTAAATAAATCACCTTTAATATGCCACAGAGTAAGCACTAGCACTGGGCGTATAACATTGATTATATTTAATCATGTAATCTTAAAGACTGAAATTAAATCACAAGCAACAGATACTCAGAGTACTTCAGTTATTGTTTTTTCCTGTTATTCATTATTCAAAAGATCCTAGGCAGCATTTGGATATTTATTGGAATTAGGAAAAAAGAAAAAGAAAGCTGAAGGTTTCATAGGAGTTTATCCTCCCCCTTTCCCTCTGCAAATGAAAAAATCAGCTTTAATTGCTTGTAGTTTCACTTATTAAAGATTTGACTCTTTCAGTCTGATAATAGAAACAGTAACACAAACCAGGAATAAATAATAGCATAAATCTCAATTGCTTCATGTTGATGAATAAAGCAAAATGTACATTGATTTCTATCAGTAGGACAC
>JAOWBP010000001.1:133252387-133262689 GCA_028571105.1 Tragopan temminckii | reverse complement strand
CTTTCTTTCTTTCTTTCTTTCTTTCTTTCTTTCTTTCTTTCTTTCTTTCTTTCTTTCTTTCTTTCTTTCCTTCCTTCTTTCCTTCTTTCTCTCTCTCTTTCTCTCTCTCTTTCTCTCTCTCTTTTCTGGCATATGGCAAACTCAATTTGATCTATTGTCTGCAGAAAATACATCCATGCTTTTATATTACTATTTTCTTGTGATTCATTGTAACTCTAAATGGTTGATAGTTATGTTGTTAAAACAAAATAAAAACCTGGATTGACCTCATCGAACAATAAGCTCAAACTGTAATTTTACTTATTTGATCATCCTTTCAAATAGATTTTGCAAAGGTTTACATCTGGTAAATCCACAATGTTTTCAACAGAAAAAGACAAACAGCTCTGAAAATCTCCAGAGAGAAACTCAGCAATATTTAGAGAGTAATATAGAAAGTTAGACTTTTTTCACTAATTAAGTTCACACTCTACAAACTCAACAATTTACTGAAACTGCAATTTAGACCTGGATTCAAACATCTAACTCTGAGAACCTATGAAGTTTATATCATATATGGATGAAATACTAGTTTTTCTAGGACAGCTCAGTTATGAAGTTCTGTTTATTAACATTTTTTCACCATGAGTTTGTCTATCATTTGCATTATAATACAAATGTCATAAACTTAAGATCAAATAATCACTAGAAATAAGTAGTGATCTAAAACAACAAAAGTACATATTGAAAGATTCTCTTTCAACATTTCATTGTTCAGGTGTACAATGACAGAGTTCTAATTACTTCAGTAGAGAAAAATAAATACCATTTCTTTCCTATATGCACAATACTCCAGTTTTAATGGAAATTGAAATAATCTAGTAAGCAAGACTTTATTTTCTATAATCTTTATAATCTATGCTTATTCGGTTCTGCACTTAATTCAGTGATTTTCTGGAGAAAAGTGTGATCATCCACAGAGTGTATTCTACAGAGTTTCTCTACAAACAATGCAGGTGATACTAATTTTTAATCAGTTTTGAAAACCAGCTTCTACAGTAAATTCAGTCTTCCTTTTATCTATTATCATCTTGATTGCTTTAGGTGATTGAAAATAAATAAATGGCTCTAGATAAATATTTGTTAATTAATTTTATTTTCTTAATATTCTTTTTTTGGGTTATTCATGTATTATATGCAGAACGTGCCCATGCATTTTTATCCCTTTAGTTTCTAATACTTATTTTTTCCATTAGCCTATTTGTTTTGTTTTGTTGTTTTGTTTTCTTTTCTACTCTGCTTTCAATGTATATAAACACATTAATGATAAATATTTAAATATGTGTAGACTAAAGATATTTTTAAAGGGAATTGGGTAGCATTAGCAATGAGACTATAATCTTCAGCTATACCTCTATGTCACTGGGAACGTAAAATTTCAAAACAGAATTCTGTCTTTATGCTATGTGAGAAAGACATAGAGATTCTTTGCCAGTAAGTTTCTGTCACTCAGCTATCTTAAAACGGGCATGTTTATTGAATATGCTGTCTAAATCAGCTTTCCCATCAAATTTCCAGCCATTTGCAGTCAAAAGTAAGGAGTGTTTCAGCTCATACACTTTGAAGTAATGTCTTAGAAAATTAAAGTAAGAATTCAGTGAATGGAAACTGCACTGAATTTCAGAAAACAATATTGATACTTTTTTTTTTTTTTTTTTTTTAATTATAAATTACTACTAGATTACATTAAAATGTAATACGCTTTTTTTTTTTTTTTTGAAGGGAGGTGAATTATGAGGGCTGTTCTGCTGGTCCAAAAATAATGTCTCCTATTTTATTACATTGGTCCACAACATCAAAGGCAAATGTTGATAGCATGGAAGTAGAAATTGAATCTTCTCACTAATATTCTGTGCTGTGTGACAAATAATAGCAGAGGAGCAATCTGACAAAATGGCACACAGACGAAATGACACATCTGAAGGTGTGCAAGTGGATTCCTTCATGCAGAAAAAAATACAGCCAGTTACATTCATTGAATGTTCATGGAGATGATGCTGTGTTTCAGCAGTGGTGACAGTAACAGTGGATCATCTCCATTGGCACAGATTTTTGCAAGTGTGGTATGTATGCTCTTGTTAATTTCTGGTGAAAACCAGAAGCCAGTGACATTTTCTTTCCTCTAGTCTTCAGGCACTTCTCCAGTTACCATGGTAATCAAGGATTATTCAGAGTGGTCTTACAACCACATCTGCTTCTGCCCTGTGTGTGTTCCTTTTTCTTGTTTGACTACTTCCAGGATCGCCCTCTTCATCAATACAGGTCTCCTGGAATTTTTGCCTGATCTCTTGCTCATTCGTATGGACCATTCTAAAGCTTGGAGGAGGTGATCCTTGAAGCTCAACCAGTTTTCTTGTGCCCCTCTTCTCTCTAATGCTTTATTCATACAAGTTTTTCAAGCAAATCTCTGAAGAATTGGAAGTCTGCCCCCTTGACATCTAGGGTTGTAACCTTGCCTTTTACCTTGTTCTCTCCTCACAAGATTCTATACATATCTTATGGATTCTGTAGGCAAGGAAAATTATGACCTTCCTATTTCCAATGAGTCTTTTCTTATTTTGAAGTATGAGGTACAAAGATTTGTAAGTATCAGAATTTCTGTAAAAGATGAGCTGGATCTTAAACATGTAGTCATTCTGACTGTTCATTTACTGAATCATTAAATTACTGTGATTACTTTAGAGAAAAAAAAGGAATCAAAGTTGAAAAATCCTGTCTTCACATATTTTCTTATTCATCAATGCAAATTTTAAAATGAATGTTAATATTTTTGTCCTGCCTGGCACTACTAAATCTTCAGTCACAAAGACATTAATTCAACATTAAGACTGTTAAAAGTTAGCTTTTTTGAGGGAGAAGTTACTGTCTTTTGTGGATGCCCCATCCCTGGAGATGTTCAAGGCCAGGTTGGATGGGGCCCTGGGCAGCCTGGTCTAGTATTAAATGTGGAGATTGGTGGCTCTGCCTGTGGCGGGGGGGGGTTGGAGATTTATGATCTTTGAGGTCCCTTCCAACCCGGGCCATTCTGTGATTCTTTGAAAGAGAACTAATATAATCAAAGTCTAAAATATCAGATACATAAAACCAGGAAAAAAATGCTAGCAAAGTGTAAGAAGCAGACAAATCAGTGAAATATAAGATCAGCTTCTATGACAGAGACAAAAAGCAATCACATGCATATTCAAAGTCTAGATAACAGGTAAATGAATAGATTAGGTAGATAGCTAGATACAGTGATAAAAAGATAAATTAGTGTTTGATCTTTTCATCTTAACATTTTACCCATGTTTCCAAATCCAAGTCTGCAAATTGCCTTGTTATACTTTAAATGATTGTAAATGAGGTGTTTTGTGTTTTTTTTTTTTTTTTTTTTTTCCCCTTTGGTGTTGCTTACTGTTGTCTGTTTTTTTGTGTGTGTGTGTGTCTTCCCCTCCCCCTACACCCCTACACACAGTTTTATACCTACATCAGTGCTCAGAAACTGAAAAGGCGGTAGTAATGAAAATATGTTGTGTGACACTCAAAGCATATTTGGCATTTTGAATTAAATATTTGTTTTATTTTTTTCTTTTTGCTTAAGATTCAGGTGTTGTATCATTGCAGTATCTGATATTTGTAGCACCTTGACCATTTTTTACACCAGCAGTGAGATTAATGTGGTTGCTTAATGCCTAGTTAGGTATAAATTTGGATTCTCTGATGTTTTAAAAGTCCTTGAGGCTTCTGAAGAAGGCTTATTAGTCCTGCAGCATGAAATAGGATTTTTTTTTTCTATTAAATGAAAGAAAAAGAAAAGATCTTCAACATAAAATATTTTTAAAATATTTTTATTTCTGTTGATTATTTAAGATGATGCTGTCTTTCATAAAGTATAATCTGGAAATTTTTCCACCTTGCATACAGGCAATCAACAATGAAATTTATGAGGGCTAATATTTTTATATGCATTATTATCGATATATACTTCTAGTTCTTATTGTGACTAAGCAGTCATTCTGTGTGAAAGAGAGTGATTTATTGTCCAGGAAATTCAAAAGCAACAAAATTTACACATAGCAAGAGAGAAATAATGATCCAAAGTGTGAAGATAGGTAAAGAAATATTATTTTAATTTCCAAAAGGAAGAAAAAAATATCTATACAAGCTATCCCATAACATACACAAAATTATTTCACATCACACATTTTCTGGAATATGCTTATCAAATAGGACTTCTATTGAATTCATTACATTGAATCGCTTGTTTAATGTTTATTTAATTTTACATTAAATTAAGTGTGACTATTTTCAGAACTGAAGAATATAAAATATTTTTTTACTCTTTTGGTTTCTAAGTGATCATCAGGCTGTTATTAACCTCTGCATTCAGTTCTGCTTAATATTCAAAAGTTCACAGTTTTTAGAACTGTCCATCATTCAAGGCAATTTCTTATGCCCTGCAATCTGGGTTCATATTTTTTGCCCTGCTTTTCTCTTCACACTCTACAGGAAGTTCTTCCTTTCATAGAAAATTCATGGCCTTTTTGTGGCCTTTCTATACTTTGCAGTAGAAAAAAATAAATTTCATTTTTACATAATCTTTTTCCTCATGTCTTCTGTAAGTTCTTACAAATTGTCCTGATGTTGTTTATCACTGTCACATTAGAAAAAGAAGGTGCTAGGAAGTAATTTCCTCAATACTCCTTACCATTTTATGGTTATTAGTGCATGTGTCTTGTAGCTTGCTTGTTCCACTGACTCCATAATATTATTTCTATTTCTTGTCTACACATCATGTATGACTTCTTATCATTGCAACTTTTGAAGTGGGTTCCCAATTCTCATGGTACTACACTTTTACTCTTCAGGTTTATAACTATAGTATGAACATATTTTTCCCTCTCCTTCTCTTTCCTCCTTTCAGTGAAAACATCCCATATTTTTAACAGAACTATAGAAAGGTTTAGGTTGGAAGGGACCTTGGGCAGGGACATCTTTCACTAAATCAGGCTGCGCCAAACCCCATCCAACCTGACACTGAACTCTTCCAGGCAGGGGGCATGTACAGTTTCTCTAGGCATCCTGAGTCTCATCACCCTCTCAGAGAATAATTACTTCCTTATATCTAAAATAAATCTACTCTTTTTTAGTTTAAAAATATTACACCTTATCTTGTCACTACACTTTCTGATAGAGTTCCTCCTCACCTTTTCTACAAGCCCTCCTCTAAGTACTGAAAGGCCACTATAAGGTCTCCTTGGACTCTTTTCTAGACTAACCAGCCCCAACCTTCTCAGCCTCAGTTCATAGAAAAAGTGTTCCAACAATCTAGTCATTTTTTGTAGCCTTCCTTTGGACCAGCTTTAACAAGTCCATGTCTTTCATATGCAAGGGACACCAGATCTGAATGCAATGCTCCAACTGGGTCTCACCAGTGTGGAGTAGAACAAGACCTGCTTGTTACATTCCTTTTGATGCAGCCTAGAAAATGATTAGCTTTCTGGGCTGCGACTATGCACTGCTGGATTGTGTTCAAATTTTTATCCACTAATATCATCAAGTCGTTCCCTGCAAGGCTTCTCTCAATCCATGCATATGCCAGCCATGGAGAGATGTTGGTCCATTTCTCAAGCCTGTTCATTCACTGTGTTAAATAGGCACAGCTTGACATACTTTTGGATAATTTTGTGTTTTATATCAGTATCATAATACCTTCTCCTACATATATAGCCCTTGAATGGGTAACATTTTCAATTTAAATTATCAGGATTAATTTCCTTATTAAGAATTTGCATATATTTTATAGTATTTCTGCCCTAATAATAGTAACTAATGGTATTTATGAGTATTTTAAGCTGCCTGTTTAACCATTCTTGAGTGAAATTAGGAGATTTTCAGACGAGATATAATCAATAAAAAATGTCCATTAAAATAAGTCCTCAAACACAGGTATTTTACAATACCCCCCTTTTTAACTACATAGTAAGAGTTACATCTGAAACTTGTAAAATCTTTCCAAAACAGTAGATTAACTTTGGGCAGTTTATTGCACTAACATAAAAAAGCAGTTTTTAAAGTGAATAAAAATAGTAAAACATAAAATTTCACAAGGAAAATCTTTGGATGTTTATCAGTCTAACTGGAAAAATCATTAAGCATAATCATAGAAAGTTACAAACTGTTCTTTATCACTACAGTGATTTTTCTTTTGTGGATTACTGTCATAATGCAGATGACTTTCAACCAGGTATGTTGAGCACTGCAGTCTGCAACTTCTACATTAAAAGAAAAAGAAACAAACCTCCCACAAATAAACAAACAAACAAAAACAGTCTTACTACCACAAGTCTTAACTTCCCACAAAACATCATCTAAAAAAAAAGACTCAAATGAGCATACAGTGTACAAGTAAGATGTAGATTCAGTCTGGGCAAATATTGCCATTTCATGAGATAGTACAAATTACTATTTTGTCAAGTAGAATAGCCTTTGTGTGATTATTTAGAGGAATATGACATGACATGCTCTGCATTATTTTTATTCAATTTCTGTGCACTTTGAATTTCATATAATTGTTATATTAGATCTTCCTACAATTTGACTGAGACTACTTCAGATACGGAAAATTGTCAATGTAAGTCTTGTGAAAAAGTTTCTATTTTCATGCAAAGATGAAAGGTTTTGTATCTGTTTGCTTCAATTAATTCATTTTTAATTATGTGAAAAGATTTCACATTACAAAGAACTTGCACTTGAAAAAAAAAATCAAGTGTATCTTAAGTTCTATCTTCTTTATGGTGGATTTGAAACAATCATTTATTATTTTCAATATAATCATAAGTGTAAACAGCTTTTAATTTTGTGATCTTAAAGATGTATTTTACTATACTCAGTGTTGTAATTATATTGTCCAAAAAAATTGCTTGCAGAGATGCAAGTACTTTGATTCTTATATGCTCTTCACAAAGGTATCACATTTTCTCAAATGCAACCACCTTTTTCAGCACCCATGTCATTTTATTTCACCATTTGCTGTTGCAAAATCATACAATATGTTTTTATTTTTATACCTGATGTGTATACTAACAAGTCTTCTTGACAGATAGAGGATGTAGTTCCACTTCACTCATTCTGACTGTGAGTTAAAATGTAGCTCTGTCATTTCATATTGCTTACTAATAGTGAAAGTGGGTCACAAGAGGAACTGTAAAGACCAAAGGAAATGAAGGCTAAATATTTAAAAACACTAAGAATATGCTCAGAGCTTGCCATGTTTTGTGATGTTACAAAGCTTATGTATGTTAAGCTACGAAGATTAGGTTCTCCCTTTGAATGTCTTTCTCAGGAAATAATAAAGGTTTGAAGTTTCCAGGTAAAGTCAGGTATTCACATTCTTTCTTCCAAATAATTGAGCAAAGGTCAAGATTGTTTGTTTGAACCAGTTGTGAATTCATCTTATTTTTCAAAAGGTACTTGTATGTTAAAGAAAAATGACTTAGGGAAAGGGAGATAAAGGTCCAATTCTTTTCAGTGCATGAGTATACTGAAAACTGTATTTCAATTTTCCACTTAAGTGTCCTAAACGCTGTGTAAGCTCCTAAGTTTATTAAGATAGTTCCACTTAGCAGAATATAATTCAAGAATCATTTGATCACGCAAGGATTGAATACAGTGTTTTAGCTTTGGTAACTATAGGCTTTATAAAACCAGGAAGAATTCTAAGTTCAACTGCCAATTCATGAGATATTTTCTATGTTGTTTTAATCAGCAGAATTTCCATGCAAAACTCATGTGATCTGCTACATATTTATGTTAGCTATTCTAAATTTACTATATTTCTTTTTATTTTGTTGTATTTTATTTTTACTGGGCCTTGTGCATTAGTTACAGCAGAACTTACAGTTACCTTAGGTATCCAATCATCCAATACTCTAATGTATTTTCATGCCAGCTGCTGAATGTCCTCAAAGAGAAGAAAACACAGAAACCATTATTTCCAGCATTTTGTTAAATTTTGTAACTAGTGATTTAATTAATAATTTTAATAGAATAATTGCTCCTTATACACACACACACTGTCACTTTTCAAGAGTTACTTTTATTTTTCATCAGCCATTTATACAGGTTTCATAGATCTCAACCAAATCAGGCTACTCATTGAACTGCTGAGTTACTATCAGTTCAGAAAAGCTGTGTTGCATGTAGAAGTGTATCTTGAAGAAACTAAAGAACCTGTCAGTTGGACCATCTCATAAGTCAATTTTTTCTGTTCTTGACTCAAGTTGACAGAGAACTCAGAGTTACAGAGAAATCTGTAATTTTGAATATATGTAACTATGCTCAGCAAAAATCTAAATTCACATCTAAAACTGTTACATCCAGAAACTCTGCTTTGGGATATCTGTAATAACAATTTATCCATAGTCAATCATTACAGCATATGCTGTAATGTTGCAATATAAAACATTTCAGAATATGCTCAATATGTTGAGAAAATAGATTTAATTAATTTATTATGAGGGAATTAATTTGAAAAAAACAAAGGAAGCTTGCATCAAAAGAGTTATACCCATAGATCCTATCTTCCATTTACAAGAGTTAATAGCAGCTATTAAAAGAAAAAAAGAAAAAAGAAAAAAATACCCTCTTAATTTTACATCATTGCATTGAATTGATAGTTAATTTAAGCAACACAACTAGTAAATAATTGAAATTCATTACTGGCATTTAAATATGTTAGTACCATTAAGTGAACAAAACGCTTACCTGATTTGTATATTAAAAAATTGCTAATGCAATCAACTCAAGCTGCTTCCATGAATTGTTTATGTAACAGAGCAGAGGGCTGCAGGAGACCTATGCAACTTCAGACAAGATAATGAAAGATTTATGAAGGCATGTGTATTTGTGGAAGGACTGCAGAGTATTGTGCTGAGGTATCAGACTGGACTGAACAAAGAATAGACACTATTATATAGAAACACTTATATATAGAAATTTATAAAAGTACCTTAAAGACTGAGTTCTATTATGTTAAGTTAAAAATTCGTATTTTACAAGGAGTTCTTAAACTGAATCTCCTAGATATATCTCCATTATAAACTTTTCAAATAAAAAAATACATTTATGCCGAGTTTGTTACTGTAGCATATGTAGGCAAATGCATATGTTAAATGGAACTAGGCCCTCTAAATAAACGTTCCCTAACACATTCCTTTATGCTGACACAAGACTGACAAGGTTGTGTAGAATTCTAATTATTGTGTTTGAAATAACTTTTACTGGTACCTGCCTTTGCAGAGTTTCCCCATGCTAGCAGAAGATTTATGCTTTTAGACAAATGTTTCAGCGTCTCATTCTTAACATCTGCTGTGATGATTAGGAAATCATCTAATAAGTGGCACATAAATCTCAGAAAAAGTGTGAATCCTGGGATTTCAAACGGTGCAAGAGAAAAACTAGTCGAAGATTATTATTATACAGGAAAAATAAAAATCTAGTAATGTTACTTGCACAAAATTTACATGGAAATTACAGGACATAATCTAGAATTTGATTCTTAAAACATCTGTTCAGAGCTGTTTAATCTTGGAAATGAAGCATTCTAAACTCTGCAATTAATCACCTTTTGACCCTAAAGTTATGCAGAAATTTAAAGATATGTGTTTATACAACAGCAAATACTTACCCCTCTTCCTAGTGGCTGTTTACTGAAAATTTATGTCCTGGTTTCATCTGAGACAGTGTTAACAGAAAACACGTTTTTCATTATTGTTGAGTGATGAGAACACACCCAGGACCCTGACAATCTGCTGGGAAAGGCCATCACCATTATGGTATGGGTGTAGAAGAGACATACAGGGAGGGATTGGAACCAGGACAGCTGTCCTTTATTAGTCAAGTAGTTATTTCACACCACATGAGAACCACATATGGAAGGCTATAAAGCTGTGGAGATTTGGCTAAGGGAAACCAGCTATTGCTTGGGATTTGGCTACTGGGGAGACATTGTGTTGCTAGGGAGGGTGTGTGCAAGCAGTTGTAATGTTAGCTGGACATTGGTTGGTAGTTGAGTAGTAGTTGCTTTGCAAACATATATGTATACACGTATATAGAAAGATATATAGAGAGAGATAAAGGTAATCACATTTTTTTTTTTTTTCATCATTTCTGTCCTAATAAATAACTTCTATATCAACCCACAAGTGTTTTGTTTTTAATTCTCTCCCCCATCTCACTTGGAGGGGAGCGAGTAGAAGGCTATATGGTATCTAGCTGCCTGCC
>JAOWBP010000001.1:133213237-133223999 GCA_028571105.1 Tragopan temminckii | reverse complement strand
TCAAATGGAAAAGGGAACTCAGAGTAGTGACATCACTACAAAACATTTTGTAGGATCTAGTGCTGTCTGATCTTTCATTAGAAGGACTTGTAAAGGAAAACCATTATTGTTTATGTATTTATTAGACTACCTGACTTCTTTTAATGATTATTCAAAGCAAACAAAGCAAGCAACAAACTTTGAATTTACTTTGTACCTTATACCAACATACTGAATTTAACCTGCAATGACAAAAAAGCATCCAGCTATAACTGGTCTCTTACCTTTTGGCATTGTTTTATTGCTACAGATGCCTTAAGGGATTATGTTATATTGCATTTTCAGTTAGTTATATACTGTAATATTCCAACATACCTCTCTGATAAATGAGAAGGGAGAAATTAATTATACAACAGACATGGAGAAGGCTAAGGTAGTCAATGAGTTATTTTCTTCAGTCTTCACTGGCTGTCAGGCTTTCCACATCTCATGTGTCTCTAAACCTATTGGCAGGGGTTGGGGAAGAAAAATCCCCAAGCAAAGAGAAATTTCAAGGACACCAAATGAGTCTGAATGGAGCAGGATGACATGCACTTCAGAGTTATGAGCCATTCTCCAAATCATTACTATCAGGCCAATACTCTGGTGGCTAGGAAAACCACTAAAATTTTCAGGAAAGGGAAAAAAGAAATCTGGGAAACTACAGGCTGGTGAGCTTCACATCTGCTTGGGAAGGTCATGGAGCATATCCTTCTGGAAGTTAAGGGAAGTGTAAGATGAGGAGGTAATCTGAGACAGTAAACACACCACCAATGGCAGATCATGCCTCAGCAATCTGGTGGCCTTCTATGATTGAGTGAAAGAATTAGCAGGCAAAGGAAAAGCAATCGATGTCATCTGCTTCAACTTAGCAAGGCCTTTAATATGGTCCCACAACACATTTTTGTCTCTATGGAGATATGGATTTGAATAGTGAACTCTTCAGTGGATAATGAATTGGTTGGATTCACAGCCAGAGAGTTGTGGTCAGTGGCTCTATGTCCAGGTGGCTAGTGACGAGTGATATCTGCCACATTCTGTCTTGGAAACAGTGTTTTTCAATATCTTTATCAATGACATGGATAGTGGAATTTAGTGCACCCTCAGCAAGTCTGCAGATTACACTAATCTGAGTGTTGCAGGTGACACGGTAGAAGGAAGGGATGCCATCCAAAGGGATCTTGATAGGCTTAAGAATTAGGTCCACAAGAACATAATGAGGTACAACAAAGGCAATTGCAGTGTGTTGCACTTGAGTTGGGGCAATCCCTGATGTGTGCTGATTGGAAGAAAAACTCAGTGAGAGCAGTCCAGTGGAGTAAGACTTGGGGGTCCTGGTATATGAAAAGCTTAACACAAGTCAGCAGTGTGGACTTGCAACCCAGAAGGCAAAGAGTGTCCTGGGCTGCATCAAAAAAAGGGGTGGCTGGCAGTGTGAGGGAGGTGATTGTCCCCCTCTGCTCTGTCCTTGTCCATTTGGAATGTATCCAGACCTGGTGCCTCCAGCACGAGAAATGTGTAGAACAGTTGGAGCAGGTCCAGAAGAGGGCCATGAGGATGATCAAAGGGCTGGAACACCATTCCTGTGAAGAAAGGCTGAGAGAGCTAGACTTGTTCAGCTTGGACAAGAGAAAGGTCTAGGGAGACCTTATTATGACCTTCCAGTGCTTGAAGGGATCTTAGAAACAGGAGGGAGACTGACTTTTTATATGAGCAGATGATAGGACAAGGGGGAATGGTTTTAAACTCAGAGGGAAAATTAGTTGTTAGGAGGAAATTCTTCATTCAAAGGGTGATGAGGGACTGGAACACCTTGCCCAGAGAAGTTGTGGATACCCCATTCCTGGTGAATTTAATGGCAGGTTGGATGGGGCAATCTGATCTAGTGGCTGGCAGGGTCCCTTACAGTCCAAGTCATTCTATGATTCTATTCCTTTCAGAAAGGTGTACTAACTTTTTTGATATGTATTTTAACTGCAAACTTGAGATTCTTGAGATTTAGCTATCATATACCAATTGTACAGAAATATATCATTGAAGATTAAGCCTTCTTAAGAACTGAAGAGTTGGAGTCCTTTTTTTTTTTTTTTTTAATTGAAAAATTCAATGATTACCACCCAATACAAAACTATTAACTGAAGTTCTCTCTCATCTTTTTACACACAGATTGTTTATTCATTAATAATAATAATAAACTAATGTTAAAATCGTAGCTAATCAATATTTTTGTGCCTTGATCATTTCTGTAAAACAAGTATAACAAGTTACTATTCATTCAGATTATTCTGAAATCTTCCCTGTCCACTTGGAAATTTTATGTAGATTGAATTCAAGGTATTCTGAAACCTTGAACTTGTGAACACATACCAGTCCAATCAGAGGATACTTAGAGTCTCCAAACATGCAAAAATCATGAGCATACATTGGTCATCTCCACTGAGAGTATAGACTGAATCTGATGCATATGTACTGTAATGAGTTTGCTGTGATAATGCCCTATGTATTCCCAGTAAATACAATGCACATGTTTATTAATTAGATTCAATGTTTATGTACATGCTTTCTGAATACCATCTGTACAGGAGATGTGGTACATCTGGGACTATCCATGATTTATATGCTATCCATGAGTTAGTTATACATGACAAATTATCCGAGAAGTGACAGACAAATATATTAGCCATGAAAGTGCTTACCACAGACTTTGAAAGGACATAAAGGAGATGTGTGCTATTTTACTTTCAACATTTTAATGGCTCATTCTTTTGCTAGTGAAATTTAGAAAAGCAAACAGCTTCCCCCTTTCCACTTAAAAAAACCCTTCAGGACAATGCAGGCTTGCAGATCTTACAGATCAACACTGAATTAATGAGAAGCAAAAGAACATGCAGAAGGAAGTCTGTATCCTCTGGATACAAAACCAGAAGTATTTTCTTCTCATAAAATCATGTATCTTCCTTATGTTTTCAGAGTTATTCAGGTTTGCATATTTCTCAAAACTTCACAGGTGATTTACTGATGTGTAATATTCCTTCTTCAACTATTTACTTATTAAAACCAAGATGCTGCTTTTTTTTGTTTGTTTGTTTGTTATGTTTGTTTTTTTCCCCCTAGATTAATTTTGTCAAAGTAAAGTCATGAAAAATAGTTTTTAACTCTGAAATAAGTACCTTTTTTAGTACATTAATATGTGTGGCAAAAACTATAAATGTAGTTTTATTCCTTCATAATACTGGCTCAGGGAATTAAGTGATCTTTGATTTGTTTGCAATCCAATATCTTTGGGCTGTAAAAGTTTGTAATTAGGAATATATGTATACAACCATTTTTATACCAGCTTTGTGTCTTTGGGAAATTAGCTACAATTCAAACAAGTCTGTTAGGTTTTTTTATCCCATTTATACCTTTGTGTCACTCAGTGGTATTTCATATATCTACGATGAGCACTATGGGGAAACAGATATTCTATATAAGAGGCTTTGTTCTCTGAACCAAACGTCTGGCATAGATGGATCATTTCTCAGCAAGTTAATGCTATAACTACAGTCTATTAGTTCTGTTACTCCTCTGGGCAAAGTTACAATGAGTATTGGCACCAGTGTGCTTGCAAACAGGAACATCTGTTTGAATCATAAGGCACTTGTTGATGGAGTTTAGGAACACAACAGTGTTTAGTTCATCTCAAGAATACTAGCAGCAGGGGCTAGAAATTATATCTGTAGTGCATTTTTCCTAGCTTATTTATACATCTTTGTCCATCCATAACAGTCTTTTATTAATATATGAAATTCAGTATACATTTTCAATAATGTGTAATTTAGATTTACATTGTGTCCATAGACACCTTATTTTTTTTAATGTAATTCATATTCTTTTTAAATTTACTTTTTTTTTTTTTTCTTTCAGTATTATACTTTCACCATGTTTGTTTCTATTTCTTTGTGATTCAGGTGTTTTATTTTAAATATTCCTCCAGCAAATATTTATTAATACTACTCTATTCTTATAAGTAGTATTGTTACTCACTATGCTAATACCCAAAGACGAACAAGTTGAGCCTTATTTATTTTTCACATGAAGTTTAGTAATTCATATTTACCATACCTCTGTGTATTAAGTCACAGTGAAGGAAAAAGAAATTGATCTAGAAGGCATCTAGGTAATCTGAGTGCATGGGAAATCGAATGGAACAGAGACATACCAACAGGTACCAAACATGTCTAGGTACTGGTTTCCATGATTGATGAAAGAATACTATTTTCTCCTACTGATACATTCAAAGTTATATTTTTCCATGTTTTTCAGCTAAGTAGCAAAGTAAAGTATGATGGATATTTTGAAAAAATTCCCGATGAGGATGTGAAGTAACAAGATTTGAAGTTCCTCAAATTGGTTTTGACCATACATTTCCCAGATACCCAAAACAATGAAAAACTTAAATACTCAGGAGATGTATAATTTCCTGATGAGGTGTTTCCTCTTATACTCTCTGATGTCAGCTACTGAAACTAGAAGTATGTTTCCAGCTGTGGAAAGATGAAAAAAACAAACAAACAAACAAACAAAAAAAAACCAAAAACATAAAGGTATCTTGAAAATACATATATTGTCTCTCCTTTCCCACCTTCTCTCTTTCTTTCTCCATATCGTCATCTGTAACACCAGCTCTTCATGTTTGTCATAACCTGAAGGGAGTGAAACTGTTAATTCTACTTCACACAAATATATACATATATAATGATGTGTTTTCCATAGCATAATGAGCTCTTGCTTTTATTATGTGAAATATTTCTACTTGTATTAGCATTGATTGGATAAATATTTTATAGCTTAATGTAAAAAAATTCCACAAACAGAAATATTCCTTATGTCCCAAAAGATCATAGAATCATAGACTCACAGAATAGTTTGTGTTGGAGGGGACCTTCAAGATCATCTAGTTCCAACCCCCCTGCTGTAGGCAGGGATACCTCCCACTAGACCAGGTTGCAACCAGTTGCTTGCAACCCCATGCAGCCTGGCCTTGAATGCTTCCAGGGAGGAGGCATTCACAACCTCACTGGAAAACATGTTCCAGTGTCTTACCATCCTCACAGTAAACAACATCTTCCTAATATCTAATCTAAATCTTTCCTCTCATCTTGTTTCTACCTACCCTTATAAAAAGTACCTCCCCAGCTTTCCTGTAGGCCCCATCTAGGTACTGGAAGGCCACTATAAGGTCACCTCGGAGCCTTGTCTTCTCCAGGTTGAAGAGCCACATCTCTCTCAGCTGTCCTCATAGGGGAGGTGCTCCAGCCCTCTGATAATCTTCATGACCTTCCTCTGGATCTGCTTCAACAACTTCACATCCTTCTTGTGTTGGGGGCTCCAAAATTGGACACAATACTCCAGGTGGGGTCTCATAAGAGCAGAGTAGAGGGGCAGAAACACCTCCTTATTCTGCTGGTCACACTTCTCTTTATGCAACCCAGGATACAGTTGGCCTTCTGGTCTTCAATCGTACATTGCCATCTCATGTTGAATCTCCCAGATCCTTCTCCTCAGGGCTGCTCTCCAGACATTCTCTGCCCAACCTGTATCTGGGCTTGAGATTGCCCCAGTCCAGATGCAAGACCTGGCATTTGGCCTGGTTGAACTTCACGAGGTTCTCATGGACCCACCTCTCAAGCCTGTACAAGTCTATTCGGATATCATCCCTTCCTTCTAGCATGTCAACTGCACCACTTAGCTTGATGTCACCTGCAAACTTGCTGGGGATGCAGTCGATCCCACTACCTACAAAGACGTCAAATAACACCAGTCCCAGTACCAATCCCTGAGGAACACAACTCATCACTGGTCTCAGCTTGAACACTGAGCCATTGACTGGAACTCTCTGAGCGCAATCATCCAGCCAGTTCCATATCCACTGTGTGGTCCATCCATTAAATCCATCTTTTTTCCAGTTTGGAAACATGGATGTCATGTGGGACAGTGTCAAATGCTTTGCACAAATCCAGGTAGATGACATCAGTTGCTCTTCCTTTGTCCTCTGGCACTATAACTCCATCATGAAAGGTCACAAAGTTTGTTAGGCATGACTTGCCCTTGATGAAGCCAAGTTACCACTAACCATTTCATCTTTATTTTTCACGTGCTTAGTAGAGCCTTCAGGAGGACCTACTCCTTGATCTTGCCAGGAACAGAGGTGAAACTGACTGGCCTGTAGTTCCCTGGATCTTCTTTTTTTTCCTTCTTGAAAATGGGAGTTATGTTTCCCCTTTTCCAATCTTCACCAGACTACTATGACTTTTCAAATATAATGGATAATGGCTTAATAACTTCATCTGCCAGTTTCCTTAGAACCCGTCAGTGTATGTCATCAGATCCCATGGATTTGTGAACCTTCAGGCTTGGAATATACTTCTCACAATCATTATTGCACTGGTAAATAAATAAAAAGAGAAATTTCCAAGTTAGAAAACTATTTAGAAATAAGCATTCTCTACTATTAATGTCAGAATTCTGTTACATATAGATCAGGCATATGTTTCTCCATCAAACTTGAAAGCCATTAAGAAGGTTTTGTTTGTCTCTTAAAAAAGGTAAAATTAAAGCCAAAAATATTATTGAATAAGAATAAACACTTTATCTATAATATTCAGCTCTTTTTCTCATGTGAATGACTATATAAATGGGTGCAAGCTCATTTTGAATAAATATGTATGCCCTATTAAGAGGCGAAATGGTTTTATATTTTGGTTCTGATAAATTCAACCTCTTTGTATCCGAGCATAAATATTATTAGTAACACATATTGTTTCTGAATTATGAAAGCTTGTGATTTAAAACTGTGGATTTTCTTGCATTGTCTTCTTATTTTGCATTGTTCATGCTTTTCTGATGCTTTCTCCAGTTATTTAAACACAAAATCATGAAGTGAATTTAACTCCTCTGAAATCAAGCAACTCATTGTTACCAAGAGATATTTTCTTCATAACTATTATTAAAAACTGTATGCTTGTTTAGCTGAAAAATAACAGTTCTATGATACATGTTTATTTCCTTCTTGTCCTAGAAAGACATGAAATTATACTAAAACAAGCTTCAATAATCCTACTAGATCTTAAGCCGCCTCACGAGAATCACAGTTTTGTGATACTTTGCTGATATCCTCCTTATCGTCTAGATCTTGAGGCAGTACTATGACCTGAGGAAAAGTGTCAAGGAATTTCTATTTAAATTTCTGACATGAGTAATGATAGAAGCTGCTTCTCCAACCTTGCCATTAATCCTAATTCTTATACAAATTTTCATATCACAGGCAACTTCTTGGAGTGTTCAAGGTTTCACTGATCTTTAAAGAAATTTATCAGTTACTTCCAAAGCTTTGTGAGAGGTATGCAGAAAGATTTTTAATTTGTGATTAGTGCTGCATTGCAATGATAAATGCAAGATTCTTTAAATGATTACTATTTAGTTGCCTTAGACAGAGTCAAATAAACCAGCTAATTATGTTGCTTGTTTCATTTCCATTAACATGGCAAAGAAACATAGCAAATCTTATGTTAAGAACATTTATTTACACACATCATAAAATTATTGAATCATATAATTCCTTAAGTTGGAACGGATCTTTAAAGGTAATTCTCGTTTCACTATGAAAGTTTTCTTCCAAATAGCCATAACTTTCTACAACATCTGCCCTAAATGGGATTGTTATTTGTAATTTTTTTGAGCATTAAACAGTGACACAGTTCCTTTTTTTTCTCTTTCCTTTTAAAGTATAAATCTTATGTCAATGGCAGCAAAAGGATTCCAATTAATTTTTCAAAGATTCTTTGAAAATAATTAGAATTAAATTTTTCACACCAAATTCAAATCTTCAAGAAAGTAAATTTTATATGTATCTTTCCTAATTTGGGTTGGGTGGGTCGGTGATTGGTTGTGATTGCTTGGATGTTGTTATTTTACATCCTGAATAGTAAGTGTTCAGAATACATAATCAAAATTAAATATTAGTCAGAAAAGGAGGAACACCAACTACCTGTACATATATATATAAATCTGAAAGTATTTTTCTCATATATTCTTGCGTTTACATAAAGACAAAGAAATATGAGCAAAACACATTCAGAAATACGACTTTGGAAAATGTTACAGTTTAGTGGCATCTCCATAATACAATCCTTATTTGTCTAAATATTCATGTACTCTCCAGGGTGAAGGCAATAATAAGAAAAATACATAGAATGATGTCATTATACCAATCTTCATACCAAGAAAAACTCTTCTGATCTGAAACTGTGAAGTCATTCAGATGGAGAAGTGTACTGTGTTCAAGGTGGCTGACACTATCTTTGCAATCTGTTCAAAACAAGCATTTATGAATCAGCTAGATTTATCTATGCAAGTTCCTTTAAAATGTTACTGGTCAGGTTGAGCTTGTGCCATAACTAGAAATTCTGTATTGCTTCACTATTGAGGTTTCACACTAGCCTCAAATCTCATTGTGGTTTTTCCTGTACCTGAAGAAGTCTTTCTTCAGTAGAACATATTTTTCATTTCTAAAGCAGTCTTTCTGTTAGGCATGCACCATATTGACAAAATAGAATCTAACAGCTCATATGTACATTAAACTTAGAGATTGTTTGGATCTGGCTTTTCTCTTCTTGTGTAAGGAAAATGAGACTCAAATTTTCCAGCACTGTAATTGGGATGTCTTAGGCTGTAACTTTCCCTACATTGGCGCTTGTTTTTTTTGTTTTGTTTTGTTTGTTTGTTTTTTGTTTTGTTTTGTTTTTATGTGTGTTATGGAGTTGCCCATATAAACATCAGATAAATGGTGAAATATTTAACTCAGCCTATACTGGTGACAGGGTAGTTTCACTACCAAAACCTCTGTTCTTCAAACTTAGGCATTGCAGCAGAGAAGTAGGGGCACGTGATTTACTCTCTTAAGGAACTGTTATCAACAGATATATGTGGATATTAACATGTAAGCAAGTTTAAAATATATTTTGGTTTTGTAAATTTTATTAACCTTTGTTAACAAAAAAGTGTATGTATCAACCAAGCCCTTTTCTGCTTGTTTTTTTTTTTTCTTTTTTTTTTTCTGTGTCTAAAGATTTCTAATCCAACCTATCACACAGTGTTAATCTTAGTGCAAAACATAAATGAATCTCTTAAACCCCACACTGCAGTTTTACAATTTTTCACACAGAGCAATGCCTGATATCTGGAACATATGCAAAGTCATTTGTTTGTCAGATACTATAGACATACCGGCATGTGTCAGTCTGTATCAGAGGCTTTATTCCTACAGGTTTTTTGAGTCATGATAAAGGGAGAACATGGAACATGTTCATGGAACAGCCATAATTTACCTCTTCCTTTTTAACTGCATATTAAGAAAGCCTGTGGTTTGCAAGTGCAATATTATAAACAATACCAAAAAGTAAGACCTTTAAAAGCATTTATACCTAAGATAGAGATTACATTTAATTTTAGCTATGTTTCAGTGTGTTAATTTGCTTTCTGTTTTAGAAGATATTGAGTGTGAATATACAGTATTCAATAGCATATACTTTCCCCTCTTCAGTTTGTTTGTATTATGGGCATAAGATCTCAGCCGTGTAATACGCAGCTGTGAATACTGAGTTTCATTATGCTAGAAATCTTAATTCAACCTCAGTTTCATTGTTGGTTTGTCTTATCAAAATGCTCTTCAGCAAGCTGAGCTGACGAGATAAAGCAGAATGGAATATTTGTAACCATTGACCAAGTACATAAACACAAGACAAAAGTAAATAGCTGTCATACTCAAATTAACATATGCTTCCCTAAAGAACCACTGTTCATAAACATTTAATTAATTCAATAAAGGTGTGACTGAATATATTCAATAGAGGAGACTGCTTGGATATTGTGCCATGGTGAAAGATGGGGGTGGGTAGTCACCACAAAGGAAATATTTTGAAAATTAGTAAATGTGTTTTGAAATTACTAGAATTTTAGCTCTTCAATCACAGAAATATTGTTTTTGTCTTTTTTTTTTTTTTTTTTTAAATGAAGACTAAACTGTTTAATAACATTTCTGCTCAATCTGTGCTTTCCTACCCTCTAAGCTTGTTTTGTGTTACTGCATCTTAACAGAGCAAATGCAATATGGAAAGCTAATGATGGCATGGTTATTCATTTAAATCAGTGCAGTCTTGCAGAACATTTTAAACAACTTTTTGGTTTATTTGTATTTATCTTTTGTTTTTCTTGATTTACCTTAAGAATCATGCAAGTTGTTTTTTAACTTAAATGAGGCACAGCATTACACGTACAGTCAACAATATTTTAACACTGACTTATGCATGAGTATGACTGATTCTTGTATTACTGATAAAGCAAGAATTATTAATAAATACTATTTGTACTATTTTTAAGAATGAAAAATAAATGTTTAAATTCACACACTTAGAATTTTATAAAGTAGTGTGAATATGTTTGCTAAGTTGCCTCCCCTGCAACGTCTGCACCTCCACTTTTATGCTTTTATAGTAGTAAAGAGTTAACTTTGCAGAGTCAGGCTGAATTTTGAATAATTCAGGAAAATTAAACTTTGATATCAGAAAAGATTTCTATTTTTATTTCTATTCTATCATGTTTAAATTACTATAGAGGAAGAACTTCTAAGTAAAAGAAAATATTTCAGATTGAACGAACATGATCAATTCATAACCTCAAAAAAATATCATCCTAGGATAAATAT
>JAOWBP010000001.1:133187454-133213137 GCA_028571105.1 Tragopan temminckii | reverse complement strand
CCATATGTTAGTGCACTCTTTGGAAAAAATACAGTGAGGAGAATTCATTATGATTAAGTATGGATATTTACAGACATGCTAGAGAATTCAGCTCTTTAAGTTCTTTCACAGGTGAAGAAAATCTTGAATACTCCAGGAGAAATATGTAATTATCAAGTTACTCTAGAACTTACTAATTATGCTAGAAACTATAACTTCAGTGTTCTTTTATTTTTGCTGAATTTGTTATTTCTGTTGCCACATCTATTTTACAGCTATAAAGTAATTTTGATGAGTTTCCTATGTATGTGTGCTGAGATACTACTTTGATAAGATTTCCAGTATGTGCATAGATACAGATAGACAAATGAATCACATGGAATCATAGAATCATAGAACGGTTTGGGTTGGAACAGACCCCTAAGATCATCTATTTCCAACCCCCTGCTATAGACAGGATCACCTCCCTCTAAACTGGGTTGCTCAAAGTGTCATCCACCACTCTCACAGTAAATAATTTCTTCCTAGTATACAGTAAAAATCTACCTTCTTTAAAACCATTTCTTCTCATCCTGTTCCTACATGCCCCTCTAAAAAGTCCCTCCCCAGCTTTCCTATAGGCCTTCTTCAGGTACTGGAAGGCTTCTATAAGGTGTCCTTGGAGCCTTCTCTAGGCACAAAACCCCAGCTCTCTCAGCCTGTCCTCACACGGGAGGTGCTCCAGCCCTCTGAACATCTTCATGGCCCTCCTCTGGACCTCCTCCAACAGCTCCATGTCCTTCTTGTGTTGCGGGCTCCAAAACTGATTGTAGTACTCCAGATGGGATCTCATGAGAGCAGAATAGAGGGGCAGAATCACCTTCCTTGACCTGCTGGTCACATTGGTTACATGCGGTGGGAACTTCACCAGACATCCACAGCCTTTCAAATATGATGGATAGTGGCTTGGCAACTTCATCCACTAGTTCCCTCAGATCCCATGGATAGATTTCATTGGGTCCCATGGACTTGTTCACCTTCAGGTTCTTTAGATGGTTTTGAACCTGATTTTCACTTAAAGAAGTCAATCTGCCTTCTCCAAGTTCTTACCTTTGCTTTCTGGAGGTTGGGCAGTGTGACTAGAGCCCTTATCAGTGAGGGCTGGGGCAAAGAAGTCTTTGAGCACCTCAGCTTTCTTCATATCCATATTATTTCTCCATAATATCATCTCATTATCTCCACATAGTTTCCTTCCAGAGAGGATTCACATCTTCCCTGTCCTTCCTTTTATCACTGATAGAATTTCTTCTTGGTCCCCTTCATGTCCTTGGTTAGATTTAATTCTGTCAAGGTATTAGCTTTCCTAACCTGATCCCTGGCTGCTCTGACAGCAACTTTGTAGTCCTCCTGGGTAACCCATTCCTACTTCCACTCCTTATAGACTTTCTTTTTGGGATTAATTAAGTCCAGGAACTTCTTGTTGATCTACAGAGGCCTCCTGGCATTCTTGCATGCCTTTTTTTTTTTTTTTCCCCGGATGCCCTGCTTCTGGGCTTGGAGGAGGTGGTCCTTGAATACTGACCACTGAATGTTAAATAGTTTAAATTTTAATTAATCAAAATATGAAGATAGGAGACTTCCTGAAATTTAACTGTAAGTTTATAACTCTGTATTAAAGAAATTTGCTAAGTATGCAAAAAGAAATTCTTCCTAGCACTCAATTATTTTTGCTTGTCAGTGAAACTAGCTACAGCTGACAAGATCAGATACTTCACTCCACATAGAACCTCTGATCATCTTACTGTATTTTCATATATCCCAGACAGAGATCTTCCACAAAACAAACAAGTAAATAAACAAAAAACCTACATTATATTCCCATTCTTTATACTTGAATCTGTTCTGAATTTTTTAGTCAATAAGCCCTGTCCTATGTGAATTCTTTCTCTGCTGAGTGTGTACATGAATCATTTACTCCAGGAAGGGTGACCTAGGAAGTCTGAAAGAGAAAAAAATCCATCTATTCAATAACAATGGGAAGTATATAAGCAGGTGATGCTTATCTGGGGAACTTATTCCAGTGCTCCATCACCCATAGAGTAAGGAAATGCATCCTAATGCTCAGATGGAACATCTTGTTGCATTTTGTGCTCAGTGTCTTTTGTCATGTCACTGGGCACCACTGAAAAGAGCCTGGCTTCATAATTTTGCACCCTTCCTTCAGTTATATATGAACATCTGTAAGATCCCCACTGAGTCTCCTCCAGGCTGAACAAGCCTAGCTCTGTTAGCCTCTCCTCAAAGGAAAGATGGTTCAATACTTTGCTGATTTTGTTGGTCCTTGATTGGACTTCTGGGAAGGATGTCCTCTCTTGACATGATAGTGATGCTTTTCCTAGTGCATACAAGAGTAACATTAGATTTCTTAACAGCAAGAACATATTGCTGACTCGTATTCAAGTGGCAAGAAAAAAATTATCATAATATATAAAGCTGCTCAGAGAAAGACTAATGCTGTTAAGTATATAATTTTTCAAAATTATTATACATATTTTTATAATTATGTTATTGTTACTTCCTCTTGGAGGAGGAATAGAAACACTTTAAAAGGTAATAATTTGTCTTTTCAGACAAAAAGATTATTGAAGCTACCTATGTGAACTTAGAAATTGGTGAGTTGAACTTACCAAATTTCTCATATACTACACCTGGAAAGGCTGTTGTACTTAAGAAATAATGTATAACAATTTTAGCTTATTTTAATTTTTCTGTAAAATGTGCATAACTTGTTTCTCTAAGTATCTGATACCCAGTGATTAAGATAATTAGAAAGTTAATTTACTGCAATTTGTTACTCTGATGAGATATTATGTATTGTACCCTTCCCTTATCTACATACATCTTACTTTTGGAATAACCTTTGTGTATATATATATCTATATATGAATGTATATATAGATACACGGACAATCATTATATACTTTTTTTTTTGTTTGTTCCAAAACAAACTATGAGGTCTGCTCCAGAGGTAATGCCTCCTATTTTATTATGTTGATCCATGATGTCAGAGGAAGATGTTGGTGGTATGTCAGTATAGGTTGAATCTTCTCACCAATATTCTGTTAAACTTTGTTGCTGTGTGACAGATGTCAGCAGAAGGGCAGTCTGACAAAATGGAGTCTGACACAGAAGTGCATGTGAAGCAAATGTTTGTAATTCTTCCAAGTGGAAAAAATTGCACCCATTGATGTTTATGGAGAACAAACAGTGCATGTGAGCACAGTGAGGCTATGGGTGGTGTTTCAGCAGTGGTAACAGAGACAGTGGGTCGCCTCTACTGGTGCAGATTTTTACGAGCATAGCATGCAGGCTCTTATTCATCACTGGAGAAAATACATGGCTAATAGTTGTGACTGTGCAAAAAAACGTTATTCTGTAGCTGAGAATTTGCTCTATCAAATGGTGTTATTATACTTTTTCTATTTCTTGTAAATTTTTGTGGTTTATTTTCACACTAGAAGGCATTACTTTTGGAGCAAAGCAAACCACGTATAATATATTAGCAATCAAATTCTTTACTGATTGTGAGAAGTGTGATACTTTAGGGTCAAATTCTTCCAATGAATAGTAGAAGGGATGAGAGAACTAGAAATGAAAAAAACAACAGTTGGCATGAGAAAAAGAGGAAATGTGTATTATATTTTAGAACATTTACAGTGATCTGATTTGGGGTTTGTCTCTATACCTGGGCAAATTTTTCTTATCATGGTTTTCTTGATTCACTTGGTGAGTTTAACTCCATTTTTTCGCATTGCACTGAACTTGCAATCTGACCTCAAACTGTCATTGAAATATGTAACTTACAAAGCAATAAACTGATTAATCTCCTTAGGTAGGTTTCATCATCAGAAAGTACATAGGCTTTTTAGACCTTTAGAGAGTTTTTTTATGGACTATAGATAAACCATCAGTTATAAGTATGCTTAAACATGCATCAATGTATAAAGAAGTCTCTTTTAAATTAATGTTACTTCCTAATGCATACTTAGATGGTAGCTATTGTCTGTTTACTAATTTCATCAATGAAGTGACACACACTGGCTCACTGTGGGAAATTTTTACAATATCTTTGAATTATTCATTGAGTCTTAGACTTATTTTCTGCTTCATGTTGTGTGGTAGGCACTGCAATAACAAAAATCTGGAGGTAATTTCTGGTTCTGAATTACTTCAGTTGAGCTTTCTTTGCAACTTTATACACTAATTTCTCAAAAACCATTCCACAGAATCTATTTGCAGAGGATAAAAAACAAATTCTGAGAAATTAAAACATTTTTTGTTAGTTTCTTTTGGATAAAAACTGTGGGTTAGACTTGGAATAGTTGCTCTGGTTTCAGGTGGGATAAAGTTATCTTTCTTCCTAGTAGCTGGTATGGTGTTGTATTTTGAATTTAGGATAAAAATAATGTTGATAGCACACTTATCTTTCAGTTGTTACTGAGCAGCAGTTATACTAACTCAAGGACTTTTCAGCTTCTCAAGCTGTCTTGTCAGTGAGGAGGCTAGAAGTGCACAGGAAGCTGAGAGGGAACAGAACCAGAACAGGTAACGCAGACTGGCTACGGATGACATCATGATGTACAGTAAAACTAGGGAGAAGTTGGTCAGGAAGGTTATCACTGGTGTAGTCTGGCTGGGCATTGATCAAAAGATGGTGAGCAGTTACACTGTGCATCACTTGTTCTGTATATTCTTTGCATTATTGTTATTTAATATTTATTTTTAATTACTAATTACTATTCTGCCTTTTTTGTCCCATTAAACTATCTTTAACTCAAACCATGGAGTCTCCTGTTTTACTGATTTCCCTCTCCCATGCCACCACAAATATGAGTGAGTGAACTAGTTGCCTGACAGGTTAAACTGCAACAAGTTATTTCCAGTGTGTAAAACACATAGTTACTTTGTGTGTACAAAAAAGGAAATATTCTGTATAAGGCGGATTCTATTCCATTTGCTTCAGTAATGACCCTGTTTTACCTATTCACAGTCATTACAAATGCATCTGCAAAGCTCTAAGAGAGCTCTAAGTAAGTGCCAACAAACTTGTTTACAAATCCTTTTGAGCTTTCAATTTATTAGTGATATATAAACAACCAGAAGGAAACATTCCTCTGGCAGAACAAAAAGCATGTAGAAAATTTACAAATTAGACATTACTAAATACAGATAGAAAGGTGACCATTCCATAAACAGAATGTGTTTGTACCTTTTGTGGCTAAACAAGAACCTTCTGAGAAATACTGAGGAAATTATTTATACTCTTCAACTCATATAATGCTGTTAGGAATATGCTTGATCAAAAAGATGGAATTTAATCATATAATTGGTACATACAATTTAAGAAGAAAATGTGAAGATTAGGCAGACTCAGCACAGATTCACACAGTCTAGTCTCTGTGAATGAGTTTCTGTATATATGATCTTAATGATTTTAGATTATGTTGACAAATGTTGTTGACAAATGTGTATCTTTCTGAATGTATCATTTTGCTCAATTATTATGTGGATATGAGATTTATTTTAACACTTCAAATATTGTGGAGATATTTTGATCAAATGAGAGCCTCAGATGTTAATCTTACAGATAATCAACAGTTTCCTGTGACTAGCCACTAAACCCCTGCAATGGAAAAAACTCAGTGGAGATGGGCCAGCACAATGTGCTCACGAAGCTCAGAGAGCAAAGCAGAGTGTGACTGACTAGAGCTGTTGCAAAGAAGATAACTTCACCTTAACACAAAAAGGATTGAGTTACAGTTATTAAAAACAGCTATGTCAGTTGGGTATAACAACTGACTACACCACAGCCAAGTGAATCAACTGGTAAAGTAAATATTTCTCCCAGATTTTGTTAAAAGACTGTGGATGTCCCCCTAAGTTAGCCAGATTAATATGGGATAAGGGTATACATGTCTTAGACTAACAAAGTGTAAAAAAATGGGAAAAATAAATAAATAAATAAAGAGCAATGAGTTTAAGCTGGCTTTAAGCCATGCATTCCTTACTAGTGACTGGAGATGCTCAGCACGTGATAAGCACATTACAGACACTGGAAACAGGAATCATATTGGTATTATGATAGAATTATATATTCTAATTTCTATATTTTTATAAATGTAACTTACATTTGTACTATGTTTTCACAATTTTTATTTTGTATTACTTTGCTGAGGCAAAAATCCTATGTAAAATCACATATCTTCAAATAAGTAAATTAGATTCCTACATGCATGGAATATTTAAATAACCTTATCAAAGAATATTGGACTATTAGGTTATTATTTATTTATTTTGTTTTGTTTTGACTGAATTTTCTGTGATTTATTTTGGTTTTAAGAACAACAGATACATTCTTTCTGGAGGAAAAAAGACTGGAATTATTTCTCCGAGAGTGCATCTAATATGTTTATGTTGCAGGTAAGTATTTAGCTCAAAAAAGCAGACTAGAGCTAATCTAAAGTGAAACCAAGGAAATATTTGTTTTTGGGGCAATAAGTTCTGCAACCAAGTACTCCTTTGTTTCTTGAAGTCCTGTCTTTTTATCCCAAAATGTTGAAATAATTTTCAGGGGAATTTATCCTTAATATTAATAGGAAAAAAAAATACCCAAAGAGATTATTATTATTGTTAAGTCAGATATGCATAACAGGCTAAAGAAGTGCCTGATTTAGAAGTAACATTTTTATGCTAAGAAAGAATTCAAATGAAGATAATTTGATCTCGATTTCAGTACATTTTTCTATATTGAGAAATAATGTTTTCAGTTCTATTCATCTACTCTTGTGGTGTTCTTAAGTGCTTTTAAATTATCATATCTGACAGTCATTGACATACATCAATATTTGATTGTGATCCTCTATTAACTACTACAAGGTTTTTATTAGCAGAAAAAACGGATAAAAGATGATGCACAATAACATTGTACTCACATTAACTGATTAAGTCAATATCTTTCTAAGTCACAGTATTTAAAACATTGGACTTCAAATATTTACAAAAACAATTTAGGAACATTAGGCCTGCTTCTGCAAGTAAATGAAAATACCTTCATAAAAATCATAAGTATTAGTCATAAGAGCCATAAGTATTAGTTGATAGACATTTGAATCTCCAAATAACAGAAGATTGATCAGTATTTTGCTTTCCAGAGAGAGGAATTCCTTCATGCACAGAAGCTGTTCTGCTTCATTTGGTAGTTGATGAAAACAAAAACAGTTCTAGTCAAAACTATGTTCTTGTTTCTTACCTATTCTTTCAGAAAAGGAGTAGAATTCATTTAATCTGATTTTCCTCTATTTTATGTCTAGTTTTACCATAATTTCATTATCTGTACTGCTCCCATGATGACTAAAGAAAGATCAATGCAGGTGTCCTATATCAAGAAGAAGCTTTTGAAGCTATTTTTTTTTCTTAAAGTTAATTTGGTTTACGTATTTATAAATATATGTCTTTACTTCTAAGTACGTAGATAAATTCTGTCCCTAGCATAAGCAACTTCAGCTGCAAAAAGCACAGAGAGTAAGTAGTTTTTATGTAGAAAATTACTTCTCCTGGAAGAAGCTAAAAGAGTTCTATTAGGATCTCTGCTACCTACATTTGATGACAGACAAAAGTGGTTACATACATTCAGTGATTAGATGAATATCAATGCAGATAAGCAAATGCAGTATAATATTCTTTACTAGGAAGGATTTATGGTTGGGCAGAGAAGTATCAACTGAAAATTTTATATAATAGATTTTTCAATAAAGGCAGTAAAATGCTCTCAACAACAACAAGCCACCAATGAAAATGAAGCTAGTTTAATGGTACCAATAACAGCAAGAAAACAGCTAGCACAGAACCTAGAAGAAGAGTTTAGCAAAAGGTTGGGTCTGCACAAATTCTTTGTAACTACAGATGGCTCTCCTACAACTTCACTTTTCAGGCAGCATAATTACTATAGTGATAACCAAATACTGCGGGATATTTTTAGCAAAACAGAAGCAGGTATTGTGATTATAGAGGCTGGGGGCCACTCTAGGAGGGACTGTGCAAAGATCCTACCATAGGCAGCCTAAGCACTCCAGGGCTAGAGGTGCAAAGCCCGCAGTACTTCCTCAGGCAACAGCTGGTGATGCTACTAGGAGGGACTGTGTAAAGAGGCTAGAGGTGGAAAGCCCGCAGTACTTCCTCAGGCAACAGCTGGTGATGCTACTAGGAGGGACTGTGCAAAGATCCTACCAGAGGCAGCCTAAATGCCCCAGGGCTAGAGGTGGAAAGGCCTGCAGTACTTCCTCAGGCAAGACCCAGTGACGCTGCAAAAGGCATTGATTTAGAAAACAGGAACCAAATCTCATGCATGGCAAGACATCTGGAGGTTCTGTAAAATGCTCAGAATATGCCCAGTAGACAGATGCAAGCAAAATTCAGGCGTGAGATTCTTGAGATAGAATGTCTTGTAGATGGTTTGGTCTCCGTGTCATAGATAAGAAGAACATGTGGGGAAAAAAAATACAGTGAAATGCTTCCTAATTTTTGTTTGTTTGTTTGTTTCTTTGCTTGTTTGTTCATAGCACCTGTAAGGAAACTTTTGCCAACTGAAGTATGAAGAATAAAATTCAAATTTATCCCATGATGATTTTTTTTTAACGCAAATAACATCTCATTTCATCATTCCATCAAATTTTTAAGATTCTAACAATTTGTAAATTGCTAAATTTACAATTTACAATTGAAAAATTGGTGAGGGAGATGGCTCCATAAATAAATTAAAAATCAAATAAACAAACAACAACAACAACAAAAACAACAAGCAAACCAGAAACCCCACACACACATCCACATAAAAATTCTGTTTTTTTTTTTCTCTATTTCTACATGACCTTCAGTTACATAGTTCATTAGACTATCAGTCTTTTCACCTCTCTTCAAATAGCAGAATTAACTCCAAAAACATTGTTAATTATGTGACAAGTAAATCACATATCTAAGCAAAAATGAAAATGCAAAATGGGTCATTATGTTTTTCTTGGAATATTTGTCTGAAGAAAAAGACTGTTTTAATAACACTGTTATTTTCTCCAAGGGAATTTCCATTTTACTTTTTCCCTTTCTCTTTTCCTTAGAGGAAGATAAGTATGGAGATATGTTTTTTATAGAAAATTATTAATTAAAATGATTTCCCTTTAATCCTTTTTAATATGAAGAGAAATAAATTCACTGCCCTTCATACTCAAATATATTTTTTCTTCTGTTTCATTTTGATATCAATTTCTAGTTTAGTGAAAACTGAAAGACATAAGTCTCGATGCTTGTATGATTGAATGTTATAAAACAGTGCTAAAAATTTGCAGGTCCCAAAGTATGACAACATGGATAAATTTCACTTGCAATATTGTCAAAAAATCTCTGTATTTTACTTACATATATATATATGTATATATTTTAGATTTACAGATACCTTATGGCATTTTACTGGCTAATACAAGTATTAAGAAGCAGGAAAAGCAGAGAACAGTCAATATGAGTATTTTTCTGCAATATGGTAAATCATAATGAAAAATATTTAATAATTGTATTTACTGGAGCACAGGAGTACTATGAAATTTCTTTCTCAATTTTATAAAGCATTAAACTGTTCATAATAGCTATTCCTTCTAGATGTCACCCATAAATTAAGTCAGGTCAATCGTAGTGAAGTGATGGATATCCACCCATCTAAGGAATTTGATCATAAGACACAAGCTAAAACAGTGACAAGGCAGAGATAAATGCTTGTGTTCAGACTAGCATCACAAGGTCAGAGTGCTTACGCATATCAATGAGGAATTTCAACCAACACTCTAAGAATTAATCTAGAAATGTATAGCAGCAAACTGAAGAAGAAATTGAATTTTAATGAAGTTAATCTATTTTGATCGTCTAAGAAAACATTGTAAACTAATCAAACAGATATTGGAATTAGTTCTTGGATCTGTTTCTTGAAAGTAACAACCTTGCCTTGGATTTTAATGCCATTTATTTTTTCTTTCTTTCTCATGTATTTCTTTTTACAAGCCTTATTAAGGCTAAACAGGTTTATTTAGTGTTTTTATTTGTAGAAGTTAAAAACAGGAGATAGTAAGAGATGCATATCAGGAACACAACAATTAATGTTAAAATAACTTATCAACATCCTAAAAATCCTACCTGTTTTCCATATTTATACTATAGAGTATTTTGCTCAGGTATATGAGATATTGAAAAAGTCATTTTCACAATTATATATATATATATCAGAAAACTAGGACAACATACACTGGAAACTTACTTAGGAAACTAGTTTTTGAGTGTATACGAATGTAGTAGCTGTTTCAACAAAATGCTCAACAATGCATGTATATCTATCTGAGATCCTGGTCAAGACCATTGGACACATTCTTGTTCTGCTGTGATTTTTTATGTTTTATTTATGTATTTATTTATTTAATCAGCATTCTTCCAGTTCGTTTCTATACACTCCATGAATTGAAGTAGAAAAAAAAAATTGAAGTCATAAGTAATTCATTCAGCCTACATTAATTCTTAAGAAAATGGATTTTGTGAACTGCACTATTATAGATCATTTAAAACCTATATATTCATAACTGAAAAATTCTTGGGTTCTGATGCTTTTGTAAAAAATATTGAATATAAATACCAATTTTTTAAATATTAAAGTAATAGATGATAAAGATAAAACATGTTGGTTGCTCTGCAAGTAATGCCTCCTATTTTTTTTTTTTCTATGGAAATTATAATAAAGAGCACAATAACACTGTTCGAAGGAGCATATGCTCAGCTACAGAAGACTACTTTTAAACACAGCCATCACCATCAGCTATAGATTTTAACTAGCAATGAAAAATATCCTGCATGTCATGCTTGTAAAAGTCTGCATGGTTTTCCGAAATGTAGCTTGTCTTTCACATCATGGTCATAACTGTTGAAATACACCACTCACCACCTCACTGTGCTCACATCCACTGTTTGGTCTCCATAAGCATTCAACAAGTGTCAATGAATGTCAATGTTTGCCATTTCTTCCTCATGGAGGAAGTCAGTGACAGAACTTTGATTCAAGTGCATTTCCACATCAGGCTCCATTTTGTCAGACTGATCCTCTGTTGCCATCTGAGATGTTTAACTTTTACTGTCATACCATCCACATCCACCTCTGACGTAATGGACCAACATCATAAATAGGAGGCATTACTTTTGGAGCAGCCATCATAGAAGTACCTATATGTGTGTATACAAATTTGTGTAAATAAACACACATACATGCTTCCTTTCCTTCTAGGTGAATCATCTCTGAAACTATTACATGCTAAAGAATTTCAAAGTACTCAAATATTAACCAGCAAATATATTCAGAAACTGATTCTCATAAATCTTCTAAATTTGGAAAATAATAATAACAACAATAATAATAAAAACACTGGCCTGGAGGCCTAAATTGCAAGCCTGTATAAGCAAGAATAGAAAAGATTGAAGACCAAGAAAACCTGGTTTGAAAATATTTTTACTGTTTTGTGTTTTTGCTTTTTTTTTTTCCAATAAAGTATTTGCTACTTCTGTAATTGAACAAAAGAAAAACAGCAACAAACAAACAAACAAACAAAAACTCTGAATAGTAGATAGGTTAGTTGTTTCCATATTTTAGATGACTGATTCTACTATAAGTAAAATCTCTGAAAGACTTTGCCAGCCAATTTTTACACATAAAATGTGTACAGTGTGAATCATAAAATAATTATTAATCATTACCTTTGAAAAAATATGTTCAAATGAAAAATGTTAACATGATCACTATCTTTCTGTCTTCCATTTTATTACAATTCTGAAAGTATTTTTGAACATTTGGGAAATGAAAAAGAATATAATGCTAAAAGTTATAGGGAGGGAAGTTTGCATAGCACACTTGTTTCTAAGACAAAGATTGGCATGTCTTTGTCTTCAGGGAGATCAATGAAATAATGTACTGTATTTAAATGTTTAATCCAAGAAAAAGAACAATATTAATTATAGCCTTAAGCACTCTTCATGGCAATCCTTTGGTAATTATAGTTGAAGAGAAAGAACAGAAGTAATTTAAAGATGTATTTCTTCATAAGATATCTAATTTTTATTTTTTCTTGGAAAAGAGTACATTTCAAAGGACTTTCTCTTATGTTAAATGTGCTTTGTTTGCAAAGAAATAATGAAACAAGAAACTGTAAAGATATTTATTTAACAAATAAAGTTAAATAAAGTTTTGCCACAATGGCAAACTTCCTTACTGATAGTAAGTTAAATGACATCAATTTCTACAATACCTGCTGAAAAAAAAAAAAAAAAAAAATCACTGCTGGTGAGTTTTAATAAGTATTATTATATTTTGTATGATTTTTTTTCTTCTAGTAAATGAAATGTTGCATTAACTCAATTAACTACATAGATATTTAAGTCTTTTTAGGTAATATAGTGGCATAGTAAGGGAAGAATAAAATCATACAAGAGAAAGAGAGGTTTAATTTAGAAAACATTTCTCAATTAGTGGAATTTGCAGTTTTCTGTGTGATGTGTGTCTCATCTTTCTAAAAAAGATTCTCTTCAAAAGAAAAAAAAAAAAAGTGATTCTTCAGACAACTAAATCTCACGTCTTCCCATGTATATAAAATTGCTGAATTATGTTTAAGACCAGAGATACCTAGCTCACAAAATACACTGAACTTAGTTATTAAATAAGAATCTTGTCACATAGATTAGTATAATTGAGCACTTTTGTAAATTTTCCTCTCATGCAGTTGTTTAGAACCACGAACAATTTTGTTATTGGTAGTCTTTCTTCTTTATCCCAGCTTTTACTTCTATGCATGTCTTCACATAATATGGAATATCCTGAAATATCTCTTAGGTCATATCTTTTCTGTCTCTCTTTCCAGTTTCTTATGAACCCCAGCCTCTTTGCAAGGCAGGACAGCACAAACAAATAAAAAAAAAAACAAAACAGAAAATACCTTGGCTCTGTGCAGGCACTGTTCAACAATAACTAAAACATCAATGTGTTAAAACATTGTTTTCATCACAAGTTCAAAACATAGCACTATAAACTACTATGAATAAGATTAACTCAGTCAAAACTAGTATAGTTCCAAAACCAGCCTATTAGAAAAAGTAAATGGGATAGAAAGTAGTCCATTGTATACATGTCCTCTGGCTGAGGCAGTTGTTACAGCAGTTACAAGTGAAATTCTTCCTAAGAAGAATGCAAATACAACAAATTCTCAAGATGTGACTGATTGCCAAACCTTTGCTATCAGTCCATGCCTTCACTATCAATAGTAACAAATACATGCTTTCAAAAGACTACAAACCTCTTTGCTGTTGTTGCACTCATTTTCATACCTAGAGCCTCTCCTTAGTGCTTGAACAGTGACCTTTCAAAAGAAAGATGAATATTCTTCCACCCCATTCACTTTAGGCTATCACAAGAACATTCTTCTGGCTTCCAAATTCCAAATTGTGTCAGTCTAGATAATATCACACCCATTTTTTAAAAGAGTAAAAAGGATGATCCCAGAAACTACCGTCCTATCAGTCTCACCTCTGTGCTGGGAAAGATCATGGAGCAGATCCTCCTGGAAGCTATGCTAAGGAAGATATGGAGGTGATACAGGAGAACTAGCATGGCTTCACCAAGGGCAAATCCTGCTTGATCAAACTAGTGGTCCTCTATGATGTTGTAACTGCATGAATGGGTAAGGGAAGAGACACTGATGTCATCTATCTGGACTTCAGTAAGGCCTTTGTCACAATACCCCCCACACAATGTCCTTCCCTCTAAACTGGAAAAATATGAATTTGATGGGTGGACTTTTCAGTAGAATGAGAACAGGCTGCAGGTGGTCAATGACTCCATGTCTGGATGGAGATCAGTGATGAGTGGTGTTCCACAGCTGTCAATGTTGGGATCAATGCTCTTTAATACTTTCATCAATGACATTGACAATGGAGTTGAGTGTACTCTCAGCAAGTTTGCTGATGACATCGGGCTGTGGGTTACGGTCGACACACCAGAGGGACAGGATGCCATCCAGAGGGTCCTATACAGGCTTCAGCAGTGGGCCCAGGTAAACCTCATGAGATTCAATAAATTCAAATGCAAGATCTTGCACCTATGTCAAGGTAACATCCACTAAAAATATAATCTGGGGGATGAAAGGATTGAGTGCAGCCCTGACAAAAAAGATCTGGGGATAATGGTGGATGGAAAGCCGGACATTAGCCAGAAATGTGCCCTCACAGCCCAGAAAGCCAACCGTATCCTAGGCTGCATCAAAAGACACATTATCAGTAAGTTGAGGGAGACAATCAGCCCCTCTACTCTGCACTGGTGAGGCCTCACCTGGAGTACTGCAAGTAGATCTAGAGTCCTCAGTACTGGAGAGACATAGATCTTTTGGAGCATTCAGATTGTCTAGATGTGTGGTTGATGCACTGCCCTGGGGGACTTTCAAGGGGAAGCTGGATCAAGCCCTGAGCAACATGATTTAGCTGTGGATGTCTCTGTTCATTGCAGGGAAGTTGGACTAGATGGTCTTTTTGGGGTATTTTGGAATACCCTGATTGAGAACTACAGGCTTTTCAGAAGGGATAGACAGGGTGAGAGGGGTGGCGGAGTTGCCCTCTATGTTAGGAAGTGAAAAGATTGCAAAGAGCTGTGCCTGAGGAACAGTCACGATCAGGTCAAGAGCTTGTGGGTAAAAATCAAGGATCGGTCCAGCAAAGGGCATGTAGTGGTTGGGGTCTGCTACAGGCCACCTGATCAGGAGGAGGGTGTCAGCAAGGCCTTGCTTCAGCTGCAGAGGTGTCACACTCGCATGCTCTTGTCTGATGAGGGATTTCAACCACCTGGATATCTACTGGAACAGTGGCATGTTGGGTGACAGACAATCCAGGAGATCCTTGGAGTCTGTCAAGGACAACTTCCTGGTGCAGATAATAGATGGACCAACCCGAGGTGAAGCCTTACTGGACCTGGTGCTCACTAAAGCAGAGGAGAGTGTTAGAGAGGTTAAGACTGGAGGCAGCCTGGGCTGCAGTGACCATGCCTTGGTGGAGTTTGTGATCTTGAAGAATGCAGGCCTGGCAAAAAGCAGAGCTAGGACCCTGTGCCTTAGGAGAGAAAAATTCCAGCTGCTCAAGGAACTGCTGAGTGGGATCCCCTGGGAAGCTGTCCTTAAGGCATGGGCACAGAGAAGAGCTGGGAGCTCTTTAAGGACACTCTTCTGAGAACACAACGGCTCTCCATCCCCCAACAGAAGAAGCTGAGCAGGGGAGGCAGGTGACCGTCGTGGCTGTGCAAGGACCTGCAGCTTAAACTGAGAGAAAAGAGGGAAAGGTACAGAAAGTGGAAGCAGGGTTGTGTAGACTGGGAGGAATACAGGGCTGTTGTCCATGTGTGTAGAAATAGGATTAGGAATGCCAAGGCACAGATGGAGCTAAACATGGCGAGGGATGTGAGAGATAACAAGAAGGGGTTCTACAGGTACATAGGCAGGAAGAGACAGGTCAGGGAGAGTGATGAAAGGTAATGGGGAGCTGGCTTCCTCAGACATAGAAAAAGCTTAGGTACTCAGTGAGTGCTTTGCCTCAGTCTTCACGGGTGAACAGGTTTCCCGTGTCTTCCAGGACCATGAACCTCTAGGTGAGGGTGTGGGGAGTGGTTTCTGTCCATCTGTAACTGTGGAACAAGTCAGAGTCCTCCTCTTGGAATTGAACATGTACGGGGCCGGATGATATCCATACTACGGTTCAGAACAAGATGGCTGATGTGGTCGCCGAACCGCTCTCTAACATATTTGAAAAATCATGGTTGTCTGGTGAAGTCCCCAGTGACTGGAAAAAGGGGAACATTACTCCCATTTTTAAGAAAGGGAGAAAGGAAGACCTGGGGAACTACAGGCCAATGAGCCTCCCCTCTGTGCCTGGGATGATCATGGAGCACATCCTCCTAGAAGCTATGTTGTGGCACATACGAGATAAAGAGGTGATTTGAGACAGCCAGCAGGGCTTCACCAAGGGCAGATCGTGCCTGACCAATCTGGTGGCTTTCTATGATGGAATGACAGCTTCGGTTCTAAGATGTATCAGGAGGAATAGGCATACAGAAGTGTGTCATGGTTTGCTTTCAGGAATATACATGCCTTTTCAATGAAAAGTCTATTTTAAACATGATTTCTTTAAGTTATGAAATAATTTTATATGAGCATATAAATAGTTTTGAAAGCCTGTAAAAATTTTAAAGGTTTAAAAAAATAACCTTTGTATTTTTCTTACAGCTTGGAAAAACTACTGTGTCTGGATGTATATTTCAGAAAGTGATAGAGTCCATCCTCAGTAAGTTTGCTGATGATATGTATCTGGGAAGAGTGGCTGACACTCTGGAAGGCTGTGCTACCATTCAACAAAACCTGGACAGACTGGAGAGCCTGAGAGTCTGGGGCAGGGAGAAAGCTGATGAGGTTTAACAAGAGCAAGCTTAAAGTCCTGCACCTGGAGAGGAATAACCACATGCATCAGCACAGGTTAGAGAATGACCTGCTGGAGATGAGCTCTGTGGAGAAGGACCTGGGAGTCCTGATAGACAAAATGTTGGCCATGAGCCAGCAGTGTGCCCTTACGGCCAAGAAGGACAATGGTATCCTGGGGTGCATTAAAAAGAGGGTGGCCAGCAGGTTGAAGGAGGTTATCCTCCCCCTCTACTCTACTCTGGTGAGATCACATTTAGACTAATGTCTCCAGTCATGGGTCTATTCAGTCTGGGAAAACGAAGACTGAGAGTGGATCTACTTAATTTTCATAAATCTCTAATGGGAGATTAGATGGCAAATGGATAAGGCCAGGCTCTACTCGGTGGTGTGCAGTGATAAGGCAAGGAGTAATGGTCTAAATCCTGTATGTAGGAAGTTCCATACTAACATGAGAAATAACGTTTTTTATGGTAAGGTGACCAAGCACTGGAACAGGTTGCCCAGAGAGATTGTGGAATCTCCTTCTACGGAGATATTCCAGATCCATCTGGATGTCTACCTGTGTGACCTATTGTAGGGTAGCTGCTTTAGCAGGGGGCTGAACTCAATGATCTCTTGAGGTCCCTTCTAACCTCTGTGATTCTGCGATTCTATGTGATTCTGTATTTTCCAGTTAAAGTGTGAACCAAAACCAAAACAAACAAACAAAAAAACATAAATTTGACTGATGGATGGAAAAGTTGTTTTTTTCATATAGGACTTCTGAGGATTCTAAATGTTTTCATTTTAATTATCCTGAATTGGTGTGAAAATTTTCAAAATATGACTGTAAGAAGGTTGGAAAAGGCCTCCAAGATCATGCAGTACAACCATCCACCTACCACCAGTATTTCCCCACAGAACTATATCCCTTAGTACAACATCTAAACATTTCTTAAACATCGCCTCCCTGGCAGCCCATTCCATTGCCTGACCAATATTTTGAAGAACAAAATTTTCCTAACTTCCAACCTGAATTTTCCCTGGTGCCACTTGAGGCCATTCACTCTAGTACTATTGCTAGTTACATAGGAAAAGAGATACACCCCCTCCTCATCTCAAACTCTTTTCAGGTAGCTGAAGAGAACGATCAGGTTTCCCTGAGCCTCCTGAACAATCCTACTTCCCTCAGCTGTTCCTCATAAGACTTGTGCTCCAGAACTCTCACCATGGTTCCTCTCACGAAGGTTGCTCTTCTCTGAATGTGCTCCAGGGCTTTGTCGTCTTTCTTGTAGTAAGGGGCCCAAAACTAAACACAGTAGGTGTGACTTCATCAGAGCTGAGTACAGAAGGATGATCACTTCTCTGCTTCTGCTGGCAGTACATGGCAGTACAAGCCATGATGCCATTAGTCTTCTTGGCCACCTGGGCATACTGCTGCATCATATTCAGATCAGAGTTGGCCGATAATCCCACGTCTGTTTATTCCACATAGTCTTGCAGCCCCCCTTCCCCAAACCTGTAGAATTGCCTGGAGTTGTTCTGGCCAAAGTGCAGGACCTGCCACTTGATCTTGTAGAACTTCGACCCATTGGCCTCAGCCCAGCAATCCAGTCTGTCCAGATTCCTCTGTAGGGCCCTCCTACCCCCAGGAAGATCAACACTTGCTCCCGAATTGTTGTCAAATGCAAACTGAGAGTGCACTCAATCCTCTCACCCAGGTCATCAACAAAGATATTGAATAGGACAGGCCCCAGTACTGACCCTGAGTGAACACAGTCATGGCTGGTCACCAGCTGGATGCAACTTCATTCACCACCACTGGATTCCATCTGGCTCCGTGAACTTGTGACAGTTCAGATAGAATAGTATCTGGATTTTGGGGGGATTTATTCTGCTCCCATCTCAGCTGAGATGTCCAGGTCAGAGGATAGAGTACCTCGAGGATAATTAGTCTGACTTTTAAAGACAGATGTAAAGTAGGCATTGAGAACTCAGCCTTTTCCTTATCCTCATTGGTCACATTTTGTGATGCAACCAATCAAGAATGGAGATTCTCCTTAGCACTCCTCTTACTGCTATGTATTTCTAAAAATGTTTTTTTGGTCTCCTTTATCCCTGTGGTCAAGTTGAGTTCAAGCTGGGCTTTTGCCTTTCTAATTTACTCCCTGTAAATCCTAACTATTTCTTCATACTTTCCCTGAGTTGCCCATCCTGTCTTCCACAGGAGGTGGAATCTTTTTTCTCATGGAGCCTCAGGAAAGGTTTGCTGTTCATCCATGGCAATCTTCTTCCCTGTCATTTCATCTTACAGCACAGGGAGGTAATCTGCTCCTGCACATTTAAGACTTCCTTCTTGAAGAATATCCAGACTTTCTGGACCCCTTTACCTGTCAGGACTGAATCCCAAAGGGCCCTTCTTACCAGGTCCACGATGATTACAATATCTTAAAGATAACATTTGGATTTAACCAGTTGTTCTTCTTTTTCTAATTTTGATTAAAATGCATTTCAATTTTTACATTCTAGGAAAATGAATTTTTAACTGTTTTTAATCAATTTTTTTTTTAATATTATTTTCTGACAGTTTAAAGATTTATTTTTCACATTTTTGTGGAGTTCAGAGGTACAGCAAAGTGTAGAACTGAAACAATATTTTTTTTGTTGCTGAAAAATATTATTTTGTGTAAATAGATTTTCAAGCAAAAAATATTCTAATAATACTTAGAGCACTTTAAAAAATCTAAAAATGGTATTTATTAGCGAAGTCATATCTAGTGCACAGATTTTTGAGGCAGATTTTTTTTTCTTTCCCAGCAGTTGCAGCATTGCAGAGATAGAAAGTAATTCCTTAAGTGAGTATGGAAGTGAATAACTAAGTGAATGATTTTGTTTCACTGTTCAGGGGCTCCCTTAAAGTTAAATTTTCCCTTTCCCCCTGGAATTATAGTTAATTCATTTATCACTAGGTTCATTTATATTGCTAATGGTTCAAGGAACATTTTCAGTATGTAGTAAATGACAAGAGAGACTTAAAAGCCTTGGAGTTACTTTCTTCAGAAAGTACTTTTATGTGCGACTTTTATACATGCAACAAAGCTTTGGAGTCAGATAGCCTGAAATATGTCTTTCCATCCAAGGTATTCATGAATATATTGTCACAGTGTGTACAATGTTTAATACAATTTATGAACTACTGTGAATTGAGTCTGTAGATAGAATATGTGAGGTAGATATCTGCAGTCTTTCTATTCAACATTGTTAGGAATGGTGATGGTATTGATGTGTGTTGCAGTTTTTTTACAATGGAGAAAAATATTTGAATATTTGAATGTATGAAACTGCATCAGGGGAGGTTCAGCTTGAATATCAGGAAAAGGTGGAACAGGCTCCCCAGGGCAGTGGTCATGAAACTGAGCTATCAAAGTTCAATAAGAATTTGGACAACATTCTCAGAAATATGTTCCATTTTGGGGTGGTTCTATGTGATACTAGGATTTGAACTTGATGATCCTTGTGGGTCCCTTACAACTCATAGTATTCTATGATTCTATGATCCATATGGTCAAAGGATTTCTAATTTTCTTATATCTGGAATCAGAGGCAAATATTTTTTGCATTTCACCTTAAAATAAATGAATATAGTTAAAGAAAAAGTTACTTATTAGAATGTTTTTCTTAAAAAGATTAAGTTTAGTTATTTGCCTACAAGTGTATTCATGAAGGGTCTTTATTCAACATTCTTCTGCAAATATTTACAATATTATAGGCTGAATATTCTGAAGATTAGTTCCTGGATTGTGGAATTGTACACTAAAATTCAGGCCCTAAAAACATCAGTAAGAAAAAAGATTTCATCTGGGCTGCATTTTTCATAGTATTATCCAAAAATCTCAGCTTGGTTGCAAATTGATTGTAAAAAATATATATAAAAATAAGTAAATGTGTTACCTATTTTTCCACTTTTTTCCTATTAAAAACTGATAAAAACAACATCAGATTTTGTCATCTTTTTTAATTATGTGGAAAAATGTGTCTAAAATTTCTCTTTCTACTAGAAGCATATTGTAACTCAAAAGGAAGTACTAAGTATGGCAAAATAACAATAACATTTTATAAATAATTTAAAATTTATTTTTAGTTATTTAGTGACTAGCATTTGGAAAGAGTATGTGTAAACAAGTTTATCTCTGTAAAACAAACAAAATTGAGAATAAAAACCTGTTTATTCTTGAAAATGTCATCATATTGGAACCAGCATAATGAGTTCATACAAGCTTATTTATTATTTTCATTCCCAAGATGTTGCCTGTAATTTCCATGCAGCTCCTGAAACATTACAGATAGCAGTAACGTGCATTTAAACTTCTGTCAAATGTCAGAGACATGGCTCAATACACTTTAGGAGTACACTGTTCAAGTCTGCTAGTTTTGAGCACTGGTTTTTCTAGTACCGCTAATAATTTTAGTATATCTAATACTACAGTGAAGGAACAGCTGCCAGCTAAGAAAGGCAGTTAATATAGTTAAAAATGAATAATCTGGCCCCATATTAGCAAAATGGTAGCTTCCATAATGGAATATTTGTGTATTATTGCTTATCTATTCCCTGGATATTGTTTCAACAAGGGGTTGCTTGCATTTATATTTAAATTTCATTTCTAGACAGGCAGAAACTAGTTATGGTATATTTGAGCTTTAAATTGCTTTTCTATGAAAATACTGTTTTCACTCTGAAAATAGCTGTGTTGTTCTAAGAGGTCTGCATTGTATTTAATTCGACATGCTGATGATCAGTGGATAAAATCTTAACACAGAAACTTACTTTTCTATGATGCTTATTTTTGCGATATTAAGTCAGAAGCAAAAGTTCAGCTTCTAACAAAGACATTGCTTCTTGAAACAATCCAAGATGGGCCATCAGGGAATGCTCATAGGTCACAAATAGACAATGAAACTGGTAACTTTTGTTTTCATTTCCATAGAACTTCAAGACCTTATTCAGCACTTCCACAAACTAAATTCAACCATGCAAAAAATCTTTCTGGCTTCAAAAACTGCATTATTTCTTCGAGTGTATTTAAAAACATAGTTTGGTATGCTTCACAGCATAAATGCTGAAGCACATTGACATGCGGAATCAAACTCTATAACCACAAAGTAGTTATAAAGCAGGTGTGGTTTATTCAGTGCTGCACAGACACCGGGTGCAAGGGGGATAGATCCGCCTAGCTTGCACACCGTCAGGAACAATCATGCTGCAGATATAGGCTGAACTAATACATAATCAATAGTTTTCCTGGAATTCGGATACATATTCATTACACCCTGAGTTCATTAGCATGCAGACCCTCCCCTCTTGCGCATGCGTAGTGGGTCATGGGATGAAGATTTGTCATCTTCCTCACAAAGGCTTCTGTCCTTTCTCGCTGTAAACTTCTGACCTTTCGGGAAGGCGTCCCCCCAAACTGGTTTCTTCTTGCCCTGTGGACATCTAATCAGCTCCCTGCCAAATGTCCTCGGGCTGTTCTCAAACCCTTATCTTTACGGCCTTCATCCCCCTCCCTATCCCAGACCCAGTGTCTGCCATCCCTTATTTTCTAACAAGCTGTACATTCTTGCTTCTGTAAACTATCTCTAAATATTCCGCTTGACTCCCCCCCCCACCCCCTTATTCTCAGTCACTGTGAAACCTTCTCGCCTTTTTACTTTCACTTATGGGGCTATTCTCACCTTTCAACATCAGCACAGTTGCTATATATGTTCATAATTACATTGCTGCTATATCATTTCTAGAGTGTATTTGCCATTTCTGTTTTCATCTTAGACTCAGTACATACTACTACATATATTTTTTTTTTTCCTGGACTTGTGTTTACCTGACAGAATGAAATACCAAGACTAGAAGAATATTTTTTGTTTGTTTGTTTTAGTTTTCAGAAGTACAAGGTAGTTTACAAACAAGCACAATTACAATGTAAAGTAGATGCACTTTTTTTTTTTTTCCCAAGTATTGCAAGGGATGAAAGCAGAGCTTTAAAGATAAAAGTGAATTTAGAAATCTAATGAAAGTTGTTTTAATATCTTAGCCTTTGTCATAAGCTTTGCTATATAATTATGCAAATTGACTGCATCTGCATGTGGTAACTGTATTGTGTATTTCTCCCACTTGGATAATGTGTTTTCTCATACTTCAAAGAATCCTAAAATAATTGCACTTCTGTTATATGTAGGAAACCAGGGTAAAATTAATTGAAATTGATGTTAATTGTATTATTTTCTTAATTGCTGCAAATGTAGGTCAACACTGCTATGGACTTCATATAGATTTTAATAGAACTGTGAATTCTAAGATATTTTTGGATTTGCTTCAAGCATTAAGTTCTTTAAAATATTAAATGATTGGATTTCATATCTGATACCTTCCCAGTGAGAGAAGATTGTAAGTTGACTTTTATGATTGGATATTCACCTTGGGATCATATAAGACATGTATGGCTTGCTTTTCTAATTCAGGAACTCAAAATATGTTTTGTATCAGACTTGCTTAGCTTCAGAGGGAGAACAGTGCTATATATAAAGAAACAGAGGGCATGGTTCAGTTGTTAGCATAAAGATGTCTTGTTCCACATTTCCTTAGGGTGCTCTGTGAGATAGTTGCTGGTGTAGAAGCTCAGGGATCATCCTTAAATCCTGTGTCTCTGTACTGCATAAAATATTCCATTGCCTTTGGGCCCCTGATTTGGCATTATCCATCTGTATCTAATGGAGATGAGAAGTTGTAAAGGAGACTTCAATTATTCTACGTAGCATGGGTAAATGTTTATGAAAGATACTAACAAGAAATTAGATGACATCAGTAACTGTTTGTTGGAATAATTAATCAGAAACCCACAAGAAGCTATTCTTCTGGCTATGCTCGGGACTGAGATGAAAAAAATTAAAAAATAAAAATAAAAATTCTGTGTAATAAGTACCATAGATGTTATTGCGGTTTACTCAGAAGAAAATTATCAAAGGAGGAAAAAAGTTTTATGTGAGATCCTCAATAACAAAGAAGTTTGATGGGAAAAAAAAAAATGCAGAAAAAATGTGTGCTTTCATAGTCATACTTTAAAAGTTACCAACATCTACCCTTTTCCCAGATGTTTTTCTGACTCATCCTGCTCTTCTAGGTCCTAAGGCTGATAATGTCCCTCTGAAGAAGACACATAGTGGGATACCACAGTATGTTGTGAACATCCAAATCTCTTTATGGGAGTTATTTGCCCAAGGGGAGATTTTTGTTCATTTAAACTCTGACAGCTGCACTGTAGCTTCCACCAGCCTCAACTGACAAAAAAGAAAAATTTTTGTTACTCAGTTACTCTTGGAGTTTCTCACACCTTCACTCAGTGTGGTATTTGTAGAACTTCATCTATAGCAGGTAAGGGGGAGTTGTTATTTGGCCACTAGAGAAAGCTAAAACCAGGGCAGCCCAATACAAGCTCTGGCAAGCCCTCAGCACTGTGGGCAAGTTATCCACTATTATTAATCACAAGAATCATATGCACTGTTTATTTACTTCACCCTGTCTCTTTCTTACTCTTATGCTTAATGTTCACTACCAGTATAGGTAGCACCTTGATCTTAGGCTCTAAAGACACTTGATCTGTTGAGGTGAGGAAGGTCTCATTCAAGATGATACTCTGCACAGGTCTGGTGGAATTTATCCCTCAGGATTTCCCTTTAGAAGAGTTTTTGAAGCAGAAGAATCACAAAAACTACTAATTTAAGAAGCAGAAAGGTCAAATCAGAACTTGAAGGAAATCAGCAGACAGTCTGAATAAAGATTGATCCTTTTTTTACCAACTATGTGTGTCTGAGATATGAAAGAATCTGTCCTTCCCCTTGCTCTGGTTATTGATATTTTTCCTGTACTTTAAAATTCAGAAACCAGTGCATATTGTACCTTGTTACCTAATTTACAAGCTACAAAATGATACATCTAAAGCGATAAGGCCCTGTGAGTTGAAGGTGGTAGGTGACACTTGTGTACAACTTAACAAAGGAAATGGTAACAGAAAGATCAGTTCCTATTGTTCTACTTGATACTATGAGTTGGTTTGGGGCCTGGGGGAAGATGAGGTTTATTCTTAGTGTTTACCATCAATGATTTAAAAATAAGCAGGAAACTTTTGTTGCTTTTCAGAATCTTAAGTTTCCTGAGTTCTGTTTAAAACATTTCAAATACAAAATTGGCTTCTTCAGCAGAATTCAGGATAATGGAGTACAAGAGCCTCAAATAAAGCAAAACTTGATTTCTCTAAAATTAAACAGTCTAACATGATTGCCTTAAAGATATTTAAGTAATAAAAATGTGACATCACATTAGATCAGAAACAAATGTTTTTGTTTAATTGTTTGTGTGTGTGTGCGTGTGCGCGTGTGCGTGCGTGTGTTTTTCTCAATATATTTCTTTTCTGGTTTTGCAAGCAGTGGTTTTGTAAGTTTAGGTACTACTTCTGTGGAAGCAGATCTAAAAGCTATTACAAAGCTGAGTACAAACCAATGTCATACTGTCATGAAAAAAAAGATCCTTTTTCTGTTTTTTGTTTTTGCCTGAAGGATAGGTAAAATGCATTTTCTCCACTTCTCAGCATTCTTTAGACATCACATGAACTAGATCTGAGCTCTTTACGTCTGGGAAGGTGTAGACTAATTCAAGAAAATTCATATAGAGAAATAAAGAATAATTAGAGATCAGCTCAATATGAACCAAGATATAGGATAGTTTATTCTAAGGGTATTTCTAGCAATCAAACTTGTTAAACTTCTTGATATATAAAGAAGGCAATAATTGTCACCCTCTATCTACAGTAACCAAAGAAATAAATTGACCTAAATAGCAGCAAGGAAAACTTAGATATTAAGAAAAGATTCAATTGATAGATATTAAGAAAACATTCCATGTGATAAGAACAGTAGCATAGCCTGCCTGTGCTGGAACTTGCCTAAGCAGTTGTTCTGCAATTCTTCACCTTTCTAAACATGACCTTGCCGTGATGACTTGTTTTCCAGTTTTGAGCTCTGATCTGCCTCTCCACTACAGACTTGTATAATAGTGCAGTGGAATTTCTAGGTCACAGCCTGAAGCAGCATGTGAACACGAGAGTGCCTGGAATGT
>JAOWBP010000001.1:133167713-133179646 GCA_028571105.1 Tragopan temminckii | reverse complement strand
ATAATGTTAAAGTGATTTCTAAGCAAATTCCTGTTTGATTTTCTTTACTACTTATGCAACATTACTTTAAGAGCTTTCAGAAAAATTGCCTTATTTGCTTAATCATTTGCAAGCTACAGTACTTATTCCTTTATCTGTAGCAACAAGGAAGGATTTGTAGCTGCTAGCTGCTTATAGCACAGATCCATAAAATAACTCTTCTTTTTTTACTTCATTTGGACGAGGAGAAGGCTGAGGTACTCAGCAACGTTTTTTGCCCTGGTCTTCGCTGGCAACCTCTCTTCACACAGCACTTGAGTGGAGGGATTGTAAGGCGGGGACTGGCAGAGTAGAATTCTTCCTGGATTTGTTGATTGAACTGTTTGATCGACAAGGACCAAGTTCAAGATCATATCTGGAGAGTGGTCATCAGTTTCTCAGTGTGCAGATGGAGAGTGTCCCACAGGGGAAGTACTGGGATTGGTGCAGTTTAATATCTTAATCAAATACATCAAAAGTGGGATTGAGTACAACCCCAGCAGTTTTGTGTATGACACCAAGCTCTGTGGTGTGGTGTGGAAATTTGTGGACAGATGAGGTCTAGAGAAAGGCTTGCACCATGAGCCCAGGTAAATCTTGTGAGGTTCAACAAATCTATCAATACAAGCAGGAGGAAGAAAGGATAGAGCACAGCCCTGCTGAAAAGGACTTTCCAGGTTGTGGTGGTTGGTAAGCTGGGTACGAGCCAGCAATATTTGTCAAGGTTTGGCTGAGTTCAGCCTAGTTCCATGACTGGGGATGAAGAGATCCATGAACTCACACCCTGGGAAAAGAGGGGAAAATAGAAAAGGTAGGGAGATGGGCCTAGATGAGGGAAACGGGGCAACAAGCTAAGGGAAAAACTTAATTTACTAAATATAATAGAGGAATGTGAGATAATACAATATAACACAGCATGATTGGAATTGAAGCTAACAAATCAAATAAAATGAGTGTCCAAAACTGAAGTCTTTAACACTGTAGATGTGATGGTCAGGGAGCACACAGAACAAAGTGGGCGAAAAGAGGCAGTCTCGTGACTCCCAGTCAGATTTATCTTTCTCTCTGACCAGAAAACAGAAACAGAATATTGAAGTCTTCTGGGAGCAGTAGCTCACTCTTCTCCTCTGAGAGCAGGGAACTAGAACTACTGACAATCCACAAAAGTGCAGCATTAACTTCCAGTACACTATGTGATGTCGTGATGTGGATTACCAATCAGAAAAAGTCATAAAACCACAACAAATGTGACAACCATATTCCGGACTGCATCAAAAGAAGTTTTACAAGCCAGTCACGAGAGTTGATTCTGCCCCTCTATTCTACATTGGTGAGACATCAACTGGAGTACTGTTTCCAAATTGTAGTCTCAGTACAGGAAAGACACAGAACCCACTGGAGTGTGTCCGCAAGAGGGCCAAAAAAGTCATACAAGGAATGGAACAGCTGAGAACTGGGGCTGTTAAATCCGGAGAAGACAAGACTCTGGGGAAACCTGGTTACAGCTTTTCAGTATCTAAAGGGGGGCTATAAGAAAGAAGGGTCAGTTTTGATGGGACAAAGAGAAATGGTTGCAAAGTAGAAGAGAATATACATACGTATATATACATATATATTTTTCTATTTCTATTTCTATTTCTATTTCTATTTCTATTTCTATTTCTATTTCTATTATTTACATTTATATTTATATTTATATTTATATTTATATTTATATTTATATTTATATTTATATTTATTGTGCGTGTGTGTGTGTGTGGTAAAGGCAGTGAAGTTCTGGAACAGTTTGCCCAGAGATGTGGTGGATGCCCTGTCCTTGGAGACATTCAAGGTCAGGCTGGACCAAACTCTGAGCAACCTAACCTAGCTGTAGATGTCCTTGTTCATTGCAGGGTAGTTGGATTAGATGACTTTTAACAGTCACTTCCAATTCAAAAAACTCTGTGATTCTATGATTGTAAGCAGAGAACAACAAAGTATGGCAAAAGCAACATACCTCAATACAGTAAATGTGAGAAGGGAGCACATACAGATAGTGAGATGATTCACTGAGAAGTTTCAATGAAATAACTTCTTTTGCCATAGATTGAAATCATATTACTCTGTGTTACTGATTGCTTTGGAAGATCTCCAATAACTCTCAAGTTACAGTGGTGTAGCTGTATCAGAGGCTGTATCTTTCTGTCTTTATGAATATGTCAGTGGAGCAACAGTTAAAGAAGCTTTAAACTTTATGAACAGTATTTCAAGAGTTTTTCAGGCTACAGTGTTGGGCTCTCTTACCCTCTGAACAATACAGTAAAATACTGTTTTAAGAAAGCAGACATTTTGTAAGTGCAAATGATTAAAATATCTGTCCAGCATTTCAGATTTAAACTGCTCTCTCACAGGTAATCAGGAAAAAAATAATTGTCAGCCTTGGTAAAAAATGGCAAGTCCACACTTGTATCTCAAATGAATGTGGGTTTGCAAAGGAAATCTGTTACTGTTTCAATTTTGTTTTTGTGAAACAGACTACCTAAGTAAATCTGGAGGCACCAGACGACGGAAAATTTAGAAAAACAAAAAATAACTTTTTTTCTTTATAGAAGGATGTTCAAATTGAACGGTGAATAAAATAATAATAATAATAATAATAATAAAAAACTATGTACAAATGATCAAAATGTTAAAAATAGTATTTATTATTCATGATCTGACTTTGTTTTGTGACAGGTAAAAATTCTTAGTCAATTCAGATCAAAACAAATGAACAATAGCAATAACAACCAGAACAACAACAGTAAAAAGATGAAAAGTAGAGAAAAAAAAGGAACAACAAATTTGGGTGAATTGAAGAGAGTTTGGTTTTAAGACAAAGGACTTGTCCTGTGAAGAAAATGAAAATTTTCTTAGCATGGTGTTTGGAGATAGATAGAGATTTTTAAATATTTTTCATTATTTTCAGAAGAGATTTGAGCTTGTCTTTAAACTACTGAGAATACATTCCTACAAGCAAATAAATCCATTGAGAGCTGCAAAGTTAGCTTTCAGTTCCTCTGAAAATGAATATAAGTACAATTATTTTACTTCTCTGATGCAGTAGAAATCATCAGTTTTCTCTAGCAACCAGAAAAAAAGGACAGTTGCTAATTAAAAGGAAAAGAAGGAAACAGGAAAATTCAGAGATCGAAAATACTGACAGTAAATATCATGTACTAAGACAGAAAAGTACTATGTTTACAAAGGGCTTGATTTTCCAAACAACAAAATGAATGTTTTCATTGGGAATGTGACCAGATTATAAAAAGAAAGGGAGAAAAAATACTAGTCTTTTGACGAAAAAGCTAATATTTAACTAAGTATAAAAAATGAGCAAAAAAGTGTACACACATAATTTTGTGGTTTTTTTCCTCCATATCTTGAATGACTCAGTTGACAGCTTTTAGAAGACATTTTATGAATAAATCATGAAGTTTTGATTCTCCTCTGAACCTGAACATCTGCATCACTATCTGAAGATGCATTTTGGTTCAGAGTTTGCCACATTTCCTTTCAATTTTTATTTATTTACTTATTTATTTATTAATATTTTTTCCCCCTGCAGTTATATGGTAACATTTATAATCATTTTTCATTCCTTCTAGCTTCCATTGTTAGGTCTCAAAGATGAAAATCTTCTAACACATCTCTCTTACCAGTTTATTATAATTGATTAATAAAAATTCCATTAGCAAAGGCTGCTAAAAGTCCTGCTGAATTATAACACAACAAGAATAATCACTTTTGCCATGGAATACAACAATTTCCCCACAAGTTATTTTCCCTGACAAGGATGAGCCTCTTTCCTATCTGTGCTTCTAATAAATTGCTTTCTGCTCTCTAGGATGGACAGTGAAAGATACAGGATAACTATTAAATAGATATTATATTCTAAAAAGTTTAAATTATTATTAATTCTTGAAACAATTTTTACTTTTATAAAAATAGTGTTTAAGTTCTCTAGATGAGACATTTTTCAGTCTCTTTGTTTGCATTTTCCTGAATAGAGTAATGTGATCAAGAACATAACATTGGTTAAATTCCTTTTTTAAATGACCAACATGAGTTATTCTTACAATAAATGAGTTCTCTATTCTGGTGAAGTGATTGGAAGAGGAAGTGTTGAGATTTTTCCCCTCTATGTATTATGATTTAGTATGCAAAACAGTTGTTCAAGAAGCACACAATGTAATTTTAGTGGTTATTTCCAGCCTAGGAAGTCTAAAAATAACTAGACTAAGTGACTGGTGTCACTTACAGATAAGTACCTTTCATCAGAAATTTGTTTATTTTATTGTTGATTTGTGTATTTGGACAAGTAGGGAGGACACCTGTTAGTTAGGTGAAATTATTGGTATTTAGTTACTACAAGTAGCCTGAACATTATTTTTCCCAGTTAGTTTTATTCCTCTCAAGAAAACTGCACTTTGAGACAGTCTTCTCTTTTTACAATACAGTACTAATTCAGACGGCTCTTAATTCAGCATCCCAAAAACTGAACATTGTATAATCAGCCTAATGCAAGATAATACAGATGGTTGTTACATTAGGAAGTTTTATAAGTGCAGCTGTTCTATTATAATAGGAATCTGTTAATAAAAGACTATGCAAACTTCATTTTGTCAGCCTTAAAAGCAGAATGATCCAAATATACACTAGCCTTAATCCAGCCAACATATTTAGTTTTTGGATTATAAATATGGCCAGAGTCTGAATTTACTTTGTCTCATGCATGTAGACCTATGTAAATGGTAGGGTTTAGGGTTAGGGTTGGGGTTGGCATTATATCCAATATGATAGGTACTTCTTCCATCATATAAACCTTAACATATGTGGAAATGTGAGTTTTACTGTGTCTACTATCAATATCTTAGCATATTTCTGTATGCACTGTCTTACATTTTATTTAACATATATTACAAGAAGAAAAGTAAACAAATCTAGCTCATCAGAGATCTGAATCACCATACTGAAACAGATAAACAAGCTGTTGCAGCTATTTCTTTACACATTCTGGAAAGTTACTTACCTAATGTTATAATTTGTGTAGTGCACAGATGTTCACCCCTAATCACTCTTAAGAAGAACACAAATAGAAATACAAATATTGTTAGAAATGTCTGCAACATCAGCCTGTGTATAAATCAGCTCCAGACTCTAAGATCAAAATTCTCTGAAGAAAGAACTGCTACAGAAGAACATGGTAAATTTGGGGTTAAAATGTGCTCTTGGATATCTACGCTGTAGTTCCACTGAGCTAAATGTCGTTTCCTTGGCATTCATCAGCTTTATTGACTTTAATAAAGAAATTCCTCACTCTTTGAAAAAAAATTATGAAAGTCTTATTCACATGAAGTACATGGTATCTATCAATATCTTTCAGAGTAGATGTTATTTTAATAATCTGTTGGTAGTTTTGCTTTTGTTCCAGAAAACATATGTAAATATGCTTCTTAAACTTAGGTCTCTGGATTTGTCAGTAAAGACTAAAATAATGGTACAGAATGTTATATTTAAGTCAGGCAAAGAAAGACCAACCTAGCCAGAAACTGTAGAGATAGGGCTACCTTTAAAATAAATCCAAAAGTAAAGAAGATATAGGAATAAATATGTCAATTACCTTAAAAAGCATCTCATTTCAAAACTAACTAATCAACCCAAAGATATATGTTAGATAAATAGGAGACAAATAATAAGAGATAAATAAAGGTGACTTTTAGTGTAAATGCAGGACAAAAAAAGTTAAGAGAATCTTGATTCTGAAGTCAGAAGTGTTTGAGGAGTCTACTCAGTTACTACAAGGAATATTTGTACAAAAGTGCACTCCAATGAACAGAATACTTAAATATCTTTAGAAACAGTTATTTTTGTTGCTGTTGTTTTTGTTTTATTTTGAATAAGAACTGTTAATTTGGAAATTGATTTAACTTTAAATACTCAAAAATTATTTCATATCAAAAGTGGAGTTTTATAATTCACAGAAATAAAAGTTACCAAGGAGATGAGACAAAGATATTGAGAGTGTTTTATATTAAAAATGTAATCTGCTGAAAAATGAAAATCATTTTTAATTATGGATTATGGCCAATGGCTCTATTTATATCAATTACATAAATGATCGAAAATAATTTTGTATCTAGTGATCCTACTTTCATGTATTTTAAACATTTCCACAGAATTCATCAATAAGACATTGTTTAGTACAAAGGATAGTATCATAATTCCTCAAAAACTTTTTACCAAAAAGAAGCATTGCAATGTATTCTGAAGTTTATACACTTTATTGCAAGGACTGTCATAAAAACAAAATAAAAGAAAATAAAAGGCATTTTCAAGTCAGTGTATTTCAATCAATTTAATTAATTTCCAATTAACAACTTTTGATCACTGATTCTGGGACTGAAAAATAAATAAATGAATAAACAAACAAACAAATAAATACTGACAAATGTTTTAACAAAAAAAAAAAATTCTGATTTTTACATCTTTTCTCTATGTTATTCTTGAACCTTCTGGCAATGTGGTGGGTAACTCAGGAGATGAGAGTACTGTATAATATGATTTCAACTGACTTGCTATGGTAGGAGTTCCTCCACCAGCTGCAGTCCCTTTGCAGTCACACCCCTTCCTCAGCTTCTCCTCTGTCCCTCCTTGAACTGGTTGCTTTTACTCCTGCTTTGTTTGAGTCACCTGTTTTGTTTATTTCCATGTCTTTCCTTCTCTGGTATACGTGCCTGTGTTTCTCCTCCTGCATAATTGTACACATGTCTCTAGAATAATCAAATCTGAACAAATATTTTTAAAAATAAATTCACATATTTAAAATTGTAAATAAAATGGAACCTCATGAAATATCTGGATATCAGTCCAAACATACATACATTTAACCGCATACTGAGATCATCCTTAAGCCTGTGGAAACCCATGTCCTAAATAATTTGAAAGTTTATTGTGGACAGGTTTCAAGAATTGGCACAGGAATCAGAAGAGCAAGAACAGTCGCCAAGCAATAATGCTAATGAGGACACAGAGTGGATATCAGCCTGGAGGACAAATGTCATGACATTTGTGAAAAGAACATCACACCACAATGATGTGCTCGAAATCACACATTTTATAAATATGAAAGAAAAGGTAGAAGGTTAACTAATGTAAATAAGAAAACAGTAAGCTGATCCTAGATAAGTCCTGTTCAAAACAAATGATAATGCAAGACTTTTCTTTATATTTGTCTTATTTATCTATTTACCTGACCTTTTAAACTGTGAGTACTGATTTGGTGGCTTTGGTGGCCTGAGCTAAAATGCCAGAAAGACAGACAGATTCAAAGAGTGATATTCATTGACTGGGTAACAAATAACTGCTTTGAAAACTGGAAGTACTGAAAGTGCTTAAAATTTCTAATTTTAACGCACTGCTTTATTGTAATTATGATATTCATAAATTTTACTCTTTGAGTACTCTTTTTTTTTTTTTTTTTAATTTCAAATTGCTAAACAAACACACACACACATATATTTTTAGCAATTTGGATATATATAAATAAACTTTTTTTTTTTTTTTTGAAACTTTTAGCCCAAAACTTTCTCCTTGGTGTTGTTCAACATTTCTACTCAAACTGTAAAAATGCCTTCTGAGTTTTTAAACTGATATTTTTCTGAATATGACTAATATTTTTTCATATATACACTTGGTCTCAATCTAAGCCTTTCTTTTGTCAGATCATATCTATAAAATATTTTCTGTACAGATTAAATACATTACAAATATAGTTCTACTGAACTGTGAACACAGCAGAGCATGCTAGCAGCAATTGCCTCAAGTAAAATGCTGTCACAAACTCCAAAGCTTTGCTGCCCTCAGAAATGGTGGAAAGCATAAGGCATGGAGTGAGGGGTGGGTATGAAATACAACAGCTGAGTCGCATGCTGGTGTCTGTGTTAGTCAGCAGAAAAGAGAGAATGACAAGATTTTAGAGGAATGCATTCTGTAACTTTTCAAAAGGAGTCAGAACAATTGTTTTCACATATGTTCCTCAGCTACCCTGAGGATTTACTCATTGCCTGGGATATGAAATCATCACTGTTCTCTCCCAGCATTGGTCCTACTTGTAAAAACTCAAGTAAACTTCAGGGGAAAGAGAGAGAAAAAAACAATAGTACTTCCTTCTGAAGTGTCTTGTACTGGTTTGCTATGCATTCTAAGACTTCCTCCACAGCTGCCAGTCACACGCAGCATAAAATGGATTTTACACAGAATTCCTGAAGTAGCTTTTTGACAGATTTCATTCACTGAGACAAAATAAAACAAAACAAAACAAACAAACAAAAACTATGGCATTTCCTGCTCTCTTTGGAGTTTTCAAACTGTTGAAAAGCTTCAACCTGCTTCACATAAGAACAAAAGATTCTCTGCAAGTAATTCAGTCACAGATGGTAGAAAGGCAAAGAAAGAACATGGCACACCATCTGACACAGTAAACTTAGATTAAACAGCCAGCTCAGATAAAAGTTTCCCACTGGTACTAATAAGACTAGATTTAATATGGAATTTGTGCCCTTCCACAGTATTTGGTATTATTTTTCCTTTAGAAGTATGTAATATGTAGCTTGCCTGTACTTAAGTGTCATTCTATCCTTAAAACATTTTTAAGGACCAAATACATGGAACAGGGAAGTTAATGTTTTAGTGGGCTAATAAAAATGCAAAAATCCATTATTATTATTAATCTGAATGCAAGGACATAAACAAATTAATGCACATTATTACTACACAAACTCCTAAGATCTTTTATCTGTGATACCATATTCAATTTTCTAATATTTCTTTGTGCCAATTTGCAATTTTAGTTGATTTTTTTCCTGATCAACACTTTCATTATTACTGTCTTTATGTATTTATATATAAGGGAATCGGTTATTTTAACATCTGGGGAATTCAAAACCCTGAAACATGGCATTTGTCATGGTTTTGCGATTTTATTATGAAAATTATCCCATAAGAAGGACTTGACTGGATAGATGCAATTGGAGATGCCATCACTGAAACCTGGTGGGATGATTCCCATGAGCAGCGTGTGACTATCAACAACAACAAGCTGTTCAGAAATAGAAGATACGGAAGGAAAAGAGGAAGGATTGTCCTCCACACCAAGAAAAGGAATATAGTGTGAAGAGCTGTCCCTGAAGAATGACCACAAAGAAGTTGAAAGCTTATGAGTGAGAGCTGGAATCTAAGGAAACAAAGGGAGCCTTGTGATTGGTGCCTACTACAGGCCATCTGATCAAGCGGAGCCTCCAGCTACAGGAGGAGTATTCACAGGCTCTCATCCTGCTTGAGGACTTCCACCATTACATCTGCTGGAAAAGTAGCACAGTGAGCTGTAGTCAATCCAGTTATTGAGAATAACTTATCAAGCCGAGCAATACATAGCCTCACCAGGGTAGATGAAATACCAGACCATTTGCTCACTAACACATGCAAACTAATTGGAGGATGCCTGGGATGTAGTGGCCATGCAGTGGTGGAGTTCAAATTCCTAAGGGATATGGGACAGACAAAGTGTAAAATCAAAATGCTGAATTTTGTAAAAGATAACTTCCATTTATTCAGGGACTCAGTCAACAAATACTCTGAGAAACTGTCCTCAAGGTCAAGGGTGTGAAGCAGAGCTGGCAGATCTTTAAGTAAGCTCTCTTTAAGGCACAAGAACACAGCCCTGCTGAAAATCTTTCAGGGTACTGATAGATGGTAAGCTGGACATGAGCCAGCAATGTGCCTCATAGCCCAGAAAGCCAACTATATCTTGGGCTGCCTCAAAAGAAGCATGGCCAGCAGGTTGAAAGGAGTGATCCTTCCCCACTATTCCGCTCTGGTGAGGCCTCACTTGGGGTACTGTGTCCGGGTGGGGAGGAGCCCTCATTATGAGTGAGCCAAGGACCTGTTGGAGTGTGTCCAGAGGAGGGTCACAGAAACGCTCCCAAGAGTTGGAACAACTCCCCTGTGAGGGCAGGCTGAGAGAGTTTGGCTGTTCAGTCTGGAGAAGGGAAGGCTCAGCAGAGAGTTGATTTTGGCCCTTCAGGAAGAAGGGTTCAGACTCTTAGCAGGACCAGTTGTGACAGGACGATGGTTTCTAACTAAAGAAAAGGAGATTTAGATTGGATATAAGGAACAAGTTTTTTATAATAAGGGTGGTGAGACAGTAGAAATAGTTGCCCAGAGAGGTTGTGGATGCCTCCTCTCCCAGAGACATTCAAGGACATTCAGGCTTTATGGGGCTCTCAGCAACCTGATATAGCTATAGATGTCTGTTTGTTGAAGGGGAATTGGACTAGATGCCCTTTGAAAGTTCCTTAACTCAAACAATTCTATGGTTCTATAATAAAAATGTAGACCAGTGACAGGTGGCATTCCTTGGTGGTTGTTATTGGCATCAGCACTAGTTAACATCTTTGTCAATTATATGAACAGTAGGATTGAATGCACCCTTCACAAGTTTACATATGACATTAAACTGTGGTGTAGTTGGCATGCTGAAAGGAAGATATACCCCCACAGAGACTGTGATGGAATCAAGATGTAGGCCAAAACATTCAAAACACGAAGTATAACAAGGCCACGTTCAAGGTTCTGTGCCTGAATTAGAATTTAGTTCAATCCCCAATGGCCCAAAGCAAGGTCAGCTACAACAGGTTGCATACAGTTATCTGTAAATAGCTTCAGAATATCTCCTAGGATGGAAATGCTACAAATTCCCTGGGCAACTTGTTCCAGTGTTTGACCAACCTCACATAGAAAATGTTCTTAATTAAGTTTAAATGGCATTTATTTTCTGTGTTTTGTGTCCTATTCTAAGGATTGCCATCACAACAGAATGCTAAGCAACCGCTAACATAGACATTAATGTGGGACTCAACTACTTTCTTCCATTCATGTTTGCCTTTTTTTTTTTTTTTTTTTTTCCTCTTCTGGAAAGTATTTATGTACAAAGACAACTACTTTATTTTCTTCTATATCTCATTACCAGGACTCTTAAGATTTTAGCCACCCTATATCGTATATTTTAATAGAAAATGCAAATCACTTTCCTGATGGTTCTGGGTCTTTGAAATACTAATTGCAGTTCATTAGCAGAAATATCTTACTAATATCATCTATTAGCATAATTAGTAAGAAACAGAGAGTATTGGAAAGAATTGTGTTCAACATACCTTTATATTTTCATAAAGCAAGAACGTAGACCGTATTAAATTGATTCTTTTTTTATAAAGTTAATTTCCATCATGATAAAGTAAGAGATGCAATCTTTAGTAAATGCTTTCACAATATCAAGTCAATAAAGTAAATCAATTTTCTTTTGAAGAGATATGTTAGACATCTAAAATGGAGCTCAGAACAACCACCACAGGAAATCAAGGAAATTCTAAGCTTAGCCAAGAGGAAATACTTGCGTGGGTTCAGGGTTTGAGTTGGGGTGCAATCATCTTTATGACATAATGTTTCATATTTCAAATATGAGCTATTGAGCACCATGTATTTTATTTTCTTTCAAATCCTATCACAGTCTAGCACAAATTTCTCACATATTCTGGACAATACAGATGTGCTTTTATATTTTCATGGATCAGTCAAATACCTTTACCAGTAATTTAGATCTGTCTTATATTTTTTTCCTATCTGTTTAAATTTCGTTTTATAAACTCAAGATTTCCAATTGAACTTATATTCAAGTTCCAGTTGAAACAAAAAAGCATGGCTATCTTAAAATAAGTTGAGAAGTCAGAGGGTAATTCTGGGGAGTAGAGAATGTGGAATTATTCAAATGGAAAAGGGAACTCAGAGTAGTGACATCACTACAAAACATTTTGTAGGATCTAGTGCTGTCTGATCTTTCA
>JAOWBP010000001.1:133140987-133167613 GCA_028571105.1 Tragopan temminckii | reverse complement strand
TCCTCAATACCTTCTTCAGGCACTCCCTGAGGCATGTAACAAATTGTCCTTTTAATTTGCGCAGGATACTTTTGCAATGTGTGTGGCATCTATTGTCAGTGCTGGCTATACGTAAGTTGTTACTAGTTTATATATATATATATATCCTTTAATTCTCTATTCTTATAATTTACTCCATCTACCTAATCTCTACAGATATATATACATATATACATATACATACATATTACTTTACTTATATGCTGCGTATGTGTTGTTGGGGAAGATTTATCTAGGGGATTAGCAATGAAAACTTATCAGAGAACCCCAGTAAAGTAGAAAGGTCCCTTGAAAAGAACTATTAGTTCCAATAAAGGACCCAAGTGGTAGCAGAAGCCATGAAATGAACAAAATTCTTATTTTGTTCTGATGCAGAAACAACTTTCAATTCCCAGAAAACCAATGGAAATGTTATAATCTCCTGACAGATCTGGCAATGGAAGAATCAAGAATTTTTCCTCGGATAGATTTGTTTGTCCCTTTTGTCTGGAGCCCATTAGTTGCAGTGTTATTTGTGCTTTGCTGTCTGTATTAGACTGTTCTGTATTGTCTGGAAATAAAGATGTTCAGAATGTAAGTCTGTGCTGTGATTGCATAATTTAACACAGAAATATATCAGAGTTTTGATAGTTCTTTTTCCTCATGTGTAGTAAATTGTTGGATCTGCTTCGGTCAGTCCTCAGAGACTGCTAAACAAGTTCTGTAATGTTCCAGGTACTTTCACCACTAAATAGAACATTAGATTCGTCTGCATATTTCCCCCCACCAGCCCCACAAAGCATCAAATCTACAACTCATTGCTACGCTTCAAATAACAAGAAAGTCTTCATGGAGTCATTAGACTCCAATTAGGAGGAAGTAACAAGCAATGTGGAGCCAGGGATTTCTTGTATATACTAAACTCCTAGATAAACTAGTGGGATTTAATAAACAATATTATTTAACACTGATGGAAAATAGACAGAAACAGAAGAAAATACTGACTTTTAAAGAAGAATCTTTGTATATTTACAGTTCTATGAAAAGAAAGAATAAATTAATGTTAGACAACACGACAATAAGAGCAAAATTATATCTCACAGAGAAAGAAAAAAGAAAGGAAATAGGTCAGTTAATAAATGAAGGAGCTGAAATTAATGCTGAATTTAAAAATAGCTTAGATGCTGATTCTGTTTCTGTTTTTTGATTGTTTTTTTTTTTTTTTTTGTTTTGTTTTTTAAATTAAATAACTTGTCTTCTGCAGGTGAACTAAAAGAGAAATGTTGATATGATTAGCGACACCATGAAGATTTAGTACAGTGAAAACTGGAGACATAAGCATAGGCAGTGCTTTGGAGAGTGCAGCATATAAGCAACAACCCATCTGTAAAGAATCATGGACTAGACTTCTGAAAGAATGCATTATTTACAGTTCCCATTTAGGTGCCTGAACATTTAACAGGCAGTGACTGTATCAGAGCAGCAGTTAAGCTAATAACCATGTGTCTCAGTATACATATGCCACAACGAGATCAACTCATTCATACTTTGGAAAAGTTAAACTACTTCATGTAGCTGACAAAATGGGAATTTCAGTACTTTTGAAAATCTGGCTTTTGGGAGACAAATCAAGGCAGAAAAAGAGTTAATTAATATACTTTTCAGACATTTCATCTTTAAAGCTAGGCTATAAAAAGACAATAGAGAAAGTACTTAAATTTAACAAACATTTATTTAAATGCTACAGTTGGTAAACTTCATTCTTTCTCTCATATGCAGCCAAAATATTTTGAAAAACAAAAAACAAAAAAACAGGAATCCCCAACGTTATGCTGACATTCATTCTAATCCTAGAGTTGCTTGTCCAAGACCATACTCAAAGGGCTTTTGATGGTCTCCTGCGAGAGAAATTCTGCAACATCTTTGGGCAGCCTTTTCCAGTGCTAGAGCGCCATTACTATTTAAAAAATATGAATGTTTCTTGATGCTTAAAAAAACCTCCTTTGTTCCAGTTTGTGTTTATTGTTTCATGACCTTTCACTGGGCACTGTTGATTCTGTCCTTTTTGCATGGTCGACTCAGGTATTGAAAGACACTGATAAGATTTCAGCTGAACTTTTGCCCTCTCGCAGCCATTCCTCACAGAAGAGATGCACCAGTCCCTCCACTGTCTTAATGGCCCTTCATGGGACTCTTTCCAGTATGTCTGTGTGTCTCTCTCTATCTCTCTCTCTCTTTTTTTCTCCTTTGTTTCAGGAATGCTCTGCTTTTGTAACTGAATATATATTTGAAAAAGATCACATATACAGTGATGAGAAAATGTGAAAGATCTTTTAAAATCAGTTTGACTGTGCAGTACTAAAAGTCTGCAACTTACCTATTTCATTCTATATCATATTTCCTGACTGTTTTTTGTTTGTTTGTTTGTTTGTTTGTTTTTGCACTTTGCACCACTAAATTAAAAAGAAAACAAAAATAAAAACCATGTGCTATGTATTTATGAAAATAAATAAATATAAATTTAGATATATTTAATATCATTATTTAGTTCAATATCATCATCAAATTTAGTTTAATATTGTTATTCAATTCATGATTCAATGCTTTTCAGTTAGGAAACTAATTTTGAACAAAGTACAGAAAACAGGTGAGTGTGTCTTTGTCAGATTCACAATGTAAAGAACTGTATGTTATTCTATTGTTCACCAAGAATAAAGTGATTCTGAGCACTAGAGCACCAATTTTTAATTTTTTTTTTTTTTTTTTTTTTCTGGCAGCACATGGTCACTTTATGTTTATGCTTAATCTCATGATATATGCTTTGACATGCTCCTTACTTTGTTCTTATCTCACTCATGAAACAAACATAATAGCTGATGTTTTTTCATCTGTTTGCTCTTAATTTCAAAAGTTTAATTAGTGAATGCTAATTAGAAAAAAGTGACTTTATAGATAAAACAAATACTTATTTTCAGGTCAATATCACAGGAAACAAAAATAATTCAAATAGTTCACTGCAAAATCTATGCAAATACTTATAGAGCACAACGAGAAACTCTGTAGTTTAATGTCTCTGTAATTATGATCAGTCTGCATGCTCTACAGGGCGATAACATGAAATTACAATATATATAGAAGCAGCATCACTGTTATTAAGGCCGGCAAATACAGAAATAAGGATTCATCATGTTACTTGTTTCTTTTTTTTTCTTTTTTTTTTTCTTTTTTTTTCTTTTTTTTTTCTTCTTTTTCTTTTAGAAAAATAAATCTAAAACTAGCATCTTACATGATTATGAAATACAATATAGTGGCTTCCATAGCTTTTAAATGTCCACTACCTCATATTTGCAGGACATTTAGAGTCCAGACATCAGAAACTATTTTTCTCAAATGTAGATTTATTAACATAAGAGGGGGCATTAGAAGGGGCTTACTTGGTTTGAAGGATATTTCTTGAGACAGGTTTCCATACCTTTGCATCTTTTCATTTCTAATTAGTATGTTTAACAACAATTTAATATTATTTTTATTATTTTCTCTATCATCAACACTATCACTGTATATATATTACTTTGAAATATATACCCATTAATGCCACTAGATGGAACTGAAAAACCTTGTAATTTCTTAGTTTTCCTGCCTATGCAGATGCATTTCAATTTCATCAGTATATAAAATATTGAAAACAGTTCAGAATTGACACTTATAAAGTTAAGTAATTTTATGGTTTAACCTGGCAGGTGGCCGAGCACCACACAGTTGTTTGTTCACTACCTCCCCCTTCTCTGTCATGATTATATATATATATATATCCTCATAAGGAAGATGCTCCAGACTGTTTCTAGAAATTTCCTACCTTTCTTGAACTGGGGAGCCTAGAACAGGACACAGTACGCAGGGTGGGGCCTCACCAGAGCATTACCTCCCTCTACCCGCTGGCCATGCTCAGGATACCATTGACCTTCTTGGCCACAAAGGTACACTGCTGGCTCATGGTCAGTGTGTTATCACTCAGGACACCTAGGGCCTTCTCTGAAGAGCTCAGGAAAAGGAAGGCAAAAATAAAAAAAGGAGAAAGAAAAACAAAAGAAAGAGAAAAGCAAGATAAGGATAAAGATAAGGAAAGATAAGGAAAAGGATAGCAATAAAAGAAAGAAGAGAAACAAAATATCACCTTACCATTACAGCTTCTGAAATGGTAATAAATCAAACTCAAATTGATATTGACTGTTTTTTGAGAGGTGCTTTGAAGACAAACCAAGGCATATGTTCATTTTCAATATATCTGATGTTTAACTGTAGAAGGGCATTTAAAAGTAAGATACGTATGTTTCTGTTCTGTTTTGTGCTGTTCATTTGTAAGAGTATATTTATTTAAACATCTTTCAGGAATAAACATTTCTTCTTCTAAAAGATGTAATTTTGCAAAGCTTCTAGTTTCATGATGTATTCAAAATTTAAAAAAAAAAAAAAGAAAAACACAAAGTATTTGATTATTATTTCTTTTTTTTTTTTTTTTTACAGATCTGTTGTGTTCTGTGTTCTGACAGTTTTTTTTGTTTTTTTTTTCTGTGGCAGGATGTTAGGATAGATCTTTCTGTGCTTAGTTTATCTGCAGTTGAATCAGGTATGGAAACAAAAAAGTAATGATTTTTAAGCCCTTTTAATTAGCATATTTTTTAATGGATTGTTCAACTATTTGTATTATTTTAACCTAACCAGATAAAAATTGAATTTAGACTGAATTCACATATTCTGCATAACTAGAAACACTTCTCTCCCTCTGACTCATGGTGGAACTGTCAATCTTTCTGCTAAAATGTTCAAAGAAATATTTGTTTCCCTGTCTTGTGACTCATTTCTCTGTATCCATGTTTCTTAAACAAGACATTACTTAAGTAAATGAGTAAGAAATTGTTAGTTTCTAGCGTTGTTCTAGAATTTTCTGGAACCTTAAACTATTTGCCTTTCAATTAGAAGTTTAGGCTTAGCAAATCAGTAACGTAGTTAAAATATAACTGTATTTTTACAATCTAGTTGTATTAGGAATTTTGAAATAACTGTATTAAGCACCAAATTGTCAATACTTGAGCATTGCATGCATCTATCCTGTTCAGCTTACTCTTATAATAGAAAAAGGCCTGTCAGAGAAATGTCAATAAATTAACCGCTACTAAGCTTCTTGATATTACTCGGAAGCAGCCCGGAAGGCCAACTGTGTTCTGGGCTGCATTAAAAAAAGGGGTGGCCAGCATGGAGAGGGAGGTGACTGTCTACTTGGCTCTTGCGAGGCCCCATCTGGAGTACTGCATCCAGGCCTGGAGCCCCCAGTACAGGAAAGATGTGGAGCAATTAGGGCAAGTCCAGAGGAGGGCCACTAAGATGATCAGAGGGCTGAAGCACCTCTCCTATAAGGAAAGGTTGAGGGAACTGAGATTGTTTAGCTTGGAGAAAAGAAAGCTCTGGGATGACCTCATTGTGGCCTTCCAGTACTTGAAAGGAGCATATAAACAGGAAGAGGAATGGCTGTTTACAAGAGTGGATAGTGATAGGACAAAGGGGAATGGTCTTAAGTTGAGACAGGAGAGGTTTAGGTTAGATATTAGGAGGAAGTTTTTCACTCAGAGGGTGGTGACACACTGGAACAGGTTGCCCAAGGAGGTTGTGGATGCCCCTATCTCTAGAGGCTTTCAAGACGAGGCTGGATGTGGCTTTGGGCAGCCTGGTCTAGTCGTTGGTGATCCTGCACATAGCAGTGGGGTTGAAACTAGATAATCGTTATGGTCCTTTTCAACCCAGGCCATTCTATGATTCTATGATTACTTCCATTTCTTTTGAAGAAATGTGTATATACAGTATATGATAAACTCCTACGTGGAAAAAAATACATTCAACCTCATTTGTATTTTCTTAGTAAAGGTAGACTGAAAAAGCTGCTGTAAATTAAGCTAGGATGATAAAGGAAAGATGGGTAAAATACCCTTTGTTTACTGTGGATTTCCAAGGAGAAATGGTAATGTTCATAGTTTGTAGACTAACCCTCTTGCAAAAATCTTTATCTGACTGTAGAGAAAGTTTATAATTGCTATTTTCTATAAAGCAGCCTGTGTGTTTTAAGTCTTCTATAATACCAAATGATGGTGTGCTAAAGTCTGTGAAAGAGCTGAAGATAGTATGAATGAAATTCCTGGAAAAAAAAAAAAAAAAAAAAAAAAAAAAAAAAAAAAAAAAAAAAAAAAAAAAAAAAGCACGTTGATATGAGAAGGTATGTTTTTTAGTTCATGAATGCACAACAGAGTTGGGAAGAGTCAAGGAAGATTCAAGATTTACAGTTGTGAGGTCTCATCTTTGGGATGAGATGCTAATATAGCCTTTGTAATTATAAAATACTAACATAAAATGAGACTCATTACAAAAGTGAACGTGTAAATAGTTCTATAATCTTGTTGGCAGTTTCAGTTATGGTAGAACTACCATCTTCATCTGTCACAATGAGACCTATGCTTCAGGAGTTAATCTATCATAGCACTGAAGTGATTTTCTGTGGTATTTCATATTTTAGTATACTTTAGAACAAATTCCGTTTTAGCACCTTAAAATATATCTACTTGGTGCTCTAAATATTTTATTGTATTAGTTCATATGGGATAACGGTACTATGTTATAGTTACCAAGCTTCAAGTTTCTCAATAAGGAAGACATGTATCAGTTATACTTTAGGCAATTTAATAGTACAATAATAGAATCAGAGAATCATAGAATCACAAGGTTGGAAAGGACCTACAAGATCATCTAGTCCAACTGTCCTCTCATCACCATTACTACCACAAGCTACTAAACCATATCTCATAGCTTCTCATCCAAATGCCTCTTGAATACTGCCAGGAATGGTGACTCCACCACCACACTAGGCAGGCCATTCCAGTGCCTGAACACTCTCTGAGAGAAAAAGTTTTTCCTTATGTCTAATCTAAATCTCCTCTGGCACAACTTGTGACTTTTTTCTCGGGTCCTGTTTGTTGCCTGGGAGAAGACACCAAGCCTCTCCTCATCACAACCTCCCTTCAGGAAGTTGCAGAGCGCAATAAGGTCTCTTCTGAGCCTCCTCTTCTCCAGACTAAACAATCCCAGCTCCCTCAGCCGCTCCTCATAAGACTTGTGTTCCAGACTCCTCACCAGTTTTGTTGCTCTTCTCTGGACATGTTCCAGGGCCTCAATGTCTTTTTTTTGTAGTAAGGGGCCCAAAACTGAACACCATACTTGAGGTGCAGCCTCACCAGTGCTGAGTGCAGGGGGATGATTACCTCCCTGCTCCTGCTGGCCACACTATTTCTAATGCAGGATGGGACGGCATTGGCCCTCTTGGTCACCTGGGCACACTGTTGGCTCATGTTCAGCTGAGCATTGACCAACACCCCCAGGTCCATTTCCTCTTCACAGTCATCCAGCCACTCTGCCCCACTCCTGTAGCACTGAAATTGTACAAGTACACTAGATATTTAAAATACTATTGAGACCAGCTGAGATTTTACCTGGCATGAATCAAATATCTTCACAAGCTAGGCTCTAGTCAGTTTTTACCAGTTAAGGATAAGACATAGAAACAAAGCACATTTCATTTGTTTCCAAGACTTTAATTCAAGTTATACTGTCTTGTACAATCTAAAAATTTTAACAGTAAAGTCACAATTCCTTATTATTATTTTCAACATTGCTGCTTCAACAATGTTGCAGTTCATACTCTGAAAATAATAAAATGGACAAGAATGCAAAACCAATATAAATATCCAATCTTGAATATAAATTTTTATTGCTTTTTACTTATGCATAACTGAAATTTCAATAGCTTAGTTTTTCAACCAAATTAATATCAGAGGGTGACTAGGAAACATTCTAAGTCCTCCATTGTTGATTCCAAATATTTTACATTATATTCCCCGTCTCTTTTTATTTGTTTCCTTTTCTTCACTCCAGTTTGTATTGTAATATCCAGTTCTGAACAATCTCAAACAATACCCAATCCTTCAACAAACTGTGCTTGAAGAAAACATTTAAAGACCATTTTCTGCAAGCACTTCATGCTTAAACAGAACCTCTGTTCTGTTAGTCCATCCTCTAATAGGATGACCATGGTTAGTAAGTTTGCAAGTAAATTAGCTAAATTAGTTAATATCAGATATATTTTTATATAAAAATTGATGCACTGTTGTTATAGACACTTATACACTTCAGTGTTGCCTTATATATTCAGTTTAGAGAAGTTGTACTAGAACTAAAGAATGATTCACCCATGTTGCTTAACTTTTTGTTAAATGCAGATTGTGCTTCCCAGCTTCAAAAAAGCTCTTTTGTCAAATAAAGATAAGCAGAATGCTTTGACCTGGTTTCTCTTTGCATGTCTTGAACTATTCTTGCACTCTTCTGGTTTAAAATGTATCATTTACTCCTCCACATTTTGATTTGGATTTGTTATTTTGAAAATCAGTTGAAATTCCAGATTCAGCATTGATAGAGGCCCAAGGAAATATTTATAAATTTATTCAAAATAGTTACAATTTAATATTCAGTTGCTGTGTAAGATAAACTAAGAATAGGATTCTCATAAAAGAAAAATATTGATTTAGTCCCTCCTCTATCAATACAGTGTTTACTCTGATGGAAAACACAATTTTACATAATCTTGTATGTTAATTCTGTAATCACTAACCTAATCACTCTAAAAGGAACTTAAATCCTTTGACATATAAACCATAGATGTGAAAAGACAAAATCAGTTACAAAGAAAAATCTACCTCCTCTGAGATCTAAATGAACTTAAATATATAATTGATCAGTCAATATTAGGAAAGATATGAAAAAAGAAATAAAACATACCCATGAAACATGTTGAAAGAGTTATATTCTACGGAAAGTCAGCTCTAGCAGTTTAGCTACAACTAGAGAGAAGAAGGCTCTTTTACAGAAGAGTAGGGTCAGCAGAGTCTTTTTAATGTGTAAAAATATCTGAATGGAGAAAATGAAACACAGAGGCTTCTCTCTCTCTCAGGATCTTCTCTATGGTGTGTGCTGAAAGAACAAGAGTCAATGGATCAAAAAAGAAAAACAGTTTGTTCCACCCGAGCACAAGAAATATTTATTTATTTATTTACTTACTTCACTGTGAGAGTGATCAAACACTGACACAAGATGCCCAGAAATCTTTGAAGTCTCTAACCTTGGAGATATTCTAAATCTGACTGGACACAGAACTGGACAACCTGTTCTACCTGACCTCCATTTGTGATCCTTCTGGCGATTTTATGCTCCTCCATGATTCAATGACTCTGTTACTCTGTGATGAATTATTAAACGAATTCTGATCTTAACATAAAACGGACTTTAAAAAACTCATAACTGTTACCTAATAATCATCTAGTCATGTATACTTGAATATCTTTTTTGCAGTTGGATTTTTTTTTTAAGACTGTGATATTAAACATTCTTTTTTCCTGTTATTTTCATAGTGTTTATTCCAGAGATCTGAATTTAATTTTTCTTTTAAATATTGTCAGTGATGGTGTTGATTCTTATGTCATTACATGAAGAATGAAAAACAAAAAGTGTGCTAACGCGAACCACACAACACTATAAATATCTGCTATCCTTATATGAAAATGAAAGCCTTTCTGACTAAATATCCTCACAAAATGTGACTGAATCATTTGTTTAGTATCCCAAAGTAACCATAAATCCATTCCTCTAATCATTAAAGAAATAATGGTGCTGAATTCTGATTTTGCCTAGAAGACAAGAAGAAAATTCTTTGCTTAAGAGAACATTCAACAACTCAAAATTCACATGCATATATGATTCCATACCTTAATTCTATAGAAATGTTCATAGAACCTATTCAGAATAACAGATGAGAGGCAAGTTCTCAAAACAAATATTTGCGGAGTACAGTCCTTGTCATGGTGATGACTTAGGTCTTGGAGATCAATAAAGAAAAACTGATTCTTCAAACAAACTTTTCTTTATTTACTTTTTCAGTTCTCAGGGCTTTGCATTTCATTTGCACTAGAAATTCATACTGACATACATACGGTACAAGTGATTCACAGTTTGTGTAAGTATAAGATACACCACTATATCATTGTGAAAGCTGATATCTCCCTTTGAACTTTGATTCAGAATTGGTTGATGAGTTAGTAACAAAATGCCAAAGCAGTAGATTAAGGTATTCTAAGACAGATGGATGACCTTTTGTTTAATGCAGTACCCATTTTATTTCCATCACAAAATCTGAATAGCTATGACTTTATTTCTTTACATTGGCTAAATAGCTGTTTCTTTGAAATGCTATAGTGATTTTCAGTAGGAGTTATTTTCCCAAAAGACTACGCAGTTACTATTACTGATTTTCCTTTCAGGTGACGGAAAGGGCACAGTTCTTGCTGCCCAATCTAGTCAGTATAAAGAGATGAAATCTCAAAACTTTTTATACTGAATTATGTGACATATATTTTCCTTACTTTAACTGTCCCTTTAAATTCCTATAGAACTATATCTTAATCAGTTCATTTTTAGATGCAAAATATTTCTACATTTAGAGCAAAAACTGTTCTTTAGATGTTAAGAGGCAGTATCAGCCTGACCTACTGAGAAATGAGCAGGTGAATTGGGCTAGAAAATGTTTTCGGGGTCCTTTTCAACCCAAACCATTCTATGATTTGATATTTCAGTGGAAAAATAGGTTACAAAAAATAATATAAATGGACAATACACAAACAATAATTAAAGAAAAAAGAAAAAATGAAAAAAAAAACCCAACCACAACCTCTCATCTATATATCTATGAGTCCAAATATATATATATATGTGTATATGTTTATGTACCTCAAATCATATTTGCATGAGAGTAAACATCACCCTCTCCATTTGTGTGAACTTTCTAGGATGCTCAAATACAGTAAAACAGTTTGAACAAATTTCAAGGAGTGATTTAGAAAACTCGTAGATCATATTCTTCAGCAGAATTGGAAGAAAACAAAAAATATTAAATAGACTTAAAGCTCCATGAGACTAATTGTATTTTTCTGCTCCAAAAATTTCAACGAGTTATAGAGTTCACTTAAAAAACAAAACAAAACAAATAAACAAAAAAAGATGAGAAATGAGAAGTATGCCTAACAGTCTAGTGTCAAATTTAATCAAGAATAAATAAATCATCTTTTTTCCACTCTTTTTCATTTTCACCTCTAGGCTAGATCAGCTACAGTGCTTCAGTGTAGGTAATCTCTTAATTGCTATAATTAAGCTATGTCAAAAATGTTAACAGCCTAGTAAATTCTTGTTAACTTTAAATGTAGAAAGAACAGTTCAATACTGCCTTTTAGGAATCAAACAAATAAAAAGTCCTACTTTGGTGACCAAGGTTTAAAAATAAACATGAAACATTGTTTAGCAATACCTGATTTAACATTCACAGAACAACAAAGAAGCACAGAATTAGTAATGCTATAAGAGATTGCTGCAGATTGTCTTGTTCAACCCATTCCTGCATGAAACAAAGTCAGGTAGGTCAGACTGTTCAGGTTTGGTGCTGAAAATTCCACAGCCTCTCTGAGCACCATGTGGCAGTGTCTGATCATCCTCACAGTTAACTATAATAAATAAGGCAAACAAACAAACAAGCAGAACAGCCTTCTTCATTTTCTTCCTTCAGATATTCATGCACATTGGTAAGATCTTTCTGATTCTTCTTGTCTGTAGGCTAAATAGTTTTATGTCTTCAAACCTTTCAGTGTAGAAGATATTCTTCAGTGAGATTATTTCAGTGGCCCTTTGTTACTCGCTCTTCAGTATAGAGTCATAGAATCATTAAGCTTGGAAAATATCACTGAGATCATCTAGTCCAGCCATCAACTCATCATCACCATGACTGATAAACCACATCCCTGCTGTTTTCTTGAAAATCTCCAGAGACAATGACTCCATCATTTCCCTGGACAACTTGTTCTATTGTACCACTACTCTTTCTGAGAATAAAATTTTCCTAATGTTCAACCTGAACCTTTCCTGGCACAACACATGACCATTACTTCTCATCCTATCACTAATTACTGGGGAGAAGAGGCTGACCCCACCTCACTACAACCTTCTTTCAGGTAGTTGTAATGAGTGATAAGGTCTTTCCTGAGCCTCATCTTCTCCAGAATAAACAATCTCAGTTCCCTCAGCTGCTCCTTATAGACCCTTCACTAGTTTTTTGTTTGTTTGTTTGTTTGTTTTGGACATGTTTCAGGGCCTCAATGTCTTTCTTAGTGAGGGGTCCAAAACTGAATACAGTACTTGAGCTGTAGCCTTACAAGTGCTGAGCAGAGGAGCAATCTCTTCCCTAGTCCTTCTGATTATACTGTTTTTGATACATGCCAGGATGCCATTGGTCTTTTTGTCCACCTGACTACACTGCTGACATATGTTCAGCTGGCTGTAAACTAACATGCCCAGATCCTTTTTCTCCATGTAGCTTTCCAGCCATCTGCACCAATTACGTAGTTTTACATGGGGTTGTTGTGACCAAAATGCAGAACTCTGGATCTACAAACTTTCTGAGGGTGCACTCAATTCTCTCATCCAAATAATCAATAAATATATTAAACAGAGCCATGTCTCACACATTCTTATATCAGGAAACCCAGAACTAGTCACACAGCACCTTAACTGTTACCAGTGCTGAGTAAACGGGAAAAGGGGAAATGCGACCTCCTTCATCTTGCTGACAACACTCTCCCTGCACTCCAGAAGGCTGGTGGATTTCTGAACCACTAGGACAGAGTGCTGGCATATGGTGAGCTTGAGAATGACAAGGATCCCCAGCTCTTTCTCTGCAGATATCCTTCCTAGCCATTTGGCCTCCAGCTTTTAGTGATGTGAAGGACTATTTCTCCTCAGGTGCATATTTTTAAATTAATTATTAATCAAATTATTAAAAACTGTACAAGTTGGCTTGGAAGATGAATCATAGAATCACAGAATTGTTTGGGTTGTAAGGAACCTGTAATATCATCTAGTCCCAACTCCCCCGCTATAGGCAGGGACACCTCCCACTAGACCAGGTTGCTCAAAGACCTTCCCAGCCTGGCCTTGAATGCTTCCAGGCAGGAGGCATTCACAACCTCACTGGAAAACCTGTTCCAATGTCTTACCATCCTCACAGTAAATAACATCTAATCTAAATCTTCCCTCTTCCAGTTTAAAACCACTTCCTCTCATCCTGTCGCTACTTACCCTTTTAAAAGTCCCTCCCCAGCTTTTCTGCAGGTCCCCTCCAGGTGCTGGAAGGCCGCTATAAGGTCACCTCAGAGCCTTGTCTTCTCCAGGTTGAAAAGCCACAGCTCTCTCAGCCTGTCCTCATAGGGAAGGTACTCCAGCCCTCTGATAATCTTCGTGTCCTTCCTCTGAATCTTCTCCAACAGCTTGATGTCCTTATTGTGTTGAAGAATAGTACAAACCTGATCCTGAGTGTCAAAGTCAGAAAACCTTAAGAGGTCTTTGTTTACTCATTACTTACAAAATATGTATACATGTCATGGTTTTATGATTTTTGTTATTGATATTTCACATCGTAATATCATGTAGTGTACTGGGAGTTAAAGAGTTAATGCTCCAGTGCTGCGGATTGTCAATAGTTCCAGGTATACCTTTATCAGAAGAGAAGAACTACAAATCTCAGAAGACTTCAGTGTTCTTCCATTTTCTGTTTAGAAGGAAAGATAAAACTGACTGGGAGTCACAAGACTCTTTTTCTGCTCATCTCCACAATGTGTGCTCCCTAGCCATCTCACCTTCAACATTAGAGGAAGGCCTTCAGTTTTGGACACTCTCATTTTACTTGATTGATTAGCTTCAGTTCCAATTGTATCACATTGTATTGTGTAATCTTGAATTCTGCTATCATATTTAGTAAATTAATATTCTCCCTTAACTTGTTGCTGATGTCTTGTTTTCAGGCTCACCTTGGGGCGTGGGTCCATGGGTCCCCCTGACCCATTTAGTCACAGATCCAGGCTGAACCGGGTCAGAACCATTGATAACCGTTGACTGGGGGGATGCAATTCTGGACCTGTTGCTCACTGATGTAAGTAAACTGATTGGTGACATCAGGATTGGAGGCTGCCTGGGTTGTAGTGACCATGCTATGGTTAAGTTCACAATCTGGAGGGACAAGAGACAGGTGAAGACTAAAATTAGGAAGCCAAACTAAGCAACGCTCCCATCACTGGCAGGGCTGCCAAGTGTCGCTGATATTGTCTATCTCAACTTCAGTAAGGCCTTTGAGATGGTATCCCACAACTTCCTTCTCTCCAAAATGGAAATAAATTGATTTGATGTGTTTAAAAAAATATATATATATTTTCATCTGCACATATTCTTTTTTTTTTTTTTTTTTTTTTCTTATAAAGAAGAGGAAAAGGAGTGACACATAAGCATGAGTTCTAAATGAGATCTGGAAGTAGACAACATTTGTACGCCAGTTCTATGTGTAGTACTTTGAGAATGTGAAATTATAATCAGCTAAATTAGAAAGATTATTATTCTGTTGCAGCACAATAATTTTTCTCATGCATTTTATAGCACACATATAAGATTTTATAATCCTAAACTTTCAGATGCTTGGAATTTAGAAGATAGAAATGTATTTAGAAAGAAGTGGAAGAAGTCACAAAAGCTGGGAGAATGGAAAAGAAGATTCTTGTTCAGATGGCTGTTCTGAAAAGTGAAATCATCCTGGGTCCTGCTCCCTAATCCATGTCTTTCCAGTTGTTTTTTTTGTGTTTTTTTTTTTTTTTTCTTCTGATTTTGAAGAGTGATAACTAATGCAGAGGAAAAACAAATCTTACACAACCATAAATTAGTTTCTTTCATTTTTCATTTTTGCTACATTGATATTTTAACACTTCTTTTCTCATTCAGTTTGTCAGGTTATAATTAGCCAGATGGAAAGAGACTGCTACCAGAGCATCCGAACATAAGAATATAAAACAATTACTAGTAGGCAACTGTGCACAAGGCATAGCTAGGATTTGATTGAGTATGCATTAGTGTGCACTCACCTTCCCTTATAAGGTACTCCAAAGACTATTTGATGTCCAGGCCACAGTTGCCAGGAATGATTTCTCATTCTTGTTGATTTGTCATCCTCTTCCATCTGTATCAGCTGTGATGATACTGATGACTTGGCTTGAAAACCCTGCTGGATTCCAGATAGCATCCTTGTTTTGTTTTATTTTTTCTTTTGAGTTATATACTTATCTACATGAGTGCTTCTTCATCTTGAAATCTTACGCTAATGACAGTCCCTATATCAACAGTCCTATCCCTGTCCATAATTTCACTTTTCTTATCCTTCTCCATTCTTTCCCACAATTTTTGCTGGGAACATTGCAATTTTCTCAGAAGTCAGACCCAAAGTTATGTTACTGAGCTGCATGCAAGATTGGCCTTACACCCTCTGAACTCAGGTGACTGAGCCTCAGAGGCAGAGATATTATAACACATGTTGCAGAGAGAGGGCTACTCTGGTGTCCAGGAAACAGAAAACATAAGATCCATCATATGTTCCTATATATACATGTTTGTATTTATGCAGAGTAGGTAGTTATGCAAAATAGATATTTTGCTAAATAGTAATTCCTCAAGGAAAAATTGAACTTTCTTATAGACAGTTTTCTCTCTTCCTTGTGTAAATAGGAAGTGGTGGTAGGACGAAATGAGGTCAATTTTTCAATTTATGAAGGATTCCTATGTAAGATTTTATCACAATGCATCTATTAGATTGTGTGTCGCTGCTCTGAATTAGTTCCTAAAACTGGGATGAATCTAGGGAAGTCTAAGGCGAAGAAAACATTCTGAAAAATTTTACAGATCAGTGTCCTAATTTCCCATCCATATCAGATTCTCTCCTGCTATTATCGCGTATCTGAGAAATTTATTTGAGAATTTGAGAAGAACTCATAACTAAACAGACAACAGAGTATCATAGGATCCTCTAAAGAATGATTCAGAACATTTGCCCAAATAAATAAGCATTAAATATAAATACCTTTTTAATTATTTTCCTTCACTGGGTGGAATTTGTAGTGTTTGGAAAGGAGTCAACACTGAGAAGTGCAGCTTCTTTCATTTCCAGATGGCAAAATTCAAATTAAAATGTGGCCATGTATTTCACTCTTTTATTATTTCGTTTTAGTCTGAGATTTAACAATGGCAGTAAATATTTTTAGTTGGCTTTCTTAATTATAATGAAGGAAAAAAATCAAAAGGGAAGAATGTTTTCTAGACATCAGCTGGAATTGTGAAGGTTCTATATTTATACCTGAAATACAATATATTCATCTACTTGAGGATGCATTTATAATCTTACAAGACTTTTCCATTTTTTTGCCTATGTCAGATGGTTTACCCCGTTCCTACTGCTAAAAATGACAAGTGAATCAAAGACTGCATTAATAACTTTGACACTGCTTTACTTCACACACTTTACATCCATGCAAAAAAAAAAAAAAAAAAAAAAAAAAAAAAAAAAAAAAAAAAAAGACCATAAACAACTCATTTAAAAACATTTAAAACATTTAAAAACTTTTTTTTTTTTTTTGCTCTAATTTATAAAATCCCTAGTGTATCTGAATCATTCTTATCTTTGCTTTCAATTATATTTCAAAGGCTTTCTCATGATTTTTGTGCTTCTATTCACATTATCTTAAAAAAAAAAATCTACCAACCATAGGAATTAGGACTATTCCCAAGGCCCTAAACACATTTTTTGATCCTTCTGGAATACTTTCAAAAACTTGAAACAAACAATAAAACCTATGCTCAAGATACTCCTCTCTAGACTCACTCAAAAATTGTCTTTTGATCATTTGTGAAGAAAAAGGTTAATTTCTTTCAACTTCAATACAAACAAATATCACAAAGTGTAGACTAACTCAAAGACATATACAAAAACTCACAGTACCTCTGGAAATTTGGATAAACAGCTTTCTGTTCTTTCATATCCATTTGTGACATTAAAATTGAAGCAATGTCCTCATCGTTTATCTCATAAAAAATGAGTTTTGAAAGACAGTGAGGATTGCCACTGCTTCATAACTTATTCCCACTTAGAGATATACTTTTTCCTTGAAGATGTAGTGTGATTCTTTAAGATATATATGTTTTTTATTAAAATAATACAAACAATATTGAAGTAAAATATGTCTAATGTAGATTGAAAAAGAACATATCCTATTGAATCCAAATGAGACTACTTACAATTTTACAGTTACAAATCCTTGTGTGAGAACCTAAAATCCGTGTTACATTCCTGATAGATTTTTGTATGTGAAGCTCTCTCTTGTCTGATAAATCTACATTTCTGGCAACTATATATCTCAGTGAGGTTCTAAGACATGCACATGGTAATTTTTCTCCATCAGAACTAATACTGTTTTAGATACTTATTCCAGTGCTGTTTCAGCTGTCAGATTTAGTGTGCATGGACATTGTTCAAATAAACATTTTAAATACTATATTGAATTTTTTTTTATTTAAGTGTGGCAATATTTTGTCTTAGTAAGAAATTTCCCAAGAGAACATATGTTCTAAGAATTAAAATCACATTTCACTGTCTCAGCTTCCAGAAGATTAAAGAAAGGAGAAAATGGAATTCACAGACAGCTTAATTCAAGGTCTGGGCAATAGAATGTTAGTACAGGTGTTTTGTTTTTGTTTTTGTTTTTTCTTTTTGATACTGTAGAGCATATTGTTGTCATGTATTCTGAACACAATGCACATAAATGTATAAATATATATAAATGTACATATTTTGATAATTCAGTACACATTGTAGATCTGTTATCATATTTCAAGATAAGGAATGCAAAAAATCTTTTTAACATTTCTTGTGTTTTGTTTGTTTCTTTTCTTAGACTAATCTCTACACATTATCATTGATCTCTTCTCCATGTTTTTTAACGTGCATACGCTTTGCCCATTCATATTGCTCCTGTAAGGCATAAACACCATCACACACTAGTCATAGAAAGCACAGGAGCTGGTAGTTTAGTATAATGCTTTGGTCAGTCTTTGACAATTTAGTGGAAAAGGAGATTCACATCTAGCAATGAAGACTGGTGTCAGATGCTAAAAGAATGGACACTTTTTAAGATATTGTGCTCGGTGTGTTCTTGCATATTAACATATATCCATTCTCTCCTTGTTTCTGTATAACTTGTATAAGAAATCTGATACTGTTATTATAGTTTTTGCTAGGTGTAATTGTTTAAATCTGCTTTTATTAATTCTATTAATTACTCAGTTAAATTCCAGTTAGTAAACACTTATTTTGTTCGCTTTGTAACTTTGTCTTTAGAAATAACAGACTGTGAAGTGATAAGTAAAAAAAAAAAGAGCAAGATAATTCCTTCCCTTGACTGGATAGCAATACTATGCATGATGCACCTAAGGGTGCAGTCAATCATTTTGTATGCCTGGGCAGGCTGTTGACTCATATTCAACTTGCGGTCAACCAGAATCCATGTATCCCTTTTTGTAGCGGTGCTCTCCAGCCTCTCATCCCCCTGTCTGTACTGGGGATCTGTACACAGTCTGCAACAAGAATTGCTCCATCCCAGGTGCAGAATCTAGCATATGATCTTGTTAAATTTAATGCAGTTGTACAACACTAATATGTCAGTGATTCTCTGTGCAAAAGAAGGCATTATATCTGAAAGATAACAATAATTTTGTGATTTTACAGTAGCTGAACACTTTAATGAAAACATTAAACTGTAAAAATTAATGTATAAAGTTATTTTTATGAAAAAAAAAAAATCAACGATTAGTCTCTTTGCTACCTAAAAAGCAAGTTACAAAGTTAAAACTTTTGCAAATACTTGCCAAATGAAAAATAGTTGAGAATTTTCAGAACTAAAAACTGATGTATAATTTATGGCTTTCACATAACTTAATCTGACATTTTCTGCTTTCATCCCAACTTTGTTGTTGTTTCATTTTCGTATAGTCAAATTGAAGGTTTTTTACATCTCTTAATACACATGTATCACTGGTACATATGTATAATCAGTTAGTAATCCTGCCATCTGTGTAAAATAATCCTACTCTATATTCTCTGCATGTATGTTTACAATAAAAACTGTAACTGTGAAAAAGGATTTCATAGTGCTGCAAAGAAGCATCATGAATTATTTCCAGTAAATGAAATTTTATAACCCTCCTCAATCTTTCATAAGCTGTGTCTTACTTTTTCAATATTTTATCCAGAGACTTAAAGCAGTATAAGCCAGGGAAATCTCCTAAATTCCTGAAAGATTTGTAAGAGTACATGAAGAAATAGTTCTTACAGTAGTTTTTGCATGAAATGAAACTGTAGGATTATTGATATCCTGTGTGTTTTTAGTACTGAAAAGGAAAGTATCAAGATTTTCTAAATTGCTCAACTGTTATTCTTTGTTAACATTACTGTAAGTTAATAGGAACTGTTGAAGTCTTAACTCATATTCATATTCATTCATCTGAGGTTTTCATCCTCATTACTTCTGAAAACACAACCAATTATACCATAATGTGTGAATGGTATGAGAGTTAGAATGTATGTCACAGTTAAGGGATAAGAATGTTTCCTCAGAAGGGCTTCTGCATCTACAAGGGAACAGTGGAAAACCAAAAACTCCAAAGAAGAAATCCAAGAAAAACTGTCCAAGTCCCTGAACACTAAGTTTACAAAGAGGAACATTGCTTGAAATGGGCCAGTGGTGTGAGCTTGCAATCCAGAAGGCCAACTGTATCTTGGGCTGCATCAAAATAGGGGTGGCCAGCATGGAGAAGAAATTATGGTCCCTCTCTACTTTGACTTCACGAGGCCTCATGCATTACTGCATCCAGGCCTGGAGTCCCCAGACAAGAAAGATGCAGAGCTGGTAGAATGGGTCCAGAGGAGGGCTGTGAGGATTGCCGCCCTCTACTCAGCTTTTGTGAGGCCCCATCTGGAGTACTGTGTCCAGTCCTGGGGCCCCCAGCACAACAAGAACGTGGAGCTCTTGAAACAGGTCCAGAGGAGAGCCACTAGGATGATCAGAGGGCTGGAACACTGCTCCTGTGAAGAAAGGCTGAGACAGCTGGATTTGTTCAGCTTGGAGAAGAAAAAGCTCTGGGGAGACCTCATTGTTGCCTTCTAGTACTTCAGGGGTGCTTATAATCAAGAGGAAAACAGACTTTTTATGTGGGTAGATAGTGCTAGGACAAGGGAGAATGGTTTTAAACTAGAAGAGGGTAAATTTACATTGGCAATTAGGAAGAAGTTCTTTGTTCAGAGTCTCTTGAGGTACTGGAACAAGCTGCTTAGAAAAGCTGTGGATGCCCCATCCCTAGAAGCATTCAAATCAATGTTGGATGGGGCCCAGAGTAGTCTGATCTAGTGGGTGGAATTCTGCCAACAGGGGAGTCGGAACTAGTTGATATTTAATATCCTTTTCAACTTAATTCATTCTATGATTCTATGACCAAGAGAGTTATATTTAATGAAGTAATTTAAGGAAACATTAAGATATGACTACTATGCAATTGTATACATAACTAAAACAAAAATAGAAAAGTTGTTCCATAATGCTAAAAAAAACGGCAGAGCAATACTCAGTTTTTTGAAGGAGCATGTACAAGAAGTTATACATTCATTTTTTTCCAAAATTTTGTAAGATTGTGTGGGAACTGTTGAGTCATGGCCTGATTGATTGATCACTTGAGGCAAGGACTGAGTCAGCTGTGGGAGCACAGCTGAAGGCAGTTCATCCTAGACCCCACTTAAGGGCTGTTTACCATCTGGAGATCCTGCCTTTTTGGAGTTTTCCACCATGAGCCTAGATCTTCAGATACAGATAAGCATTTCTTCTTTTTCACCATGATGCTCTTTTCAACTATGACACTTTTGCTAACCATGCTACTTTTTCCAACTGTACAAAGATCAATTGAACCTTGAAGAGTATTGTTAGGGCAAAAAAGGAAAATTCTAGTCTTTAGAAAGAGTTTGGTCAAAAGTAGAACTTCTGTGTAAACTGCTTGAAGTTTTTATAGTTGATTTTATTTTTAATAGAGGTTTGCATGGTATTTAAATAGATACTTATACTTAATTTCAGTTTTCATCATAACTGACTTTTTTTTTTTTTTTTTTTTTCTAAACAGCTTTTGGGAGCACAGCATTAACAGTAATAAGAATATAAGGTTTAAATATACCAATTCAGCTTTTCAGCTTTTAATGGGAAGGGTTTTAAAATATTTGGAAGTGTTTTTGTCAAAGTACTGGTGATTTGAATTTGATGTCAAAAACATAATCTACGTTTAACAAAGTCTCTTTGGCTAAATAAATACATACATAAATAAATAACTTCTAAATATTAATAAGGCACATTTCACTGTGCTGTTTCTACACTGGAATATAAAGTATCTAAATACTTTCTGTTCCAGATGATCATGTAATCCTACAAGGTAATTTTGAGAGGATTCATTTGATAACACCCAACAGAAATAAGATATTTTAATGTATTGCCTGTTAGCATTTTCCATTTAGAGAAATAATTATTAGCATTAATATTACTATCATTATTGTAAAATATTTGGGGGCACAGGTTTAGAAACAAATTCAATATAAACATAAAAAACAGACTTGTTTAATGTAGGCATGCATACACCACACCGTATTCAGTACTCTTAAGGGGAATAAGTATCTTTTAACAAAATGATAACGTCTTAGCTACAAACATCCTCAAAGTTTCCACTGATGTTTTTAAATTAAAAAAAAATAAAAATAAAAAATAAAAATAAAAAATAAAGAAGCCATGAAAACCAGAGTCTTAGAGCCAAATTTTCTATTGAAACAGGAGCAATCACCTTCTTCTGCTTTTGGCTGAGATCTGTGAGAGACTATTTCCAAGAAGGATTCCTCATATGTTTTCATCTTCATCTCCCTCCAGGTTCTTCCTTGCTCAGAGCCAATTAAGCTTCTCACTTAAGTAGGCACATCCTGGACTTATTATATTTGTAATGATCCCCATGGTTTTCTGAAGAGACTTAACTGCCAAGAATTACAGGATAACTGTGTTATTACATTCTACCACATTTAAAGTCTGAGTTATGTGTTTTGTTTCAATCTGCTTTTTTGTTTGTTTTCCAAATATATGTAAACATATTCTTTCAGAAAATATAAGACAACGTGAGAATTAAAATAAGTTTTCAATCATGTTGCTCTTGTTTAGTTAATACTTGAGTATAAAACTTTCAGAAATAATTTGGATTTTAGCAATTAAACCAAAACTTTAGCTTGCGTTTTTATTTATGGTCTCTTTTTCTTGGAACGTATGAGATCGTATAGGATAATTTTACAACAATATTACTGACTACTTAAAAAGACTGAATCATATCACGTCCAAACTGCCGATTCAGAAAGTATTTATCTTCTGGTAATACAAATATTAGGTTAATCATGCACTTATTAAAATGAATGGTGGCTTTCACAGGTAATAAAAAAAGATATACCAGGCCTCTATCCAATGATTGCTGGAAATGATTGAAGTGCTTATCATCTGAAATATTAGCTTTACCATAATATGTATTGTTTCAAATTAAAAATGTTATGCTTCTAAATTTTCCTAATGTACACAGGAAGAAGATAAATTCTATGACAAACTGTAAAATAAGTGATGTCAACTACTTGCTTGCATTTCATCACATAGAAAATGGAAATGTCAACTGACACTTCTTGTCTTGAAGACTGGTATAAAGAAATAGGGAAAAAAAGGTTTAAAATGAGATTTCTGCTGGGAAAAAAAAAAATAGCCTTTTTTCTAAAACAATAACTAATTAAATTTAAACTGTTAAACATTAATTTCTGAATGATATGTGATATAGCTTTTAAATGTACATGACAGTAATCTTATCGAGTAAGAAATTGATAGAAATATTAATGTCATGATTTGATTACATTATGATTCAACTTAATAACTGACAAAATTTAGACTAGATGACTTCTGCAGGAATATGGGCAAGAATTAGATCTCCAGAGAAGATAAGGACCACTTATTATAAATGGTTATAGAATGAAAATAATATAATTTGATATCTGAGACATAAACTTCCCTTGAGAGCAGCTCTGTGGAGAAGGACTTGGTGGTCCTGGTAGACAAGAAGCTGGACATGAGCCAGCAGTGTGCGCTTGGAGACTGGAAGGCCAACTGTGTTCTGAGCTGCATTTAAAAAAAGGAGTGGCCAGGAGGGAGAGGGAGGTGATTGTTCTCCTCTACTCAGCTCTTGGGAAGCTCCATCTGAGTACTGCATCCAGGCCTGGGGCCCCCAGTAGAAGAAAGACACAGAGCTCTTGGAATGGGTCCAGAGGAGGACCACTAAGATGATCAGAGGGCTGGAGCACCTGTCCAATGAGGAAAGGTTGAGGGAAATGGGCTTGTTTAGTTTGGAGAAAAGAAAGCTCTGGAATGACCTCACTGGCCTTCCACTATTTGAAGGGAGCATATAAACAGGAGGGGGAATGGCTGTTTTTGATGGTGGATAATGATAGGGGAACAGTTTTAATTGAAGACAGAGATTTAGGTTAAATATTAGGAGGAAGTTTTTCACCCAGAGGGTGGTGACGCACTGGAACAGGTTGCCCAAGGAGGTTGTGGATGCCCCATCCCTGGAGGCATTCAAGGCCAGGCTGGATGTGGCTCTACGCAGCCTGGTCTAGTGGTTGGTGACCCTGCACGTAGCAGGGGGGGTTGAAACTAGATGATCATTATGATCCTTTTCAACCCAAGCCATTCTATGATTCCACAAAACCTCATCTGAATGAGGGCTGTAAAGGTGACCAGAGGGCTGGAGTACCTCTCCTGTGAAGAAAGGCTGAGGGAGTTGGCTTTTTCAGCTTGGGGCAGAGAAAGCAGCACGGGGGCCCCATTGCAGCCCTCCAGTACTTCAAAGAAGCTTATAATCAGGAGAGAGACAGACTTTTTACATAGCCTAATAGTGACTGGACTAGATGGAATGGTTTAAACTAAAAGAGAGGAAATTTAGATTAGATTTTAGGGGGAAGATTTTCACTTGGAAAGTGGTGAAGCACTGGAACAGGTTGCCCAGATGTGTGGTTGTCCCATCTCTGAAAGCATTCAAAGCCAGGTTGAATGAGGCCCTGGGCAACCTGATTTGGTGTCCCATTTAGTGATCTGCAATTCTGTTCTTGGCAGGGGAGTTGGAACTAGGTGGTCTTCTTTCCAACCCAAGACATTCCTCGTTTGTAAGATTCTATGATTCTATGATTGTATACATGGACTTAGTTAAATATTGCTATTGCAGCATACATAATTATATATATGCATACTTGTATAAAGATTGCTCATTTGTGACAGTATTTAAATAAAATTTGAAAATTCCTCAAAGTATCCCTCAGGTGGGTTAGCTAGACTTGTCAAATTCTTTCTAATACTCAGTATTGTAAATTAAACTTTCTTTTATGGATCTCAAACAAAAAGATGCTGAGAGTTCTGGAGTTTTGTTCATTTCTTTGTTTATGTTGTTTCATTTTGCTTGTTTGTTTTTTAAATATCAGGAGCTAAAGGAACTTTTAACTTGCCAGGTGGCACCAAGCATACAAGGCATGGAAAATCTAAATATTTTTAAAGACAGATCCGATCAAGTTAGATTTTATGAATCGTTATTTTCAATTTTGCTTTCAGATATTATAGTATGACGCAGTATGATAGAGTTAGTTCCTTTTTCCTTCCCATTTTTAGTGATCAGTTTCTATTTTTTATTTCTGTAGATTAATACTATTTTAAAAATACGGACACTATAACTATTAAATTTTTATTTTTATTATTTATTTTATTATTTATAACTATTAAATTTTTGCAACAACTAGATTATACTAAAGTTACTTCAAGTTGTGGGGGATTTTTGCAGGGCTGTTTGGTTTGGTTTTTTCCCGTGTATGATATTATGATTTTCTTAAAGATGGCTCTACCTTCATAACTAAACTAGTCAGCTCTGAATGAGGGAGAATGAACAGTTGCAATTGGAGATCTGCTGTAAATAAACAATGAAATTCTTGAGGACTTTTCTGAACACGTTCTGTTTACATCCTTTCATTTTACACTGCCAGAATATTGGCATGAAAATAAAGCATAGTACTTTTCATATGAAAACCAATATTTTATTCTTTTTTCTTATTTATTCACTTTTAAATTCTAGAAAATATTTTTTTATGTACAGAAGTAGTTTTATAATTAGATGACTCTACAGATTTTTTCATTATGAGATCTTATCCTTGTAAGACAGTGATTAAAAAATAATAAAAATCTCCAAGTAACAGGTCAGTTCAATACTTCAAGATATCCTCCTCTCTTAACAGATCTGTTATGAATCGATGAAGCAGTGTTTCTCACACAGCTCAGGATAAAGTCTAGTTCTGAAAGAAATTGGTGTATTTACATTAATAGAAAATTTCTTATTATGCATACTCATTATTTGTATACATTTAGTACAATCAAAGAATCAGCCACAAAAATTGGAATTCTAGAAATTCCAAAATCACGAGGATTAATCTACAAAATCTTTCATTAGAGTTCCAGTTCTCATTTATGGGTATTTTGAAAGTCACCTGCACAGTTCTATGCATTCCAGAATCTTGGTTTTCCAGTCAGCCCAATGATCTCTACCTCATAAACTCTACATTTAAGAAGAAGTTTATAGAAACTGTGATAGGTGACATAGCATAAAATCTTGTTTCATCCTGATACTCAGTAAGAAACAGTAATCTAGCTCTGATGTCCAATATTTGATCTATCAATTATAAAATTCTAGTCAATCCCAGTGCAGTAACTTTTTCAGTATAGCCTTTGATTTACGATTGATGAAACGTTATGAGTTTTAACATTTGATTGGAATGCACAAAATGTTAATTTAATCATATGGATCAACTAGTGATAAAATTTGCTTGTATACATAATAATAACTAAAAGAAGAGAATACAAGTTAAATATCTAGTTAGTATCAGTCAAGCAAAATAGCTTAACAAGACTTTCTCCAAATACACATTCTGTCTGATATCAATTTAACTCACATCAAGAGTTCTTTTGAAAGCTTTCCCCATGTTCTATTTTTGTCACTTTCTTGTATGCATATCTATGTTTGTAAGGTTGCTCCAGAAGTATTGGATATATTCTATATATATCCAAATATATATGTGTCATGGTTTTGTGATTTTTGGTTATTGGTATTCCACATCAAAACACCATGTAGTGCACTGGGAGTTAGAGTGTTAATGCTCCAGTTCTGGGTACCTGTCTGGAAGAGAAGAAGAACTACATACCCCAGGAGGCTTTGTGGTCAGAAGGAAAATATAACTCCTGGCAAGGTCACCTGTTGTGCTCTTCTTCATCGGGCCCTCCTCCCTGCTGCTCAACTGGTCTGTGCATCTCACCTCAGCATTATGGTGAGGCCTATCCACCTTTTGGACACTCTCTCTGTTGTTATATTTGGTTAATTAGCTTTAATTCTAATTATATTATATTATAGTGTGTTATCT
>JAOWBP010000001.1:133128107-133140865 GCA_028571105.1 Tragopan temminckii | reverse complement strand
GTGGCCCTGCATGTGGCAGGGGGGTTGGAGATTCGTGATCCTTGAGGTCCCTTCCAACCCTGGCCATTCTGTGATTCCGTGATTCTGTGATAGACACTGAGTAAAAACCTTAGATATAGTATACATATTTCCTACCATTTTATAAAACTTCGAGGTGAATCAGTCAAGAAAAGGCCAGAATACTGTCATCACATCATTGAAATATGTATAAACAATGTTAATAATAATTGACATAAATAATTGACTTCTTTTGCAAGCCTTGCGTATTTTCAATGCAAAACTCAAAACACAGAATTGTATAAGGAGATTTAACTCAAAAGCAAAGTATGCTTCTTTGATGAAGAGCTGCAGTGATAGCAGCAGCTGCAGTTTTCTGGAAGAGGTGGATTAGCTGAACAGTGGTGACTGCAGTAATGATTGTATGAGGAATGATGGAAATCTGGCCCAGATTTCAGTGAACAGAGGCATATGCTACCTCTAAATTTCCATACAGGCAGCTGGTGCTAAATGGTGCGTCGGTGCAAAAAGACCCTGTTGACATAACCTTGAATGGGAATATCAGATAGAAAGATCTCCTTTGTCATCTTTATGTTCAAATATTGGACACAGAAAACAGCCATCATTTCATCCTAAATAAATTTAAATTATCTTAGGATTAAAGACATTTTTTTAATAAAGTGTTTTTAATTAGAAAATGAAAAGTGAAAATAATGAAAATTGAATGTGTATAGATGTATTAGTGATACTTGTTTATAGTTCCAGATTGAAATGCTTCAAACCACATTAAAACAAAATTAGGTTTACTGAATTTAAACAATGTATACATTTCAAATGGTTTAGTTCATTATCAGTATGCAGAATATAGAAAATTGAGTGAGAACACACAGAATCCCACAAACAAAGTATTTCAGCCACCAAGAATCCCTGCTGGAAATATGGATGAGCTGCTGCAATCTTATTTCACCCAAAATAAACCTACCATTTCTACGCTGGTAATTGGAGAAGGTGGTTTTTTTTTGGCTAATAAACTGGCTAAAATTCTGTTAATATGTCAAATTATCATTTTAATAAAGATGAACTACAATATCCAGAATTTCTGAATAGAAAGATATTATCCAAAAGATGGAAAAAGAGAAATATTACAGTCAAAGTTGTAAAAGTAGTTAAGTATCACACATTTAATTTATTTCTGATAGCTTATTTTGATTTTTTATTTTTTTTTAAATAACCAGAAAAGTGCATGTGGTCGAGGGTTGCAATAATTTGTAGGCTCTTCATGTGTTTTTGTTTGTTTGTTTGTTTTAATACAGATTTAAATTTTGTCCTAGATATTACTGCAACTTGAATCATAAGGAAAGAAACAGAACAAACAAATGAATAAAGTCTTCCTACCTTGCTCTTTTTAACCTAACTGTTTGAGGTTAGTAACACAGGAGCATGAATTCACAAAAGAGAAGATAATTACTTGTAATACACATATTACAATGTTTAATGGAGGTTTAGAGGAGAGTGGATTTTATTTTTTTTTCTTTTTATGGAACATTTGGATAAAGATTAAATAGCAAGGCAGTTACTGAGTATTTAGCAGCAAAAACTTGTGTTTTAGATAGGAAAGCTCTAGGAGAGAGAAGAAAAGGTACAGAAGTTAGTTGTTAAAAGATGATAAAAGTAACTGTATTTTTAAAGCAAAAACAAAATCTACCCATCAACAAAATAAACAAACAACCCCCAACAACATAAAATCATACGTTTATTTCATGGTTGCAGATAAAGTTTTCAAAGCAGTTTATAAATAATTGGTATATAAATATCAAATTTAAAATAAATAATAAAAATATATAAAATAAAAACAACAAATATATATTACTATATTCTACTATTTTACTACTATATTCTGTAGTAATCTGGGGAAAAACTTTCATGGCAGTCCTAGCATTTTTTACAGGTTTGATTTTTTTTATTTTTTTTTTTAATCTGCTGATAGATGACCGAGTGTAGAAATAGTAGCTCAACTTTTGCAAATGAATGTAGAGAGTTCTTCAGGTGGAGAACTGGTCTGGAGAAAGGGAGAAAGGAGGGGTAGGGAGAATAAGGTTCTTGTAATGAAGTTGTGGTGTTAATGCCAAAAAGTTAAAGGCAAAATGTAACAGTTTGTCACAATTATACTTCATATTGGCAGGTGTTCTGAACTTTCTGTTTGATAACTAGACATATAAATTTCAGTTCTTAAGCTTTGCAGCCAATTTAAGGGCTCATTTATTTCACTGACAGCAAGATATATATGCTGCCTGGCACAGTGGATGTCTGGGGCCAAATCCACCACTTTGTTGCTTGCCTGTCTCATGAGAGGTAAATAGTAGCAATTTTTCAGCATAGGCATACCAGTACAAGGTGTTTAGCAAATAAATGAGCATAAGATGACCTGTGGTGTCCTGAAATTACTAAAATTCATGAGTAATAAAATGATCTATAGGTTGTTATCAGAGGGCTATAGCAAAGGCTAATTTGCAGTCATTGAAGCTTTACAGGATAATTTGTAACTTTTGAAAATTTAATGACTTCATCAGTTCTTACCTATTATTTTTAACAATATAATTGTCTAAAAGCTACTTTCAGCAGAAATCTTCAGTCTAAACAAAATCACAGTCTCTTAAATCATCACATTATGTGAACTGACTTTATCTATAGAACTTTTCATTCACCTCTATCTCATGGTAACAAAAATACGCATTTATCCTTTGAAGAGATACTTTCCATTTTCTTAATCTTGTTGACATATAAAACAATTATAAGTGGAGAAATGCAAAGGGAAAATGAATCTGGAAAAAGTAATCTAGTGAGCAAACTAAGACAGCACCCTAAAATAAGATCAAAGACATCAGAAGAAAAATTAAAAGGCAGTACACATACTATCTGTAAATTTTATGTCATTCATTAAGGTTTTGAAAAGAAGAGATGCATGATTTTGTATCCTCGATTTTATATATATATACTTTTTCTAGTTTATTTAGATTAGTTACTAACACAAACATACTGAAAAAACCAGGAGAACAAGAACAAAGGATAGTTGCTCTCTCCTTCACATACCTGAAAGGTTCTTCACATAATACATTATTCTTTTGCTATACATGACTTTTTCACACTTGCTGTCTCCAACACACTCTGCAGGAGGAGACAACTTTGCATTATCTTGGGTAATATTTCAGGAGAATTAGATGCAAGGGAGTAATTCTGCAAGGCAGGAGGGAAATCAGCTTTTTACAAAGGGAAATAAACTTTTTAGATGTGTAGGTAGTGATAGGACAAGGGGGAATGATTTTAAACTGAAGGAGGGAAGATTTAGATTAGAAGCCAGGGGGAATTCTTTCACTGAGAGGGTGACGAGGTGCTGGAACAGATTGCCCAGAGAGATTGCATCCCTGGAGCTGTTCAAGGCCAGGCTGCATGGGGCCCTGGGCCCTGGACAATCTGATCCAGTACATGATCAAGCAGCTTGCAACTCTGCCTGCGGCAGGGGAGTTGGAACTTGAGGATCCCTGAAGTCTCTTCCAACACAAGCCATTCTATGATTCTATGATTAGGTGTAGTGCAAACTCCAAAGACTGGTTTTTTTTTTTTTTTTTTTTTTTTTTTTTTTTTTTTTTTTTTTTTTTTTTTTTTTTCCCAGCACTGCAAGAGTATACCTACTTACTCCTGTGTTTATAACTTCCTTTTCAAGTGGTGCTGCTGTTTTAAGGTCTCTCAATTCTACTTCACCTGTCTCGTATATTTTCTTGACAGATAAAGAAAAGTACTAAATCTTTACTGTACTTTTACATGATTCCCTTTGTACACAGAGGTCCCCACCCCTCAGCAGTATAAATATAACTGTCGGTTAATGGTGTCTCACATAACGCCATATGTTTGAAAAAGAAGAAATTCACATAGTGCTACTGAAGAAATTAACCCACACTAAGATTTATCAGTGAATAATACCCTTTAATACCAAATGCAAGAGGATAATATTCCACCTTTAGTAATGACAGAATTGTTCCAGACACTTCTGTCAGGAAACATTTGCATCTTAATCTAGAAAATGAAAAATAGAAGCACACTCTATGTAATCTCTGCTTTCTTTAAAACACATTATTAATTAAAGAAGATGACTTTTCAACTATTTAAAAGGGATAGCTAATTAATGCCATTTTGTCAGTGTAGAGACATTGACTTTTGGCAGATACTTGAGAAGTGCTTTAAGTGATATTTACAATGAGAATATTAAAAAGAAAATAGAAATGCAACACCCTAATGTTTGGAAAGGACTAATCATTCATATATTCAAAGAAAGAAAAGGAAAGATAAAATAAGTGAAGCTAGTATACTTATTTTACAATTTTTAATTGCTTTTTAAGTTTTGTAATACATCTGAAGGCAAATAAAATGTAAAATATATTCATGTGTGTAATCTTCTTTAGGCTTTATTTAAGATAGTTCTGTGACAATACAGAAAAAAATTCTCTTTTTTTTTTGAGTTATGATTGAAAATGTATGGCTTAGTAAGTACCGTTGCATGGAATAGTTATATTACTCTTCAAGTTATATTTAAAAACAAAACAAAATAAATAATTTACAGTGATGAGTTTCTCCAGACCTGGACTAGATTTCACACAGGTAATCACAGTGACCTTGCTCTTTATAAAAGTTGTACATAGTGTTTATTATAATCAGAGCATGTGGACCATCTAATTAGTCCCAGAGCTTCAGAGTTGTTGTTCAAAATACAGTGAGAATTGTTCATTAAAAAGGTCAACACAAATAGAATACCTTGGAGCCTTTTATTTTTCTACCTATTTATTTATTTATCTATCATGTTATTAGTCAATGAATTTGTGTGTCCTTATGAGCTTTCTTGGACAGAGCATCTAGAAGGAGAATTAAAAAAAAAAAAAAAAAAAAAAAGATTAGGAATCCTGGTCATACAACCTCAATCAATCTGCTACTGAAAAAGCTGAAAAATTCTGTTTCATTTTCCCTTGATCATGCTCTCCCAGGAGCAAAGGCTGTTTGAGCTGAAAAAAAATAGAGCAATGAAGCAGTTTAATACTGTTTTTACATTGTACTAACTTATTTTCCGGTATTTCTCTGTATATTGTATATTTAAAATTTTCTCATGCTATGAACATGAAGATTGAGTGCTACATCTTATTTGGGTTTTATATAGTAATATATAGAATCTATCTGGAACCTAATAGAACATTTAGATCGGTTAAGAGTAGCTATGAATTCCCTGGTAGAGATCCGCTTCTTGTGATCATTGTAAGCCTGTCAGTGTAATACCAGGAAAAGACAGTGCTCCTGAAATGTCTGTAAGCTTGACTGTACTAAGGTTACAAAATGCTGGTTCTGACAATTTGGCACGTAGAGGGTTAAAACTGCATATGTATACGAGTCTCTGGACATTACCTTTTAGATAATACACAAGCTTGAACGTAACTTGACTTCTTCGCTTCAGAAAGTGCTGCCTGAATTTGTACAATTGTTTGATGACCACATTCTCTATGAAACTGCATGGCAAAGATCAAATGATATGTAGGTAGAGAAACAGAAATTTACATTGTCTACCAGCATGAAAAAGATCTACTTAATGTAGAATAAAGATGTTCAGTTGCTTTATTTTTGTTTGTTTGCTTTTGTTTTAATCATCTTCACACCAAGTTTACCATTCATTCAATCTTCTTAACAATGAAATAATCAGCTTAGCTATTCAAGAAAAATGTTACACTGATTTGGCTATGTGATAAATGTGTGATCTAAATCAAAATCCATGTGAACAGTCACTGAATTTAACTTGACACGTTGATCTAGGAGTGGTTTTATTTTACTTTATTTTATAATTGAAACCAGATAGTGTTAACTTCTTCAAATAGCCACTTTCCACAACACTATGGGAAATAAGTGAAATTCATGAAGTATTTTAAGAACTGCTTGGTATCGACCATGAACTGAATTTTTTATCATTTCTATATGTCTGAATTTAGTTCACTGGATCAGACCCTAAGTTGCATTTTAGTTACACTTAATGCTCTTAAGTAAGTGAGAGAATCATAGAACTGCAGGGTTGACAAGGGACCTCAAGAGATCATCAAATCCAACACCCCCCCAGTCAAAGTAGGTACCCTACAATAGGCTTCACATTTGACAACTAAGTGCTAAAATTACAAATGCTGCACCAGTAAGTCTAAATTAACTTTACAAGTTAAATCTTCCAGAATAAATATAGTCTTAGGAAGTATTATTCATTTTAATAAGCTAAACAAAATTTTGTTTTTACATTTTGTACAAACTTCAACATATCAAACAAAAAAAAAAATCTTACATAATATAGCACAATGACAACCTTTGTCTGAGGAAGTCTCAGGACACCTGCAGTAGAAGGGAAATGGATGCAGTGGCTTTAGGGTGCAACAGAAATCTGTTTAGAGAAATACACACATTTTCAGTTCTCAAATATAGACAAATTCAGAAATTAAAAGAATAGCAGATATAGATTTTAAATTTTCAGGATATTAGATCTTGTGGAATGTAGTCCTTTAATATTAAACACTGTTTGTAAGAACTTCCAATTACAGAGACCAAGAAGTAAGAAAGGGAAGTGACTAAAGGAAAAGACACAGATTTTAATCAAAATAAAAGGCAGCCAATTTGGCACCGTTATGTGCTGCAGTATGAACCATGGTAACAATCTATTTCTGTTCTGATGCTGACTGACTCCTATGATCTCAGCCAGATTAATTAAGGCCTAATTCTGTCAACTTTAGTCACAGTGATTAATTCTTTGGGAAGTAATTATTTGGGAACTTTTTCTTGGGAAGTACAATGAATCTTTCACAAATAGCAGAAGGTTGAAACTACTCAGAAATTGATCCCTCTTAGTGTGAAGTGTATCTACTGACTTCCTCCTAATCCTTAAAAAGCTCTGTGTATAGAACTGGAATGGCAGCTAAATAAATCTGTTATTTATTTTATATTTCGATGGGCAGGTCCAAAATTAACTATCTCTGCCCAAAAATGCCAATATTGGCATTTGACTTATAATATTTGTAAATTATTTGTAAAAAATTGTAAAAAATTACATAGTCTGATACGTTACTATGTGAAGAACATAATTTGTGTAGGGACTTGCACATAGAAACCCGAGAGTTAAAGCCGCTGCAGTCCCATTCCCACATCTGATCTGTAGCAAGGCACGTATTGTTCATAGGTACACATACAAAGAGCACAGATACGTATCATATTCAGGCAGGTCCAACCTGCAACCCAAAGGCCGCATGTGGCCTGACATGGCTTGCAGTGTGGCCTGCTTCTTTGCAGAGGCTTTCACCCATTAAGTGTGCGTTCATCTCCCCCAGCAACCAACCAGTGGTGTGCAATCAGCACTATCTGGGCTGAAACCAAAGTATGGGGAGGGTGCGGTGCAGCGTTTACTCAAGTTGTGACAAATAATTTTATGCATTTTAATACACTGGCTAAACATAGTCGTGTGAACAGCGAAAAATATGCAGCCATGCTTTCCACTTTGATACAGAAATTTGAGAAAAGGTTTCAAGATCAGTAAAAAAAGCATTAATTTATGTTTGCAAGTCCATTTTCAGTAGACACAAATACATTACTTGAAAACTTTCAAAAGGGATGTATAGAGTTGCTATCAGATATTCAACTCAAAAATCTGATCATGTCTCTTTAGACCTCTCTTAGCAGAGAAAAATACACTTCTCTTCAGCTTCATGTCTTATTCATGTCATCATTTTTGGCAGTATGCACATTTGTGAGCAATTGTAGTCAAGGATGAAATACAGGAAGAGTAAAATTTCATTAAAAAATTATGATCACCTTGAGAGCTTACTCAGAATTTCAACCACTGTCATCGAACCATACCGATGGATTATTTTCACAAAAACAAGGGCAAATATCCCACTTTTTCTATGTTATTGCTGCTTTCTCTATAGTATATATTTTACAGATATGCTCCAAAAGTAATGTCTGCTATTTTATTATGCTCACCCACAAAATGAGAGGCAGATGTTGATGGTACGGCAGTAGAGGTTGAACCTTTCTGCCCGTATTTTGTTGCATTTTGTGTCCATGTGACAGATGACACCAGAGGGGCAAAGTGATGTCTGACATGGAAGTGTGTATGAAGTAATAGCGTGCTATTGAATTCCTCTACATAAAAAAATAAATTAAAAAATAAAAATAAAAAAATGCCCCCATTAACATACATCAACACTTGCGGAATGTTTATGGAGATGAAACAGTGGATGTGAGCACAGTGGTGTGTTTCAGAAGTGGTGACAGTGACGGTGGGTCACTCCTGCTGGTGCAGGTTTTTAAGAACTTGGCACGTAGTCACTTGTTCATTGCTGGTGAAAATGCATATCTGACAGTAGCGACTATGTTGAAAGATAGTGTTTTGTTGCTGAGAATTTGTTCTATCAAGCAAAGTTTCTGCGCTCATTGTATCTGTTGTAGTTTCCATGGAAATAAATAGGAGGTACTGCATTCAGTATGATCTATCTATATACAGCCCCAGACAATTCCTCTTCACTCAAAGCAGCCCTGGCAAGCCAAAATGGTGGACACTCATGATATATATGCACCTGTAAATGACTAAACATGGATTAACACAGACCAACACACTCAGCACTCAAACACAAACAGCACCAACATATTCGCCTTGTTCTTCCCTCTGTCTGATAAAGATGGTGAACTGCTAGTGAGAAATATATGCATATTTATTTACCTGCTCTCTCCCTCTCTCTTTCTCTCTGTGTAAATATGTATACTATATGTATGTGTATATATAAATACATATGTACAATGTGGATCTCTCCCACAGCTGATCTTAAAAACTTCTTCTGCCCAGAATCTTTCTATGGATCCTAATCTCCCAAGTTACTCGCACCCAGATGTAATGAATTCTCAAGGCCACAAGCCCGTTCCAGTTCCTGGTAAAGAGCATTGCACACACGTATACATACACAATACATATGTACACATACACACAAATGCACACATATGCTCTCATCTCAAATGACACCTCGTCCCCACTGTCTCTACAGTGACTGTCTAGGTTTACCTCAGACCCTCCAACAGCCAGTTTCTGCCATTGTCTCATCTTTAGAGAAACATGCATGTGCCTGGTTCCCACATCTCTTCATCCACTCACTGACAAGTTTGACTTGTTCCTGGCTAGTGCTCACATGCTCACTTGCACATCTCATCTACTCTCTATGTAGTCAGACCATGTGCCTCTGACTCCAGTTGCTGTTCCCAGATTAACCCACTGCTTCTCCCCCTCACAAAGAATAGAGTCCCTCACCCACGAATGAGTTAGAAAGGAATTTCTCTGAGTTTTAATTTATATTCCACTTGCATTTATCCCCCCTTGGACAGATGAGCCTGTGATGGACTTATGTTCCTTGTAATGGGTTTGGTAATAGCTGAGAGCAGGTAGGATAATACTTGGACTATCCCTCTTACCACTATCCCTCTATGTTCCATTGTGTGTGTGGAGATGAGCTTCTTAACAATACCTACCAACTGTTAGGTCTTGTAAAGATAATCTAACAACTGCTTATTGGATATAATATTTTTATCTACATAGTGAGCCATACTCTAACATTTAGGAAATACAAGCTGAGATGACTACTGGGAGAAAAAACAACAAGAAACCAAAAAGAACAAAAATATAGAAATGGAGTAAGTTAGTAAGGAAAGTAAACTGTTAATGCAACTCGGAAACCTTGAAAAGTGTAGTGTACAAGTTAATGTAGCCTTGGACAACACAAACTTTGTATTTAGCATTTATATAGTCAATAACCTCAACTGACATTGACCTTGGGAGCAAAATGGGAATCATTTTTTCACTTGGGTGAACTGTTATTGCAGAGTTTCTCTAGTGTATTAGGCACAAACATTCATTTCATCAACATCAAGTACATGCTATCTTTTTTCATCAATTTTCTTTTATTTTGTCCTAACGTTGTGGCTGTGGTCAGTACAGGGAAAAAATACTTTGTATGAATGTTAACTTCATCGCTGGCACAGTAGTATTGAAATCGGCTGTCTTAGCTATATATTCTCTTTGCAGGGAAATTTGGATATATTTATTTTACTGTTAATTATATAGGCTGTCTTAAAAACAAAACATTTTACTGTCATATAATCAGGAGTGAATTTCAAGTTGAAAAGCTTCTGATCACAGTCTGAAATGTTATGAATAAATTGCAACTAATGTACATTTCCAAGTGTTCTTCCAATAAAAAGGAATACTGATGGAATATCCTAACAGATATGACCTTTACTGTGTTATAGTTTGCAACTAGAGACTGACAGTAGCGGTGCATACCATCCGAATAGCCACACATATAAATCAGTAAAAGTTAAGAGATCCTAATAGCTCTGTTGCAAATATTCATACTGTGACTGGGTTTTGTTCACATCAGGAAGATCTGTTTTGAGCCCATTACTAGAACTTACTTCTAAAATATATTTAAATTGCATCCAGGTCTGTTGATTACACTTAAGATCTAAGACTTCACGTCAAATTTTCACTTAATTTCTGGAAAAGCAATTCATGCCCACAGGAAATTAATTCTGTGGTGCTGGTTCAGCTACACACTGAAGCATTTGAGAATCAACTTTACCTGTTCATTTTCTTCTGAAAATGTTTACCCTCTTTAGAACTAGATGAAAAAAAAAAAACAACAACAACAAAAAACCAACAAAAAACAGTATTACTAAATGTACTAGAATTAAAGTAAAGGTGTTGCTCAATTTCACTCAAATCGGGTTCACTAACTCCATTCTATCTTGAATGTTGATGTGTGCAACTGAACGTACTGATTTAGGTTGTGCTTATGTATTAATCAGTAACGGGTTAAGTTACCACATTTCAGGAAAATATTGCTCAGAGAGAAAATAAAAACAGGTTACTATACAATAAAATGTATGTATGTCTGGTTATCAAGAGAAAAAAGTAAAAAAGAAAAAAAATAAATCCATGTGCAAGTGCAGCATCTGAGGACAGACTCGGATATGAAAGGTCCAAATCCTTTATTACAGGTTCTAGCATCCCTTATATACATTCACAAGTTTTATCTTTTAACTTCCCCCCCCCTTTACACGTCAACAAAACATTCCTCAAATACTCCACAACTGTGCACACAGGCGCTCTGTCCAATCAGAGCCATTAGTTGTTTCTGGCCATGCTCTCTTCTTCCAATCAAGATCATCATCATGTGGCCATCACACAGCTTACTTGACTTTGCTTTTATCCTCTTCTGGAGGTGCCCTTGGTTCTCAGGGTTGCTTTCTCATGTTATTTATCTTGCTCCACAGCTTCTGTTCTGAATAGTCTTTCTTGAATTCCCACAGAGAAGAGATATTATGATCCTAAGAAAATAACTATGGTATTCCAATATATAATATTTAGTCTAACAGGGAACAACTCATATATATGAAGTACTACTTTAATATTCTAATTTACTTCTTCTGGTGTTTAAGAATGCAATGTGCATATTTACAACTCTAATAAATAATATTTTTTTAAAAAAGCCCCGCAGCAATTATAGCAAAATGGAACTGAATTTGCCACCTTGATCAGAATGAACTTTTTACCTTTGGGAATTTTGTCAACATAGGCTCTTTTTTTTTTTTTTTCCTGATTTAAGACTGGTAACTGACTTATTCTCTGCAACAACTTCAGTATTTCCACAAAGGCAATTATATGCCTTTACAAACCCTTCAAGAAAACTGTATTACAGGTTTTAGTTTAGTGAAGCTAATTCGGAAATGAACATTAAAAAAATAGAAATATGAATATACTTAAGGATCACATAAGAAATACAGACCATCAGAATTTGAAAACATATTCAAATAGGCTTTAACATATTGGGTGCTGGATAAGAAAAAACAGAGATGAGAGAAAAAAAACTATGGAATCATAGAACATATTTGAGAGAAGTAGTAAACTATCTATTTGGAAATTAAAAACATGGCAAATTGAAATAAATAAATGAATAATCAAATAAACAGTTTCTGTCTTGAAAAAGATATTTTTACAATACCCCATGCAGATAGAAGCTGCTTCAGGGAGACTTAATTTTGTTTCTGTCACATTATTTTACCAGGAAAAGATTCTGTTTACCAATTTTGAAGGATTGTCAAGTTTCTCATTTTTTTTTTTATGTCTCTCATAGCAGCTTTACGTCCACAATAAGAGCATCAATGATCAGTTTGATATTACTCAGTGATAAAACTGCCCCAAGGCCAGATGCAGGAGGCATCATTGTCCCAATAGCCTTTTCAGGCAGTGATCTCGTGTCAGGGTTTCTCATGCATACTAAAATTCTACATCTCACAGGTTTGCTGTGATGGTATATGTTTCTCCTGCTTCATAAACAGCAAAAAGAAAAGCAGAAAAGACAAAAAGAATTGCCACTTTTCAATTTCTTTTCATATCAAGGAAGAAGAATGTGGCAAGAGGGCTGCGGTCTCCCTTGCTGGTGCAGAATGAAAGACACTTATTGTAGGTGCTTACAACCCTTTATATCCGCGTAACCGGTCACATGTAGGAGCCGGGCACCTCGTGTGTGTTTATGTCTGGCTCAAGTTACTGCTGAGCTTTTTCACTCATTGGCAAGTGTACAATCAATGGATATATGGATATTATAAATGCCAAAAAGCTCGGCTAAGTTGTTAAACCAGAGCAAAGAAAG
>JAOWBP010000001.1:133106042-133128007 GCA_028571105.1 Tragopan temminckii | reverse complement strand
TCTCTTCTCTTCTCTTCTCTTCTCTTCTCTTCTCTTCTCTTCTCTTCTCTTCTCTTCTCTTCTCTTCTCTTCTCTTCGATGAAAAAATCAAGTGACCTCAGATGCTCTTCATGTCTTTCAGTCCAGAACCTTCACCATATCTGTTATATATAGTTTCTAGTAGGACAGAATACTTTTGAGTTCTCAGGCCTAGGTTCACAGCCTGGCAGGTAGCAACTGTCTCCTTCAATAATTTCTAACCACACAGATGCCTCCATCTCCATGCTTTCTGTGGGGAAGAAATTCAACTTTGTGGTTCAGATGAAAACAATAATGTTATTGGATAATGATAGGACTTATCAGCAAATGCATTAATTTGTGAAGATGCATCAAAATTTATGTATATATATATATATATATTTCCATCTTGATTGCAAATTACTTAGCATCTTATTTAGCCTGGGCTTCCTATGAGAAAATACATTATACCATTGTGCCTATGAAAAATATTCTAATCTGCCTGGCTTCAAGTTTTCTTGCAATTGGAAACTTATTACAACAGTGTAGATCACAGAGTTCTAAAAACATATTTAATTTATATCCCAGAACTACAAAAATGTTGAAAGTGAATTCTGGAGATCATCTTGTCCTAACTCGCTTCTCAAGCAGGAATGTTTAGAGCAAGTTGCTTAGGACCATTTCCAGGCAGCTTTTGAAGATCTGCAAGGAGGGAGACTCCACAGCCTCTCTGGGAAACCTGTACAAGTCCTATGTCACCAGCACAGTAAAGTGCTTCCTGATGTTTAGACAGAACCTCTGTATTTCAAGTTGTGCCAATCACTAGTCAGTGGACACCACTAGAAATAGCATGGATTTGTCATCTATGCACCCTCCCTTTAAGTATTTATATACATTAATTAGCTTACTCTTGAGCCTTTTCCTCTTCATGCTGAACAGTCCCAATTCTCTCAGCCTATCCTCATATGTGCTTCAGTCTTTTGATCATGGTGGTAGCCATAAATTGGACTCTTTTCAGCACGTCCATGTCTCTCTTGTAATGGCAGTCGTGGCTACAGTCGTGGCTTCAGCAATGCTGATTAGAAGAGAAGGATCACCTCTTTAGATTTGCTGATAATACTTTATTTAATGCAGCCAAAATCACTCAGCCTTCTTAGTAGCAAGGGCACATCTTTTCTGCAAAGATGGCAGAAATTTGGAATAGTAAAATTCAAATAAATTGAAGAACTTAAGGTATTAAAAATGATATTTTCAGTAGAGAAATTGACTGCTTTATTAATAATTTCCTGCTATAAATGAATAGCATTCTTCTAATTCCAGCCAAATGTCCATCTAAATCAATTGTGGATGTCTAAGGAAAAATATAAGGACACAGAAAATACAAAGCTACACATCCCTAAATACTTTTCCCACTTTCTAAAGCATGCTGTTTAGAGATTTCTTAAACTATATATATCTTTTTACCTAAAGCATCTCAGTGAATTCCTGATGACATTCTAGGCTGCCTCTATATGTCCATGTGGAATTTTTGTTTCCAGTGTCTAAGTAACTTTGCATTGTTGTCAACAGTTTACCGGCTGGTTCAGCCCGGTTCCATGACTAGCGGGGCGGAGGGATTCGCGAATCTCCACCTCCGGAAAGGGGCAACAGGGGACTCCAAATAATTAAATACAGCAGCAACGATCTGAGGAGAAACAAATTAATTTGCTAAATATGGTATCAGAATGCAAGATAACACACTATAATGCAATATAATTAGAATTGAAGCTAAAAAATCAAATATATTGAGAGAACGTCTGAAAGGTGGAAAGGCCTCACCATAATGCTGAGGTGAGATGCGCACTTGGGTCGAGCAGCAGGGATGAGAGAGAGACAAAAAAGGGACATCAGGTGGCCTTGCCAGGGGTTATATCTCCTCTCTGAACTCAAAGTCCTCTGGGGTATGTAATTCTTCTTCTCTTCTGGGACAGGTACCTGGAACTAAAGCATTAACTCTTTAACTCCCAGTGCACTACATGATGTTATGATGTGGAATACCGATAACCAAAAATCATAAAACCATACAATTGTATAGACAAGTATATCCATTTCTTTGTTCTGAAAATTTAATTTGATGGTTTCCTCCAAAACTTCGTTCTATTTCCTAGAAGTGACAGTGAGCTGTTATTCAATAATTATTCTCACCTAAATTTGTCATTCCGATCCACTTTAAAAACCTCCTTAAAAAAGATAAAAATAAAAAATAAAAAATCCAGAAATAAAATAAAAGAAGAAACCAAAACTGAAATGGAATTGGACATTCTAAGGAAAATATTTTCTCTTGGGAAAATTTCAACTGAAATATGATTTTGGTCACTGATTTAATTGATTTAATTGTTCTCAATGCAATATTAATAGCAAAAAATATACACAACAACTATATACGGTTGATTTTTATTTTTATTTTTTTCTGAATAGTAAAAATTAACTTGGAGCAAAGAATTATAAAACTGTAGGATGAATTTGAAATAGTAACTTTAAGAGAACAGGAAAGACTCCCCTGATTTTAATCTGAGTCAGATTTTTGGTAGCATTTTTTTCTGCAACAAAATTTAGAAAACAAAGCATGCTTTAAAGTAATCTCAACTGTATCTTCACCTGGCTGTTACTAAATAACGCTGTATGTAGTTTTGAAATTAAAGGTAATATTTGTAATTATTGTGACAGCATGTGTCTTCCAATCAGTTCCATATTCAATGAGAAAATATTTTGAATTGAGGAGGTATACAAGGATTTCTCAATGACAATACAAAACTCAAATGTTCAGCAAACATCTATTTCTACTCTCAGAGTTTCTGGAATCAGTAATGCTCAAAACCAACTTGAAATAAAACATTCATTTTTGAGGGAAATCAATTTTTTACAAGGGTAGATACTGATAGGAATGATTTTAAACTAAAGGAGGGGAGGTTTAAATTAGGTGTTAGGAGGAAGTTTTTTACTGAGACTGGTGAGGTGCTGAAACAGCTTGTCCAGAGAGGTTGCGGATGCTTCATCCCTGGAAGTGTTTAAGGCTAGTTTGGATGGCAACCTGATCTAGTACTTGATCTAGCAGCTGGCAGTTCTGCCTGTTCTAGGGGAACTGGATTGTGATGATCCTCGAGGCCTCTTCGCACCCAAGCCACTCTACAATTCTATGGTTTGTCACACTAAAGTGACTAATTACTACATTTTCAAGAGTAGGGAAGATAGGCTTTGTTTTCACTTATGTAGACTGCAGAATATTTGTCTGTAATTATCTGCATGAAGTTACAAGGGATGGTCTACCCCAACTGACTGCAGTAACAAGCTACTCAGATGCTTTAGGGATACCTTTACTTCTATATTACTTTTTTTCTGCACTGTCTGCTCTAGACTGGCTGAAAAAAGTCATGAGAAAGTGAATTTTAGATTAGGTAGACATCCAAATCGTTATTTATCACCTAAAAGTTATAATGTTTTATTGTTTCTGAATTATAAGATATTCTTGTTCATGATAAATTACTGGTATTGAAGTATGTTGAGCAGAATATAGCACTGGGTAGGAAAAGGGATTTTTTTCTCCTCTCAGATGCTGATTTTTTGCTAGGTCAAACCATCATGAATACATGGGCTCTATACACAAGGTAACTTACGTAGAAATAATTTTGTTGTACAAGGAGCAGTGAGCGAACAAAAATTTCTGTTGCACAGTAAATTAGGAGAAGGCATTACTAATCTAAGGATAACAACACAAAAGAGTCCCAGGTTCTTATCGGTAAATTTAATTACACTAACGAAAATGAGAAGCTGAGGAATCTGTATCACTATTTCTTGCTTTCTTTTTGTAGTTAACTTTTCATGAATCTCTACTCAAATTTGATGAAATAAGTAGGAGTAAAAGAAACATCAAGTATTCATTACCAGAGCACATATGTTAAAAATAATGAAATTATTCTGCTTACCCAGCAGATTGTCACAGTATGTACTCTCCTTAGGATGTCTGGTTGAAGATTACATTCCTGGCATAAGGTAAAAATGGAATAACCAGGTGATGCAGGCTAGACACAGGTATTTATTCTTATAATAAATGTCTTTCAAAAAATTGTGAAGCTTTCATAATGCATACATAGTGACGGTTATTTAAGACATGCTTTTAAAATCTTCTTTAATATTAACTAGAATGGTTAGCTGTATGAAACAATGAAAGCAGTGCAAAAAAAAAAACAAAAAAACAGTAAGAGAGAGAAAGAATGGGGAAAAATAAAAGAAAGAAAAGAGAAGGAGAAGAGATAGAGGAAGGTAAAGAAAAACTGAAGAAAGTGAGTGGTATAAATGAAAGAATGGAAGAAAGATCTTACAAATGAATGAACAAAAGGATGTTCATTTATTTCCACTTTTTTTTTCTTTTTTTCTCTTGTTTAATTTTCCTATTCTTTTTACCCTTATTTTCTTATTATTTCTTTTTTTTCTTTTTTTTTTTCCTTTTGATTCTTATTTCTTCTGTGTTTTTTTCCCCTTCTTTCCTTTTAACTTTTTACTTCTTTCTCTTTTTTTTTTTTTTTCCAATTTCTTTTTCTGATATTTTTATTCCATTTTTCATGCTTTCCTCTTCCCCTCTTTATTTTTTTCTTTTCTTTTTTTAATATATATTTAATCTTTTTCTTCATATTTTTTTACTTTTTTTCCTTTTTCTTCCTTTTCCTCCCTTTTCTCTATTTTTATTTTTTCCTTCATTTTTTATTTTTTCTTCCTTTTTTCTTTTTTTTTTTTTTACCATTTTTCTTTTCTTCCTGTTTTATGTTCTTTGCTTTTCTTAATGCTTTTTTGCTTTTTTCCCCTTTTATTCTTTTTTTCTGATTAATAATGCTTTGTTAAAAGTTTAATATGAATATACAATAACTAAACATTTTACCCTCCTTAAATTATGATGCACACTTTCATAGAGACCATGAAAAGTGAGTAACACAAGTCCCTTCCAAACAAAATTGTATTACTAAATGTCACAGTTCTCCCTTTAGCTCCTCACAGTCATTGTATGCTTATTTTTCAGAACTTATTGGGGGTTTAGTTTGCTTCACACCATTCCTTCACTATTTTTTTTTTTTTTCTTTTTTAATATGGAGAAGAAAAAAAATTCCACACTGTAATAAAGTGTAAGCTATCCCCTACAAATAAACATCTACCTGCCTGGTGTGCTGTGTGGTGTCCGAATGTCCATTTGTATTCTTATTCTCTGACTGAATGAAGTAAGCATGGATTAATTCTATGACAGAGCAAAAGAAAGTAGAAACAAGGTGCTCAAAATTTCCTGAGCTTTTAGCAGATGATGCTTAATATTTATTTCTAAGAATAGAATGTAACCATGTTTAAAATGTTACCTCTGTCAACACACATTTTTAATGGAAGCTGTTGATGTTTTGAACATGATAAACTGTGATTTATCTAGCTCTGGGGAATTTATTTATTTATTTATTTATTTATTTATTTGTCTTAAATGGAATAATAGATGATATCTATCCTAATTATTTCTTCACTATATATATATATATGTTCTACTTTGTTTAAAGGGTATGGATTCACAAGAAAGGAATATTTACTGTTTGCCTTTTCCTGTCAGCTAAAAGTTCCTGAAAATAAGATAATAGTATTTCAGTAATTGAAATAAAAAAAAATATTTTCAAGGAATTTATCAGTTTCACTACAAATGCTTTCAGTGAGAAAAGGCTCCACAAATTTCCTTCCTGAAAAATCCTGATTGTATTGTGCAAGTATATTGAAATCCATGAAACTTGTTTATTGTAAAACTGGAAGAAAACATTCAACGTGACAGGAAACAGTCGGAAGAGAAGAAATTTAATAACAAAGCCTATAATCTTATTTATTATTAAATAAATCTGAATTTTCTCATTGCTCTTGTTTGTGCTCAAATAAGGTATGGCGTTAGGAGTATGAAGATATTTATGCTTCTGCAGTGGATAATTATTAGCTTTTTTGTAATTCTAAAGTTTTTTTTTTTTTTTTTTTCCCGTGTAAATCTAGGACCACATGAGGAAAATGAACATCCATAATTCTATGATTCCAGATGAAATGCATCCCAGAGTCCTGAGGGAGTTGGCTGATGCAGTCACCAAGGCACTCTCAACAGTATTTGAAAAGGCATGGTGGTCAGATGAAATCCCTGGTGACTGGAAAAAAGGCAATGTTGCATCACTTTGAAGAGGAGTAGGAGGATGTGGTCTTTGTGGTCTTTGAATCTGTTGTTGTTTCCATGGAAATAAATAGGAGGCATAAGAGGAACCTATGTACATGCAGCCCTCTTCTCTCACTGTGTCTCAGGCAAGCCAAAATTTTGGACACTCATCTGTTGAGATATTGTGATACATAGAAATATCTCAGAACATAAACAGGTACATTTAGTGTGTGTCTCTGTTTTACCTGAAGCAGCCTGGAACTGCACTGTCAATGACTATTTCTCTCTGATAATTATTAAAAAAAAAAAACAAAAAACAAAAAAAACCACAACATATTTAGCTCAAGTCTGGAGGAAGATGCCCATCTATGTATCATCTATTTCCTAGAAGTAATCAGTTTTATTCTCTGCATTTTTATTTATAAATAAGTGCTTATTTATAAATAAATCTGTGTTTCTGTTCAATGTATCTACTGTTAGACATTTAAATGATCTATAAAAAATAGGTATTTATTCTCTCTACAATAGCCAACAAAACCCTCTGAAGTTCTTGCATGTTTTGGAAGGAATTTAAAGGAATTTATCTAACCAAATGAAGACATTTATACTAGTTACCCTTATTTTCCTTAAGAGATATTTTCACAGCATTATTCATCTTTTTGTGAAGAAAATGTCTAATATAAGCTAGATATAATAACCTAAATGGAATACATTCTAAAGAGACATTTATTTCTTACAAAATAGAGAGTCAGGGATATATCTACATTTAATCAGATACATCTCATTCATACTTTTGATTTTTTTTCAATGATTTAACAAGAACGATAGTAGTCATGTGACAAATAAGAGCTTCAAATATATATATATATTTTCCCACAATGTAAAGTTAAGTACTCTACCAGATTCTTAAGAAAGCTGTCCCCTCAAATTGAATGTTGTATTTTATAGGGCTTATTAACTTCTTCAATGTGCCATATTTACAACAGCCTATGAGCAGCTCACATTATTTTAATTTAACCTATCAATCAATTATTTTACTATACGGTTTAAATGATAAAGTTTAAAAAAGAAGACTTACATAATATTCTAGTGTCAAGCCACTAAGAAATAAATTCCTTGAATTTGAAATATAATCATTATAATAAGTTATGTACAGTGCAATTTTTAATATTAATTCTGGGTCTTTTAAAATACTGATGTTCATGGCATCAAGCATTTTTGCAATAATCTGATCATTCAAATAGTAGGTAACATATTGATTATAATTTCAGATTATATCATAAGCCTCATTTGTGGTAATAAATTTGTTATAAACTCAAAAGGAGTAAATTACAGTCTCCCGTGCAATACCTTCACAGAAAACAGATATAATATTTTTTTGGGTGCAGATTTAGAAAATTACTATTTTTACTAGATTATTCTGTTTCTAGTAATGCAACTAATATTATACTATAGGCATAAACTCAGCAGTCTTCCAGATGTATATTAATGTATATGTATATATATTTCTGTTTGACTGCAATTTATATAATCTATGAAACAATTTGCACCTGGAAGTAAATACCACCCATAAATACTGACCTCATAGTCCAAGGTGCAATAACATCTGGATTTTGAAGCCCCAAAAAACAGAAGGTTCCCTGATGTTCTACATTTTAATGAAGTTGAGATTGTACTCAGTGCAAACTAAAGATTTTGTTATTTTAATTGCCAAGAACGCAGTACTTTGTGTGTTTCTTTAGGTAAAAATCATTCTGCCTAAGGCTATCTGATAACTTAATGAACTTAGATGAATCTGAATAGGGAGGTTTTTCCTTACGCTCTGACATAGTAAAATAAAGATCCCTGGCTGTTGTGCACATTACTTCAGATGTCTCCCACTTTTGATTGTGTCGGCTACGTTGATCACATCCATCCATCTAGAACCTGAACAATTACCGACTGCTTCAGTTAGTCTGAGTTAGCACATAGCACATATTTTTAAAAAGAATGATATCTAACTCAACATAAAGGCAAATAATTTTTACTAAATTGAAAGTATGTTTTTTTTTTCTATATCATTTGATAATTATGATCTGCAATTTAAGACATCATATTCATATGGCACAAATCATTCATATAATTATATTTTTACTTCTTTCAGGAACCTGAAAGGAAATATTAGAGTTTGGACACTATACCAAACCTGAAGATCTACTACATTATGAGAAATCTCAGCTACTTCTTTAGTGCACATTTTGTAAATGATTGTGGATCTATTCTTTACTGATCAATGACTTGATTCATATTTGATTGTGCATTTTCCACCTCCTTTTGTAATCTTCATTCCTTCGAATAAAGATTCTTGCTTCTCTTCTTGAATGTATGTAGGCCAAAGAGTGCATCTCTTCATGATCACTTCTTGGCAATATCTAGGATGAAATGCAAGTGAACAGGAGGCCTGAAGATCCAATACAAATGAAAGGCAACTGAAAAGGACTAGGATTCGTCAGTTCTAAGATAGTAAACAAAAAAGCGATTGACAAACAGAAAATATACTCTGAAATACCAAATACCCAGACTGTTTTCAATCTCTTGTTCCTGTCCATGTAATAATCTCATTAATTCTAGAGATGGTATTTTTTTAAAAAGCCAAATAATCTAGAGAGATGATCCTTACCAGGAATTTCTCGAATCATTACAAAATATCAGTCATAGTTTCTGTTAATATCATTTCTGGAGAATAACATTCATTTCATAACAGAGAAAGGGATACCATTGCCTGCCTTGCTACATCCAATGAATGTCAGAAATATTGAGTAGGCTCCTCTCTATGTATTATTTTTTGTAAGAACTCCTCAGTACTTCTTTAGAATGATAGGATATAGTGCTCCATTTCCAAAGAGTTGATTTAGTCATGTCCAGTCTTATGTCCATCAAAATGAATTTGTTTTAAACAAGTACTTTCCTCTAACGTGAATAATCAGGTCAGGTAATTTCTACTATGTAAGGCCAATTGCTAGCTTAAATATGTTATCTCTCCAGGAATCTCTCCTGATATATCTTCAGTTGATGTAATTAGGACTGACACACACATGCCATTCAGCAAGGCAGAAATTTCCTTAGTTTCCAAATCTGCAGTTGAGACAATAAAAAATTGTAATCTCCAGTGATAAGTTTAGACAATCAAATTAAATAGAATATATACGTATATATAATAAAAAAAGGCTGTCATTTTTATTTGTTACTATGAAATTATTATTTAACCAGACTCCATTGTAGTTCTAATTCATTCTTTCTCACTCCTTTAGAAGCTAAATTCATATACCAAAATTTTTAACAATGTTGCATTTTTGCAGCACAAGAACAATGATGCTTTTCAAATTACATTAACAGATTATATTCACGAAAGTGTTTTATTACTTGCTAAATAAATAAATAAATAAATAAATAAAGAGAATTTCTTGACTGATTGCTTTCTGAAACTCATTAAACTGATTAGTGTATATATGAAACTATCACATTTTATTGTGCAGAGATTTCTGACATTGTGCATCTAAAATGAGATCTGACACTTTGGATATCAATAGATTCAAAATTACAGCCATAACTGGCAATTTATCTTCAGATCCAAAAGCAAGAAATTTATTATTAGACAGAGAACAGATTTACAGACCTATTCATTACTCAAAGTCCATACTCTTCTTAGGTATGATAATATTCACTCTATAAGGGAAGACTGGTCTTTCATTTAAAACTGCATTTTGTTCAGACTCTCAAGACAACATTATTGCATTTGTTTCCTTCAGTTTTTCCTGCACCACTGAAATAAATGGATAAAAAGTCCTAGAGTTAAGAAAGAAATTATTTTCGCAGCGAAGAAAATTATGGCAGACAAATGCTGAATAGTGCTATATTTTTTTAAGTGTTAATAACCATGAAATGCAGCAAGTGAAATGGTGGCCTATCACTTAATTTATGATTTAATGATTCATTATACAAATGATTATGTATTTTTAATCCCAGTTTTTAAGTTGTTTGTATACTTGTACTAGAAAAACATGAAAACCTAAAAGCAGAAAGAAACTGGAAAACTTTTGATATAGTGACTGAGAGAAAAGGCAGTAGAACTAATTATGCCAGAAGTTTCCTTCTGCTTTCTGACATACCTAGTGTAAAGGAAAAGGTGATTCTGTGGCCTTATGGAGGATAAGATTGATAGCTGAGCCTGAGAGTGATGACCTCTCCATTTCTAATTGCTTTTAAAGCTTTTCTAAATGTCTATCAGTTTGCTCTCCTCCTCTGTAATTATAATACCGTCGTTTGTCAATTTCTGGAAGCTTATATGTTCCTGGTAGACCTTTTTCAGTGTAATAACTACGATAAAGAGGATTATATTTACTTTGTGTACAACATTTTGGAGGCTCAGGAAGTGTAGAGATAATAAGTTAAACAATAATAAAGATATTTGTACATACTTGTATCATTTAGCTAATTTAGATGGAAGGTTGAAAGGACTAAGACACAAAGGTAAATTTAAGGAATAAAGGGAATGTGTCTGGCATTAACACACAGTCATAACAGGACTAATAATATTAAGAGAAAAAAAACATTTCCATTCCTTCTCATAGAGGCTGGTTGATTGAATCTATTAGTGTTAGTTTATGCAATGGTTTAAGTAGAAATTTGTCCAGACTGTTTTCTTTGTGTTTCATGAAGATCTTGTTGAGCTTCATCTTTTATGCTGATCTCACTGTTGCCTGGAAATTACCAAATTATCCTGAAAAAATAATCAAATCCTATCTCAACAGTCTGTAGTCAACTGAATGAGTATATAGCATCTTAGAGAAGCACTATTAACAACTGAGCAGTCATAGTCCACTGCAAATATTCATCTATAAAGCAGCAATTTCTGAACAAGAACAATGAACTTTCTATGCAAAAGAAGAGCTAAACAAAAATGCAGATTTCTAGACGACAGCCATGGGAAAGGAAAAAAGATTTCTGAATAAAATGATTGCTTTTTGTCAGGATAAGTGCATGTGGTGAGACCCAGAATAGGGTTACATGAGTCAAAAAATAGATCCCATGCTCTGAAAAAGACATATCCTACTCTTCCACAAAGCTCCTACTCAGATCTCCTTTGTCCTTCTCCATGGCTCTGGCACTTCCTTGTCCACACCATTATTCAGAATTCACAATGTTTGTAGCACTCTGGGAAAACTAACAAGAGATGTAACTTAGGGACTTAGGAATTTTGCTGTCAGGTAGCATAACTAAGACATAACACATAAGAAAGCTTAAGTGTACTACTGATAAACCCATCACTTTAATGTTCTGTTCAAAAAATAGTAAGATCAGAGATAAAAATGCTGTTTTGCTTAGTTTACTACACAAGATTATTGAGGCAATGAGGCATGTGAAATGGCAGTATTTGAAATATCCTCTCAAACTGAATAATAGCAAGTCTTGGGATTCATCAGTCAGAAACATAAGTTTTCAAACTTTTCACAAATAATTATGGTATGCTTAAGTTGAATAAGAACATAGTTGTTGACAGGATAACCCCACTAATTTTTCTTTGCCAGCAGACATCAAGTACTTGTGTTGAGCCATACATTATGGACAATGGTAAAAATTTGGTCTATTGACTACAGAAGTTATACATATACACACTGAGATAGAAATCTCAACAGAGTAGTGTGTAATGGTCTTGCTTCGTACCATACTGCAAAAGTTTCTGACACCATTGGAAAGGCTGCCTTAAACAGTATTTGTGGGTATAGGAGGAGGAATCTAATTTTTACCCCTGAGCTACACTGAAAGTTAGCTTTTATCTGCTGTTTTTTAAGATTTGACTTAATCTTATATGATTACATCTACCTATTTTAATAACCGCTGGGCTAAATTTCAGCTTCGCTTCTCATTCTGGATTCCCCAGCTTCTGAGGGATATGGATCTGATGGAGAAAGTTCAGTGAAAGACGGTGAAGACATTTCAGAGACTGGAGCATAGACCCTAGGACGGCAGATGGAAAGAGCTGGGACTTTTCAGTCGGGAGAGGAGTAGGCCCAGAAGGTATCTTATCAATGTCTATAAATACCTGAAATGGGGGTGCAGAGAGGATGAGGCCAAGATATGTTCAGTGGTGCCCAGTGACAGAACAAAAGACAGTGGCCATAAACTGAAGCGCAAGAGGATCCATCTGGACATCAAGAAACACTTATTTACTGTGTGGATGCCAAAGCACTGGCACAGGTTTCTCAGAGAAGTTGTAGAGTCTCCTTCATTGGAGACAGTCAGAAACTGGATACAGATTACCCTGGACCATACGATCTACTTGAGGATGGCAGTTGGACCAGATGACAGCCAGAGATCTCTTCCAACCTCAGTCATTCTGTGACTCTATTACTGAACGACATCTACATAGAAAGATGTAATAACTAACTAATGTTTTATAAAAAGGATATTGAAAGAAGTCACTTCTGCTGTTAATAATGGACATATTTTACAGATAAGATATATAATAAAAGCTAATACTGTAATAGAACATGGGGGTATATTGTCATTAGTATTGTTATTACTATTGTTGGAGTCCACATTTTTCAACTTTTTTAAGACTATGTTACACTAGAAAATTAGTTTTGCATTGGTTCTCTCTTTGTTCTCTTGTAACTGGAACGCTGGGTTGATTAACTGATCAAAATATCAAAATAAAACTAAGATTTTTCTGTTTTGTTTTATACCAAGGGAATTTGGACTAGTGTAAAATAGATTACGTTATGCAAATGAACTGCTGTGCTAATAATCCTACCTAATTAAATTTGTAACTATGAAGTATAATTATTTAAACAAATAAGCCTACACCACTTTTATTGAGTGCTGAATATAAAACATTGCTGACAAAAAAAATTTAATTTAACATCTGAATATTTATAAAACTTGCTAAGCTGTAGTATAGATTTTTTTCAGTTACTTATTTCACACAGTAGAAATTTCTTTGTTGATCATAAGGAAAGGTGAGTTCCCTGTAGAAGTCTTATTTATCTTACATCCATGGCGGAAATAAATAAAATTTAAATTATATAGGTAAATATAAAGTTCTATAAAGTTCTCTTGATTCCTCCTTCATGGGATCACCTAAATAAATGGATACTTATGGAGTAAATCTTGAAATATTTTTCTATAGACTCTAACAAAGATAAATTAAAAAAATCTGCATTGTTTCTAATTTTATAGTAGCCTGAAATGAAAATTTCTTCCAAACTGCATAAGTACATGAAGAAAAGTCACATTAATTAAGATACTCCTTTGTTGACTTCTGTTTATAGTAGCAGACCTTTTATAGACTGCTTATTCATTTACTTTCTGGGATGTTTCTTAGTTATATTGGACCCTGCAGTGCTGACTGCTGAGATTGTTTGGCTGTGTAGAAATCCACATCAGACTTTAAAAAACAACCATCTGAATTCCCTCTTTATTAAAAATAAGAGAAGTGGAAGATAAGGGATTTTACCCAGATAGATCACAACACCACATAACTGGACTGAGAATCATTCTTGCTGTAGTAGATTAGGCATAATTATATTTAGCATTAAATGAGACTCTAAGTTAAATGCTGCTATCTGCTCTTGCTGGTCATGAATTTTAGTGAGAGATCATTCAGTGTAAAGTGATACATTCACCAGTCTGTGTATCTTCAGCTTCAGTTGATGTCAAATGAACAGTTTAACTCACCTTGTAGAATTTCAGCAACAACAATCAAAACATAAAAAAACAAAACAAAACAAAAAGGAGTTTAAAGATTTGTCAGCATGTACAGATTTCTCTTCAGAGAAACAGTATCATTTTAGAAGAATTCAAAGAATGTCTGTCTGAACACTGAGTGAAATACCATGCAAATAACAGAGGGTCTTAAACTTTCAGAAAAATATCATCTGTACTATCAGATGAGCTTCTGCTAGCATAAATAGAAGTGAAAATGTTTTACTACTTGGCTATATATTTGGGCAAATATTCTCATTATCTAAATGATGCTATGTTTTAAACTTCGTTTAAATTGACCTTTGAAATGGACCTGTGAGTTGTGAATTTCATTACTGTGAGACCCAGCTACAGAAACTCCTTAAGACTTTCCAAAATTCTAAGTATAAATATTTGTCCCATTAGAATCAAAATAACATTCAACTTTAAATTTTGATTTTAAAATTTTGATTTTAATTCAGTCATGATGTTCTGCGTGTTTGTTATTTTACTGACATCACTGTTATCATAATACATTACATTATTGGAAATATCACTAAAATAAGTAGTAATTTAAGTATTTTGTATATTTATCAAGAAAAATAATCATTAAAAATGTGTTGAATTACAAACCAGCTTTTGCATAAGGAATTAACATTCTACCTTTACAGTGCAGAAATTTTGTTTCCATGAGACAACCTAGTCAATGTCCCACAGAGATGATTTAGATATACCTCTTATTTTGTCTTGAAGAGAAAAGCTTGAAAGGATAAGAAAAATGTGCAAAAAATAATTATTTGCTATTGAAAATTAAGAATAACTAGATTCTTTAATGATAATGATTACTGACTTGTTCATTTCAATTAGAAATTGATTATTTAATTAATTTTATGTTAACATTGTTATAGATTTTGGTTATTTTCAATTCATAGCAAACACTTGGCTATTTCAAAGTTGTAGGGTTTTCTTTTGCTTTAAAGTCTGTATCACACATCTTCAAAGATTTATTTGCCATAAGAACTTAAACTTCAATCTTTAAGGATTTTTATTGCTGACTTATTCATTGTGGGAAAAGGAAGAACTTCAAAATAAAAATAAACTATGGATAATAAATGTTGCTGAAAAATGTTAATGTACTAATTAGCTATCCATACAAATATCTTTTTCATAAATGGACGCACAAGCCAATAAAAATATTTTAATGTACTCAGTAGGTCTGGATACCAGCTTACTTAAATTGTAACCTAGGCCAGGATGTTGAATCTTACTTTAATTGTCAATCTTGGGCTCATAAGCAAAGGGTGGATGTTTTGGGTGAGACTGATCAGAACAATTAAGGCCTGTCAGTGCACTCATTTCTTTTCAGCCACACACACAGGACAAACAAAGGACAAACAAACAGGTTTTATAACTGGTTTTGCTAAATGTCATGACACCTCTATAAACCTGACTATAACAATTAAAAATGAAAGCAGTCAGAAATCACCAGAGGGGATAGATTTTATATCCAAGGTAATATCCGATGCCTCACAAAATAGGGCATGCTCAGCAGAATGTACAAAATTACTTTGCAACTTCAACGATACAGCCAGTAACAGTAAACTTTGGTGCTGAATTGCTTTGTTCTTTTTTTCAGTGGTTGGTGTTTTTTCTTCCTGGAGCAAACAACCTCAACCACTATGTTTTATATATCACTGTATGATGATCAAGAGAAAAATAAAATGAGAATAACTTGAAAATGCTGTAGTGAAAGGGGGAATGCAAATAAAATTATCTGTTTGCTTCTGATATTTTCCATCCCTGCCTCCATCCATGCTTAGTATTTCAGCAGCATAAGGGGTGTTGAGAATTACACTAACAATGTATCTGAAGAAATGTGATGCTAAGGTGTTTTTTATTTAATTTAAAATTGTTTGTCTCTATGCTTAGTACATTTTGATGAAGACGAATTCAATAAACGTCTATGATGCATCCTACTACATCACTGAACAGAGGACATAATCCTTAGAGGATTTTATTTTATTTTTTAATCAAGATACAGCTCAGGCAAACAGTGCTTTTATGCATATTAATAAAATGGATACACAAACTGTTTTAATCTGACTGCATTCTTTTTTGAAAGTCCCTATCAGCAAAAGACAAGGTGTAACTGAGCTGCCCAGAGCATTTGAGCAGAAAGAAGCTCAATGGCAGGTGAAAATAATCCACATTCAGCAGGCTCATGCAGTGACTAGTGTTGGCTTGTCATGCTCTTTCAAATAGGCAAGCATCTGAATATTTTTGCTACTGAAGGATTTTGTTACAGGTTTCTGAATAGTGCTACAATGAACATGTCTGTGCAGAAACAAAATAAACTAATAAAAATCTGGAGATGAGAATCCAAATGTTCTTCCTTATCGCAGCTTTTATTACTGGGCATGGTATCACATCATACAGAATATCCCCTTGATCATTTAAGGTCTGCTGTCCTAGTTCTGTCTCCTCCCAGCTTCTTATACCTACTTACTGCAAAGGCAGCACTACAAGCATAAAAATCTTTGATTCTCTGTAACCATTGCTCAGCAATAACTGAAATATCAATGTATCATCAACATTATTCTCATTCTAAATCTAAAACGTCACCATGCTAGTTATTGTAAAGAACACTAAAAAACAAACAAACAAACAAACAAACAAACAAACAAAACAAGGACAAGGGAAGAAGTAAAAGTCAAGTGATTACAAGTGATTAGTACCAATTAGTACCATAAAACCAACAAACTAAAAGACAATTATAGAATTCTGCTGAAAGATGACTGCATGAGCCAGGTCTGGCCTCTGAGAAACTACTGATAAAACTCCTACTTCTTAATATCCAAGGCACTTTTCATCACTTATCAACAGTACTAGCTATCAAGTTTACTAAAGGCTATAAATGTGACATCCACCTACCGGAAAAGAAAGAATGACCTAGGGAACTACAGGCATGTCAGTCTTACCTCAGTGCCAGGGAAGGTTATGGAACAAATCTTTCTGAATGCTATCACAGCACACATACAGAACAGCCAGGTGATCATGCCCAGACAGCATCAGTTTGTGAAAGGCAGGTCCTGCTTGACTAACCTGATCTATGGTAACCTGATCAGTAGATAAGGGAAAATCTGTCGATGTTGTCTCCCTAGACATCAGTAAAATTTTTGACACTGCTTCCCACAGTGTTCTTCTGGAAATACCAGCTTCTTGAGGCTTGAATGGATGCATACTTTGCTAAGTAAAAAGACTGGCTGGGTGGCTGAGCCCAAAGAGTTGTGATGAATAGAGAAAAATACATTTGGAGATCTTATTCCTCTCTACAACTACGTGAAAGGAGGTTGTAGCAAAGCGGGGTGGGGGTCAGTCCCTTCTCCCAAGCAACAAGCAATAGCAAAAGCCTCAAGTTGTGCCAGGTAAAGTTCAGGTTGAATATTAGGAAAAACTGTCAACTTGAAGGGTTGTGAAGCATTGGGACAGGCTGCCCAGGGAAGTAATTGGGTAATTATCCCTGTTGCTATTTAAAAGATATGTAGATATGGAACTTAAGAACATGTTTTAGTAATAGACAAGGCAGTGTTACATTAAAGATTGAACTTGATGACCTTGGTGGTCTTTTCTAACCTACTTGCTTCTATGATTCTACCTACATAGACACATATTGCAGTTGCTGAGTTTAAGAGCCTGTCACAAGTACTTTGACTATCTATCTACCTCTACAGGGTACATGTATTATTATTATTATTATTATTAGAGGTGATAAAGGAGAATAAAGCAAATAAGGGAGCAAAGAATGCTTTTAACTCCGTATTTCTTCCTGTGCTTCATGCATTCCTTAGTCAGCACCTGTCATTCATGCAATCACTTAAAGATGCTTTAAAGGGTTCGAATGAAAATAAAGCGGTAAGGGTTTATTTTCATGTGAGATTTTTGTTGAGGTATTTTGTTAAATAGTTGGAAAAGGTGGAAATAATTTGATTCATGCTACTGCTAAATATTGATGCTGTTACTCGTGGGACATTTGCATGTGTCTAACAGCTGTATGTACATTCAGAAACAGTAAAAAAAAAAATGAGATAGATTGATTTGGAGAAATGAGTTAATGTGGTGCCTAGCTACTTATGATTGCTAAAGCTGAGGGTGACAAGATCCTAATTCTCAATGAGAAACACACAGATCACAATTATCATAAATTCAAACCTTAATTTGATAGAAAATAAAATACAGGAATATGAATGTACAAACATACATGTTTTGTTATGTTTGCTTAAAAAGATATATACTGGTAAAGCTAGATTTCTACTTCGTAAAAATATTTACAGTTGTTATTTAAGCAATTCTGACTCATCTGATAAGAGCTATATCCCAGGAATTCATCTGACAAAGACATCTCCTGAATCTGGAAGGTGATAAAATTACAATTTAAAGAAACAAACAGATAAAAGGAGAAATTTTTGAGTGCTCTGATGAGGGAGGGTAAAGAGAAGGGGGAGAGACTATTTTTCTCATATGAATACAATGAGAACTGCATCTACTCTTAAATTCTCAGTTCTACAGCTCACAAGCAGTAGCTACTGGTTTGCAATTCATGTTTTAAGTCAGAAACTATTTGCAACACTGACATTTTATTTCAGAGAAATAGATAGACACTAACATGTATTTAAAGGAAGGAAACATTGCCACTTCCATGTTTTTGCTATAATTTTTGAGACACTTAGGAATTCTACAGCGAAATAAACAATAAAGAATCAGTGAAGATAACTAATGCATACCACAACCACCTCATTCTTCTTCTCACCATTTGCTTAATTTTGAGACTTCCGGACTTAGTGGATTGATGACGCCTCATCATGTATGTAGAAATGTCTAACAGGTATTACATCAGCTGAAATAAAAATAATTTCACGATTAAACATGGAGAACACTACCAGATTGCTCAAAATATTCAGAAAAATAATGGTCTACATAATTAATTCATAAAGGCTATGTTGTAGATATTTCAGAATCTTATAGCATATGACAGAGATACTCAAAGCATGTAGGAAGCTTTCCATTTTTTCATTAAAATGGTCCTGTATCTTGATCCAGAATTCCAGCTTGGAATAAAATTGTCTTCACAAACATAATTCTGAGGGATAGCATCATAAAAATATTGTGTAAATCTTTATGACTTTTTATGTATCTACATGGTAAAAGCTTATTCAAAGCAAGTTCTTATTCAAATTAATAGTGGTAGAAACGTAAATAATTTTTCTTCTTCTTGGTAACTTCATTTCAGTAAGTTCTTTAAAAGTCGTGGAAACAAGATTGTCATTAACACAAGCTTACAGATTTGGACTTCAGTGTAGTTCTGCCAAGAGGGGAAGTATATGTGTCTCTGAGAGTAAAAATCTACAGCAATATCTGATGTCTCACACTTAAGAATGCAGATTTTCTTCATGACTTTCCATAGGAACAACGATTGGCCATCTGTCATTTAATTCTGACTGCTATAATTATCTGTAACAATGTTAGATAAAATAAAATACCAGACATTATTTTCTCTTTGAGTACTATATTGAGTACTAAACATATATATTATATATATATATATACTACCTATATAGAGTATATATAACATATACTATATTGTACCTTAAAAAAAAAAAAAAAAAGCAAAATAATCAGTTTGATTGTTTTTCCCATGTAAAGTTTTGGAATTAAAAAAATACAAATAATTGTTTATTTTTATTATTATTACTCATGCTAGTGAATGCAGAGGAGGATGAGATGTGGGTTAAATTCAAAGTCAAAGAGTTCCTATGAAGCAGAGTTAATTATTTATGGTCAGTTCTATAGAAACAGCAATAAAACCTAATTTAAACTTTAAAGAAGATTTGCAACTGAATCTTCCTAAGTACTTACAGAATAAAAAGTTTTTAATTAAAAAAGTCTTTTAATTATAGAAATCATTAATTCATACAAGAATATAAAAAGGAGATGACGTTATTCATTTCAGTCTTTTAAAGAAGGTGTGTAGAACTGCATCAAGATGTGTGTGGGATTTTCCATTTCTCTATGCAGTGTGTTCTGATTCTCATTATCTCTTAGCACACACACATGTGCCCAAATTCAGTACTGCTAGGTGCTGTTTCTTTAGAGTGTATGTACTCTGCTAGGTACGGTTAGTGAAAGAGAGAAGACAGGGTTTGCCCTGGCCTACATTTTTGGATGGGTTACTTGGTGACTGGTGGATTACCCTGTTCTTTTGGCTGATCCTTAGCTGGCAAACCTGAACTGTGTTTTTTTTTAAAAAAAACCTAGAGTAAAAGGATGAAATGGGTATGTGTGAGACTTCATAGCATCATAGAATCTCCAAGGTTGGAAAAGACTCACAGGATCACCCAGCCCAACCATCCACTGATCAGCAATAGCTCTTACTAAACCATGTCCATCAACACAACGCCCAAACATTCCTTGAACACCTCCAGGGTCAGTGACTCCCTGAGCAGCCCATTCCAGTGCCTGACCACTCTTTCAGAAAAGAAAGCACTCCTGAGCACTCCTGTAAGCACTCCTGAGCACTCTCTTCCGGAGGCAAACAACTCTGGAGGAAGTGCTTTCAAATGTCCACAAAGTGATGTTGATTGTCACACGGTAGCACCCATCACTTGCCTCCTCAATAAATCAGTCAGAGTCTTATCACAAGAAATAACTCAAGAAGCAAGCTTTGAGCCAAAAAACAAAGAAGGATTCTCACAGGCGGTCTATAACAGACACCCACCAGGATGTCTGCTGTGTCAGACCTTCCCCTGATCTTTACCAATAGGGATTCAATTTTATTATCCCCAGCCATGAGCTCAGTAACATCAAAGCACTCTCTAACACAGAGAGTCACACAACCACCCCTTCTTCCTTGCCTATCCTTCCTGGTTTGTAACCATTCATTGCAGCACTCCAGTCATGGGAGCAGTCCCACCATGTTTCTATAATGGCAACTAGATCATAGCTTGCCTGCCACACAATGGCTTCCAACTCTGCTTGTTTCTTGCCAATGCTGCGTGCATTGGTGTAGATACACTTCAGCTGAGCCCCTCGCCTCACCCCTAATCCCATTACTTCTCCCCCATCCTCATCTCCAGTGGGCCTAGTTTTATCCCCTTCCCCCTTCATATCTAGTTTAAAGCCCTCTCTACAAGTCCCGCCAGCTCCTGGGCAAGGATCCGTTTCCCCCTTTGAGACAGGTGATACCCATTGGCAGACCTCAGACCAAGTGCCGAGTAAACCGCCCCACGATCAAAGAACCCAAAATTCTTGTGTTTGCACCAGCCTCTCAGGCATGTGTTTATATGATGGGTTTTCATGGTCCTCTCAGTGTCCTTTCCTGCCACTGTAGGAATACAGGAAAATACTACTTGTATGCCTGCTCCATCAACTAACCTACCCAGTCCCCTAAAATAATTTTTTATAGTCCTCAGGCTTCTGTCAGTGACCTCAACACTGCCAGCCTGAACTATCAATAAAGGACAATATTCAGAGGGGCAGATCAGACTGGGAAGTTTTCTAGAAATATCCCTGACCTGGGCCCCAGGGACGCAGCACACCTCCCTATGGGTAGGGTCAGGCTGACATATTGGGCCTTCTGTTTCTCTCAGAAGGGAGTCACCCACGACTATCACTCTCCTTTCTTTTCTGGAGGAGGCAATCTTCAAGTGTGGAGCTGACACCTCACCTTAGACAAGCTTGGAGGCAGTCCTCCCACCTCATCCTCACACATCTCTCTCTCCAGTTTCAGAGCTTCAAACCCATCACGTAGAGGTACTTGGGGACCTGATGTAGGTTGGGATGGGGGTTGTCTGCATCATCAAGCTGGGACCTGCTGCCATTCCTCCTCTCCTCTCAAGTTAGCTCTCTTCGCTTGACTATAGCAAGGGAGAGGGTCCACTATGGTTTGGGGGGTGCAATCTCTGTGTCTTTCTCACAGAGAGTCACTCACAGAATCACAGAATCACAGAATTGTAGGGGTTGGAAGGGACCTCCAGAGATCATCGAGTCCAACCCCCCTGCC
>JAOWBP010000001.1:133089783-133105942 GCA_028571105.1 Tragopan temminckii | reverse complement strand
TTTTTTTTTTATCATTGTCTACTTTCTCACTGGTTACTATCTTAAGCTGGAATATTGTATACAGACTAATTTAAGGGTTTGCTGTCTGAGGATTTTTAGAGTTTCACTGCATATTCTCAGATATTCAGCCGTAGCAGGACAGCAAATGGTCACTTGTGTTCTAGGACCGCTGCAACAAGCTAGTGCCATCTCAGGCCAAGACAAACTCAGATAGGTCCTTGGAGTCCTGAAAACTTTCAGCTCACTACTTAATGCTACAAAGGCAAAAATTATTTACTAGACTACAAAATGTGGAGCTACAGAGAGGAGGTTGCTTTGGAATAAGATTCTTCTCAGGACTAGTAAACATTCTGTGCCTTCCTGGAACTCACCTCCTGGAGTGCTTTCATGTGGAAGGGATCAAGTTTTACTCTCTGAGTTTGTGCTTTATGATGGGAATACATAAGGTGGGATGGTGGGAAGGCAGGGGGGTGGAAGATGACAAAGGAGAGAAATATTTAAATGTTTATACCTGAACTAAAATGCTAATAAAGAGATATTCTAAGTATATTAGGAGTTTGTGTATTTTGAAAAGTGATTTTTCACACATAGAGTTTAGGCATCTAAATGCTTGGGTCACTTTTGAAAAGTACTGAATTTTACATTATAGTTACTACTGTAAGTCTCTATTTCCTTGCTTGAGTGTCAGGCTACACCCTCTGTGTATTTTTCAGAATATTTTCCCAAAGGCACTACTTTACACCAGCAGACACAAGATATTTGCAATTCTCAAACTGCAAAACCTGGCTGAACTGCAGAACGCTATTGCTGATCTGAGCTTTTGTAATTTTTAATAGCTTTTGTGGCTGTAGGCAGATATCTGCTCTCAAGTGTTTCTGATGGAGAGAAAGAGAGTCCAAAGGCCAGAAACACACAAGTCACCTCTTACCCTCCTCATAATGAGATGGGAAAGGAAAGACTGAACCTTCAGCTATCTCTTGCTTGTATCTCACAAAAAAAAGAAAAACTGTATGCCTGCTACAATCACCAGTTTGTTCACCCCTGCAGGCACCATTTGCAATTGTTCTAGCAGTCAACATGAAGTCATATTACTGACTTTCAAGAATGGAATGCACAGAGCTCAGATTGATATATTATATTTGATATTATTGTAAATATGAGGTACTATTTTGATTGTGATGCTTATTATTTGTTTTTGATTTAGAATTAGTTTAAACTGCCATATCACATTTAGCCTTATCTAATAATGACCAATGTCTCACAATTAAACCAATTCACAGTTATACTATGGTCTCTGACAAAGAATTTAGGTAAAATGAACTGAAAAACACCCCAAAGAAATAAACTATCATTAGTACCTTCAGAAATTCATGTTAACAATATTTTCAAGTCGGAAATTTTAGTTTCTCTCTGTTTCATCAAATCAATATTACTCATAGCATTATTCTAACATGTATAATTATAGTATGTATCATTTTTCTCATTTAAAGAAAATGAATGTTTTTTCTTCGATTTTTTTTTCTCATTTTTAGTACCATCCTTCTTCTTCCTTCTTTCTTTTTTTTTCTTTTTTTCTTTTTTCTTTTTTCTATTTTCTTTTTTCTTTTTTCTTTTTTCTTTTTTCTTTTTTCTTTTTTCTTTTTTCTTTTTTTTCCCTCACAGACATGAAAACTTCCAAGAAATACGTGATTCCTAGGATGTCTACAATTGGTGCCATCAAAATGACAGATTGTTTCAAGTTTTTCTTGGCCCAGCCCCAGAAGCGCAACCATCACTCAGCAACAACCAAACTGCCAGTGCTCTATTAACACTGTCTGGGCTGAAATCAGAACAAAAAGGGGAATCCAAAGATAACACATTTAAATATCTAATATTCAGTATATTATATTTCATATTCATTTAGAGCATCAGCTGCAAATATTTTTACCTGAATAATTAAATAATTGCCATTAATTTTAGAGACAGCACGTTTTGGTAGTCACCTCACTGAACTGAGCCTGAGGACAAAGTGTTTTTGTTTTGTTCTTTATTCTGTCAACATATTCAGCATATAACATAACAGAAATTGCTTTGCACTTTTCATCTTACCTGCACCTTTTACTTAATCCATTAAGGTGAGAGTCCTTCAGGAAAGAGATAATTTGGTGTATGTTTAGATAAATGCAGGCATAGTGTTTATGCATTCTGAAGTCCATATTTTATCTTATAGACAATATATCAACATTTCTTAATTCAGATCACGCTATTTGATGACTGGCATCTCTTAATTGTTGCCTACTGATTTTAATTTAAGACATTTTCCTTAACCATCAATCTTTCTTTATGCAAATGACACTGCAAGTTATTCTGGTCCTAACATTCAAGTGTTCATATACATCTGCTTAAAACTTAAAATCAACTTTTCCTTATGTTACTACAAATAATAGCACCAAATCATAAACTATGTCAGCTTTAAACCTCAAAACTCCGTAAAGATCTTTCTCCATTATCTAGCAGCAGCTATTTTTACTTATCTAAACAGACTGTAAAGTTAAGGAATTATTTGTATTTCTTCTTAGTAAGACAATTTAAAATATGTTCTGAGACACATGGGAAGAGAAAAAGAAATTCTCTTTCATCCCTAATTGAAAATAAGAGAAAAAGAAGTTTCTATTAATTTCATTTTTGTTCCCTTTGATGGTATTAATTCACAGCTCATTGGACTCCCTCTTAGCCATGGCAACAACATTTTAATCATATGTAATTTTGAAACCCTAGATGTGCAACACAAAATTATCAAATTTTCCACTGTCGCTGATAAGTTCCTTAAGTAACAAGTTTCATTATCCACTTTAGCCCTAAGAGATAAAAGTACTTTTAACTAACATATAAAGGTTGGATTATTTAGGCCTTATTGGTTTCATTTAAGCTGCTGATCAGAATAAGAAGTAATTTTTTTTTTTTATTATTATCACTAGCTTTCAGAGAATTGAAAAGCATCAAAGCATCAAAGCATAAAATTTAACTATAAATCATCCAGCTCTCCTCTTTAGAAATGTTTATGTCTTCTTTAAGTGTTTCTATTATCCTCCCTTTCTTTATGTAGCATGCATTCACTTTAATAATGCTTTTCTTTATGTTACTACAAGTAATAGCACCAAATCATAAACTATGTAAAATGGGATCTTGATAGCGATTACATATAAAGTATCCCTTAGGGAGTGAATCTACTAATTGATTGTTGTCCTATATATAATATTTTAAAAATTCATTTGCAGTCATTTTCTGTCCTTTGAATCTCATAAAACTGTAGACAAATCCTTCTACTGAATAAACAAACAACAGAAAAATTCTGACATGAGACAAGACAAAAACAGATTTTGAGGTGAAACTTCCATAGGTATAAAATACTGCTAAATAAAATTGTTTAAATCACATCAGAAGCAGGAATCTTACAGGGAGTCTGAATAGGAAACAGATTGTTCTGTGACATAAGGACAATTCATGGATAGAAAATTTTTGCATTATTGTTACTGAGGAAGAATGTTTAAACTGAGGAATTTATAGAGGAACTGTGTTACAGAAGAATAATGTCAGAATGTATTTAGAATAAGTAAGTGAATAGGACTCATTCTGTTTTTTATAGCAGTTTTATAACTATCCATTAGTAGTTTGTTAGAAACGTAAATTTACTTATGAATTCTGTAGAAAATTAACTAGAAAACTCTTCTCTAGGAAGACAAATTTAGAAAAAGTCACCAACTTTTAAATGTCTAGTATGATAATATAAAAGAGGCTCTAGGAAAGTATAGAGAATTATAAGCAATCAGTTCTGGTTTCTGTGCTTGGAAAATGTTGCAGCAGAGACTGAAGTTAGTGGAGATGGTGCAAAGTATAACGGAGAGTTAACAAGAAATTTTGTTATAAACTCTTAAAGTTCTTTGAGGGAATTTATAAGCATATCAGCATGAGTATACTAAGACAGTATATTTCAAAAAAAGTTTTTGACGGCCTTCTTAGAGTCCCTTACCCAAAGTAAACTGCCCTAGTACAAGAGGAAAGTTTTATTCAGTATTAATGGTAACCACAAGTTAATGATTGCTAGTGGATGGGTAGGAATAAGATTACCACTTTTCGCAGTGTGAGAAACAAGAAAATCCTGTAGCAGTTGTTGTTTTGAACTATAATAATCAATTATCTGGAAAAAGATAGCAATGGTAATGAAAGCTAAAAGTCACAGTGAAGAGTTGGTTAAGAACTACATAATATAAATTAATAAAATGGCAGATGAAACCGTTAAGTAATTTCTATAAACTTAGGGTAAAAATTACAGGGAAAAAAATGATATATATCTGACAATTTACATGCTGTTAAATTAGCTGTTATCATTCATGTATTTACCTCTTGCATGTAGCCTCAGGATCCAAACTGAAAAGGTATGTCCCATCAAGTAGGTGTAAGGGGAGAACACAAGAATGACCTCTATCTAACTACTGCAGCTATGCACTGGAACTATGTTTCTGTACTGTCCAACCAGCAGGTGTCTCATTGTTCTTGTAACACAAGAGTTATATGTTTGGGGAGTGAAAGTGGAAACTCTCAAAGAGGTTGCATGCCATCCTGCTGCAGATGTGAGCAGTGTGAGAAACAGACAAGAGTGCTACAGGCACTTGGGTGAAACTGAGTAAATGACAGCCTGTAGCGCATCTGAACAACAGTGGATCTGACCACCAGACAATGAGTTCACAGCATTTAGACTGCTTGTTTAACTCACATTCTTACACACTGATGCACAGTGTAACATTTGATAGATCTTGACTTCTCTTCCTTGCAGAAAAGTCTCTGCTGAGCTGGGAATTATGAATAAAAAGTTGTATCAGTTCATGCTATGATGCTACTCCTAGTTGCCACTTTTGTGTGCCTTTTGCCAAAATCCATTCCTGGGTGATACTTAGTTTTGTTCTGCACTCAGCTGAAGAGCTGCACTCTCTCAGTCTGGCCTCATAGGGGAGGTGTTCCAGCCCTCTGTTCAACTCTTTATAACTTGTGGAATCAAACTCTATAACCACAAAGTAGTTATAAACCAGGTATGATTTTATTAGCTGCTGGGTGCAAGGAGGGTCACCCCTCCCTAGCCTGCACACCAAAAACAGATAAACATCTTTATTTATAGAAAGAATACATGCATATTCATGGTATTTCTAAGACAAGGAGTGGTTATTACAATTACTTCTAGAAATCCATTACAATATTCTATGCCTATTCTACAACCCAAACTCCACCCCTAACTAATGCTTCTACGCATGTGTGGTGCCTCCTGGTGGTCGCTCCAGTGGTCATGGGGATGAAGGTTGAATGTCATCCTTGCAGTGTACTTCTGACCCCAGTGTAGTTTGAGAAAGTATTCCAGCTTCAACTGGTTAAGTTTCTAGAATGGTTTCTAGGATGTGGCTCCTTGGACCAAACAGCAGACTCCTTGGGTTACGGTTGAGGTACCCCGTATCTTTCCCATTGTTCGTGTTCAACTACTTCTACAATTTTAATAATATAACGAATTGCCCTTTATTCATTTATTAGCTGGAGAATTAAATATATATATATAAGTATGTCAGTATTGTTTAAGAGTTACCAGAATTTACAAATAGCCTGCACCTCTTGCAGTTAGCAAGTAAAATGTTTCTGCTATAAGAAGAAATTCTGTTTTGGACATTCATCTCTACCCCCATAACTGCAGTACGCAATTGTTTTCAGTCTGCTAGCACTCACAATTTAATCTTTTTTTTATTTTTTTATTTTTTTCTATGACAGTCAGCAATCCAATCATCCTAAAATCAGTAAAATTAAAAATTTTCTAGAGATGATTATAGCTCTTCATTCAATACAAAAAGAATTCTACCAATCTAAATTAAACTCAATATCTAATGGCCAAAGCAAAGATAGATATTGTGGTTTTGTGTTTTTTTGTTTTTCTGTTTTTTGCTTTTTATTTTTTTTTAATATTAAATATTAATCCAGGTACATTGTGGGTTGAAAATAAAAGTCACGCTGATAGACACCTCTAAAAATGAATGACCTTACTTGTATAATTTCCTTATTTGTCATGCTTAATTCTGAAAATATGGCGTACACATGATTTTATGTTTAAGACTGTTAACAGCAAGCTTGAAAGAATGTGCAAAATGCTAGCTTCTAACTCTAACATTCTCTTTCATGTCTTTAATCTAAATAATTGATTACCACTTTAATCTCTGTGAATATGGTTTCAGTTAAATTCCAAATGTTTCCATTAATGTAATCATCAATATATCTATGTAAAACAAACAAACAAAAAACACCTAAGTGCAAATTCTTTATATATATATTTGTGTGTGTATATATATACAATTCTGTGATTCTGTGATTCTGTGATACCTGAAATTATTTATTTGGAACTGGAGATTAATACGACTGATGAAAAGCTTCCCAGATGTCCTTCACTGACAGTATTCTTCCCATATACATACAGAAAGCTAGTGAGACTAAAGAATTTCTTCAAAAGTATATAGAAAATAATTCCTAGAAGTCACTCTTTATGTTATTTTTGCTACAAATGCTATGTGCTTGTACCCTAAGGACTTATATGTGTTTGTTGTAAAAACATGAAAGAATGTCCCTGTCTCAGTAGACTTATAGTAGGCATATGTCACAGTTCTGCCCTGGTTTGGCCTCATTCTGTGACTAATGGGGAAGGGGGACCCATGGACCCATGCCCCAGGAAAGGGGGAAGCAGGAAGATATGGAGATGAACCCAGAGGAGGAAAACAACAGAGGCAATGAGCTAAGAAAACTAATTTGCTAAATTCAAGATGATGCAATATAGTACAATACAATTGGAATTGAAGGTAATAAATGAGAGTGTCCAAAAACTGAAGGCCTTACTCTAATGCTGTAGTCATGATGGCTAGGGAGCATACATCACAGAGAAGAGCAGAAAAAAAAAAAAAGGGCAAAGCAGTCTTGTGACTCCCAGACAGTTTTCCCTCTGAATGGAAAAAGAAAGAGCAACAGTAAAATCTTCTGGGAACTGTAGTTCATTTCTTCTTAGACCGTACTTAGAACTATCAGCACCCCCCAGAACTACAGCATCAACTCTTTAACTCCCAGTGCACTAGCGATGTTATGATGTGGCATACCAATAAAAACAACAATAAAAAAATAAAATAAAAAATCATAAAACCATGACAGTATAATATGAATGACAAGAGAGTGGAGATCTAAACTAAATGTTGATGAATGAACTGCCTATGTCACAATTAATTCCACAATGGAATGAGGAAAATCCCATTTTAAGGGTTGGATTCCAGATTTCTGAAGGTAGAATCTATCTACAATATATTTATGAGTATGTAAGAGATTATTCTTTTGCACCATTGTCTCAAAGCTTTCTGAGGACACAGATGGACAAGTCCAGGCAAGTCCTGGTCAAAGTTGGCAAAATCTTTTGTCTGAAGATTTGCAGTCCAGGGACAATGAGAGAGAGGTAAGCTGCAGCTTAATGGTTGGGAAGCAGTCTTTTGTGTGGGCTTACCTCAAGGAAGATGGCCATCTCAGGGGATGCTGCACATGGCTCTTACCCAAGTGCCCAGGAACGTCATGCTGGCAGAAGAAGAAGGATAAAAAGAGGGATCGACAAACATGAGGATAGGTTTTCTGACAACAGATTCCTCATGATGTGATGCCTGAATGCTGATGGATTCTCCTGGGCCTGCTACCTCAGACCTGACGCTTCCTCCTGGATTTACGCTGTTGCTGCACCTGCTTGTTGCCTATGGCTGGCCACTCTGCTGCTGCTCTCCCCTACGCTTTTGCCTCGGACCATCGGAACGGTGTGCAACGGGACGCTGCTGTATCTTGGTGGTGACTATTCCTACTTTAAGTAGTTCTTGCTTCTTTCCTATCTTTTCTATTGCCCACTTTCCATTCCCCATCACTCTAATTTGTAGTAGTCACTGGACTCCCCTTCCCCGTCTCCCTGACTGATAATGACTTGTAATAAACTGGTTGGACTAAGATTTGAACCGCTGTTTCTTAATCTCACACCAGGTATACATATATCAAAGAACCTCCTCTCCCTCCTATAAATTGGAGTGAGACAGAGTATTAACAGTGAATAAAAATTAATGACAGTGAATTTATAAAAGCTGTTAGGGATTTAAGGTTCCAAACACTTTTTGTGTATGTATATGTTTGGACCACATTCTTCTTCCTGTAATCAAAAAAGCCATCATATCTTTCCTTCACCTCAATCAACTCTTTCTATGACATCAGTGCAACCAAATAAAATATCCAAAGTACACCTTCAAACTACTGGAGTGAATTCTTCAAATTCTTCAATATCTATTTTAATCATTTTACCTCTACTGGGGAAAAAAATGTAATTTCATTCTAAGATAAATTTTCTATGAGGAAGTCATTTTTCAAATACGAACTTGTAAAATGCACTGTCTTCATTCAGTTATTTCTGGACATTTTCAGAAAGTCAATTCAGCTTAGAATCTCTCACGTGTTAAATGCAATTCACTGCTGTCTTGTGTTGAATTCAGAGGTTTGATTTCCATACTTTTCTTTAAGGTAGGTGAAATACAAGATTTATTATTTTATTTTTCATCAAAAGTGAAATTAATTTTGCTTTTTTTTTTTTTTTTTTTTTGTGATTCCTAGAAAAAGAGAGATCAGACAAAATTATTCCTCTTCAGAGAATATTTAAGTCCTTTTTTTTTTTTTTTTTCAGGTTCCTCAGATAAGCATTCTAACCACTGAAATATAGGTTACTTTAAAAAATGTCGATGAATGAAGAAAAATGTGTTATATTCTTTCTGTGTCTGTCATTCTCTTCCCACTCTTCACCACCTCCTTTTCTCTCTCCCTCCAAACAAATTAAAGGCTCTGAAATAGCTTTATATCATGCAATTTCTTGACAAGTTAGAAAGCCAAGATTTTGTCTAGTTCTTACTACTAAATGTCAAGTCACAATTTAGACGTTTGCAGCACTTTTAGTGTTTAGTGTTTCAGCATGGAAAACAGGCAGCCAGTTGCTCATAAGGTAAACAAAATTTTCTAATTGATTTGATAACGTGCAGCTTTCAGAGAGCATAATTTTAAATGTCAGTTTCAAAACTTTAAAATACACTTTGGGAAACAAGGTCATATAAGCATATATCAACCATTTTCTTCAAAGTAGAATACAGTAGGAAAAGTGCAAGGTCAATGAAGCTTCTTTTGTCTGTAAGTCTATATCACAGAGAGTGAATAAGAAATATATATGCTCTAAATATATATGTAGTTTTTTTAAAAAATGCATAGGTGGTTTGAAATAAAATGTATCAACTTTATTTTATTTGTCTATATCACCATTTTGCATAGAAATACATGGAAATCAGTTCAGAGCTTCAGTTCAGGTGTCTGGTAGCAGTTTCCTCCACTCAATATCCTCCATTCCCATGGTCAAGTACCTGTATGAGACTACAGATGCTGACAGGCAGAAAGAATGTTAAAAACAGGAACAACATTTGTGTGTGTGATTAAAGTATTGTAAAAAAGCAACATGAATGAAACAAAGTTCTGTCAGGAATAGCAAAAAGTAGATATCATAAGATTATTTTATGATATATCATTTTCTTGTTTTTCCCTGTATATTTGTCATTTATTGTAAATATATTCATTGAAAATATTACTATTATATTCCTTTCCATGTTCTTTGGCTGTTGTGGAGAAACTGTAACAGTTTAAGGAAATATATATATATGAAGAAACTTTAATTTATGTATCTTTGTCAAATGCTTTGCAATTTACCTTTGATGCTGATAAGATAAATTACAGTAAGATAAGTGTCTTTGTTTCAGCTGAGACAGAATTGATTTTTTTTTCTTCATAGTGTTTGGTATGATGTTGTGTTTAGGCTTTGGGAGAAAAACAATACTGATACAACATGCTGATGTTTCAGTTGTCTCTGCACAGTGGTTGCATAGAGCCAAGGATGTTTCAGCATGTACTGTCCTGCTGGCAAGGGATGCTGAGGGGGCACAAGTTGTTAGGAGGGGACAGAACTGGGACAGCTGACCTAAAATGGACAGGGGAAAATCCCATACCATACAACATCATGGGAAAGAAGCTTTAAAATCTGAGGAGCATTGGTCAGGGTGCAGCCACACCTTCAGTACTGGCTGGGCATTGTTCAGTGTGTTGTGAGCAATTATGTTGTGCATCACTTATTTTGTAATATTATTGTAATATTGTAATATTATTGTAATATTGTAATATTATTATCATTATTAATATTGTTTTCACTTTCTCTTCCTTTACTGTTTAATCTCAACCCATGAGTTCTACTTAGCTGTTGTTTTTTTGTTTGGTTGGTTGCTTCTTTCCTTTTTCTCTTCCACTCCAGTGGGAGGGGGGAGTGAGCAAAGAACTGTGTTGTGCTTAGCTGCTTGCTGAGTTAAACCACAACATAAGATAAAATAAGATTGATTCTTTTTAATTTAGAGAACTTCACAGGCCTCATGCATGTAGAAAGCATACAGTGTAATTCCCTGTGTTCCTTTAATAGTCCTGTTAATTCTGAAGTTGAGAGACTGGCAATCTGAAATATTACTGAGAAAAATATTATTGGATTTTTTGTTGTTCTTGTTTTGTTATTTTCTTCTGATAAATACCTGAAATTGTTTTGGGACTTACAATTAAGAGAGAAAAATGCCTGGGACATGACTCCCCCTTAGCCAGAAAAGCGCATATAGAATGGCTATTCTCCACAGACATTATTTTTTTTTGTTTGGATTGGAGAGCTATTTGGACAGTGAGAGCACAAGGCAGAGTACTCCAAGGAGAAACATTTATGAAGTAGGCTTTTCTGAACCAGGAAAAATGATTGAAAAAATATACAGGTATATAATATAGAAGATGGAGGAGTTGCACCGTTCTGGTATTGTCCTTCTTCCCCAGTTTTTAATGCTGTAGTGTCAACGGTTTACGGGCTGGTTTGGTCCGGTTCTGTGACTAGCAGGGAGGAGGGATTTCACAAAATCTGTGCCTCTGGAAAAGGGAACAGGGGACCCCAAAATAATTAAAAACAGTGGCAGCGATCTGAGGAGAAACAAACTAATTTACTAAATATCGTATCGGAGTGCAAGATAACACACTATAATACAATACAATTAGAATTGAAGCTAAAATATAATGAGAGAGAATGTCCAAAAGGTGGACAGGCCTCACCATAACACTGAGGTGAGATGTGCAGTCCGGTTGAGCAGCAGGGAGACGAAGAAAAGGCACATCAGGTGACCTTGCCAGGAGTTATGTCTCCTCTCTGTGACCACAAAGTCCCCTGGGGAATATAGTTCTTCTTCTCTTCCGGGCAGGTACCCAGAACTTGAACATTAACAGTTAAACTCCCAGTGCTCCACATGGTGTTATGATGTGGAATACCGAACACCAAAAATCACAAAACCATGACAGAGGGTAATATCATATAGTATAGAATGTCCTTGTGGTCATAGATTAACTGCCTTAGTGATGCCCTCCTCCCCCCCCCAACACACACACACCTCTTACCTACTGTCGTCCTACTCACTTTGCCAGAGGTTGGAGAGAGCCTTGATTCTGTGCCAGTGCTGCTCGGAAGTAGACAAAACATTTGTGGGATATCATTTCAGTTCTAGTTACAAGTGCACCTTATGGAATAGTGTGGGGAAAGCTAACATTATCCCAGTCAAATCTAGTACAGGGAATTTATATGAACACGCTTAATGAAGACTCAAAATATCTTAGAATCATGGAATCTTAGAATCATAGGATTGCTCAGGTTGGAAAAGACCTTAAAGGTCATCAAGTCCAACTGCAACCTAACCATACTACCCTAACTCTAACAACCCTCCACTAAATCATATCCCTGAGCAGAACATCCAAAAGGTTTTTAAACACATTCAGGGATGGTGACTCAATCACCTCCCTGGGAAGCCTATTCCAGTGCTTAACAAACCTTTCTGTAAAGAAGATTTCCTGATATCCAACCTCCCCTGCCGCTACTTGAGGCCATTTCCCCTTGTCCTGTCACCTGCCACCAGTGAGAAGAGACCAGCCCTGCTCTCACTGCAATCACCTTTCAGATATTTGAAGAGAGCAATAACGTCTCCCCTCAGCCTCTTCTTCTCCAGACCAAACAGCCCCAGTACATTCAGCTGTTCCTTGTAGGGCATATTCTCCAAGCCCCTGGGAAGGCTTGTTGCTTACTAAAAGAAATGTTTCTAAAAGCAAGCTAACAATTGCTATTCTATTTTAATTTGACGTTAAAGTTTGAAATAATTTGAAAAATCTGTGATCCTACATCATGATTATTCTGAACAGACAATCTTCAATATTGTTCATTAGGAACTGGTGATACATTAAGCATCTTCTAGCTAAGTATATTCTTTGTAGAGACAGTTTACAATAAAGATCAAGAGCATGGAGACTGTTTAAAACATCTAGAGCTGTTCTATTCTTTTTTTTTTTTTTTTTTTTTTTTTATTAACAGTATCAAAGTTATCTTAAGAAAACCAAGGTGAGATGGTCTTTGGCTTGCTCTTCTCTTACAGTGGAAGAGATTTTGCTTGCCCAGCATCCATCTAGCAATTCAGGGATGTGAGTGGGAGACCTTAGAAACCTGCCACACAGTGAAGACCAAAGCAAAGAACTCATTTAGCACTTCAGTCTTCTCCATGTCTGTAGAAGCCAGTTCCTCCTTCTTATTTATTTGAGCATTGATCAGAAAATCAAGCGGCTAAAGCTCATATTCCAACATTGATACTTTGCAAAACAACTGAATTTTCCTTCTGCTGAATTTGGGGGGAAGATTCAAACACTGAAATTCTCCATGGCAACGTGTTTGTAAGTAGTTTTGTAATAAGTTTGTAAGTAGGATTTTTCAAATCCTGATCACACAGTGAAGACACCTGTTATGACTTCTCCACATACTTTGAGCAGAAAATCCAGTTTATTTTCATGCAAACAAACCAAAATAATTCTGCAAATTGAATCAGTACATAGGAAGTAGGGACAGTCAGAGATGCAATAGAAAACAGAATTTCCCTCTGAAGAAAAGCCTGAGATAAAGGAAGCCAAAGGGATTCAGATATATTGCTAGTATTTATAGCTTGATTAAAAGCTTCTAGAAGCCTAATTTCAGTAGGATAGGTAAGGTAGGATAGCTTAAGGCACTCAAAAGAGAATAAATGAGAACAGAAATCACTTTCCCACTCCTAAAGTCTCAGAATGAAAAAGATAAGATGATGTTTTGTGTAGTGTGGTAGAAATAATTCTCTTCAGACTCCTGTTTCACTATCAGTATTTTGTTAAATTAAATCAGTTTTGAGAGTGTATCCTATATCAGTTCATCCTTCACCTCTTGTACAGTTCCTGTTTCTGAATCCACGAACACTTTTGACTGTACACTCTCTGTTTTGTCTTGATGGTGAATTATATTTCTGGAAAGTCCAAATAGTAGCATTGTTAAATTAGTCAGCAAACTACAATGATACAGAACATATATATATGTATTTTATTTTATATATTTCTAACAATATATTTCTATTTTATGTGACAATGTAAAATGTGTCTGTGTAAACTGTGGCCATTTAGTTATCAGTAAGTCATAACATATTACTACTCTAAATTCAAGTGGTAGTTGAAATTAAAAATATTAGGTATAAATTACAATTAAATAAAAGAAAAAAAAAATTGGTAAGTCTTTTCCTTTTCATTTTATAGACTGTGTGTTATATAGAAGAAATGGAAATATTCTGCATTCATATTGCCTTGTTCCCAGCCCCCCCTTTTCTCTCTATTTTTATTCTTGTGTTGATATGTTGAAATTCTCTAGGATGAGTTATTATTCATTAAAGTGACATCTTAAAATCCACTTCTTAATACTAGCATATATGAGGCAGATATCTAATGGAAAATAAATTAAATAATAATAATAATAATAATAATAAAATAACACACCAAAAATGGCAGAAACATAAATTTTACATGTTAAAAGTCCTAAGAAAGGAAAATTGTTGTGAGACAAGCTATTTTTCATGAGCTGGAGATTAGTTTAACCTGAAAAGAAGAGAAACCAAATGTTATTATGTTTTTAAAGTCACCTAAGAAACAATAAATACTTTAGAATTTTGCCAAATCCTTAAATACCAATAAATATTGCTAGCTAAAGAAAAGAAAAAAAAAATTTCCATAGTAGGAACTTGTACCATCAGATGCTAGAAACACAATCCTTCATTTATGGTCGATAAATGTCTACATAACAAACAACAAGCTCTCTAAGGGTAAAAGATTTTTTTCCTGAAGAACCTATACACAACAAACTGGGTCTGAAGATGAAGATGTAGAGTCCAATTACTCTGAGAGGGAAACATAAATAAATTCTGTGAATCTGTCAGTTTCAAAGAGGTCTTTGAGGCTGGGGGCAATGTAAGCATGACTGGTATAAAATCAGAAATTCTTATATGATACAGATTTTAAAATAAGATGTAATCTTAAATGCTACTTTTCCTGTATTTCTTTTCTTTGTTCCATTTTCACTTTTGCTGATTAGCAGAGCTCATGTCTATTATGTAAACAGTAAAGCTAAGAATTACTTAATTGCCTTGGGTTACTGACTAAGTATATGTATCAGTTATTATGAATATACTTACTTTCATATGAATACTGTGTTTACATTTCTTTTAGCAGAAAATTAAAAGAATTTCACTCTAAAATGTGCTTTTCTCACAAGTAAAATATTTATAATATTATCTCCCAAGGAACAAAAATTTCCAGTATTTTATATGTCGTTACACATGTAGTATAGTTAGGATTGATTCAGCTGTCTGGAAAGAAAAACAAAAAACAAACAAACAAACAAAAAGCTACTTTTTAATGGGGAGGAGAAAATTACATTATTAAATACCTTTGTATCTTTTTTTTTTTTTTTTTCTAGTTTGTAAGTACATTATTCTCAAGCTTAGGAGTAAAATTATTGATACTGAAAGAAACTAAGAAGAAATCATGATCTGATTAGCACATACTGCTCTTTAAAATAAAAATCTCCTTATATGTCCTCTGTTTTCACAGAGGTAATACTAAATCCACTTCCTCACTAAAATACATAACTCCTTTTTTATGGAATAGAATTTTGAAACACCTATTTGTAGTTGCTTTTAATGGACTGTATCTTTTTGTTATTCAAAGCATGAAATCTGAATGGTGTTTTATGAACTGAACTTTAAAATACATCGAATCAAAAGAATGATTCTTTCACTTCTGTGAGAAATATAAATGATTATGTGAATGAAAATACAAATAATCACAGCTGCTCTGAAACTGTTATTTTGATTTTATTTTTCTTTGCCAGGGAGAAAAACAACACACCAAGTTCAAATCATAGTCATACACACAAGGACATTACACTAATGTTTCATTTAGTGATGTTAATATAACTACCAACATTGAGCACTATAATTTTTATCAATCTGTTCAACAAAACAAAATTAATAAATATGTTTATTTCAAGAAGTTTAATTTTGCTATTTTTGATAGTTTGCAATGTTTCATTCTTTTTTTTTTTTTCCTTTTTCCCCCCTCTTTTCTGAGAGTATCAAGCAAGTGTTCTGCAAGAACGTTTCCATACTTTGTCACATTTCAAAATCTTAGTGTTAATTTTCATAAGAGAGTCAGATTTCTATAGTTTTTTCCATTCGTTTTGCAGAGGAATTCCCAAGGTAAAACTTTCTCTATTCTGCATGAAACTCAATCTGACATCCTGTTAATTACTACCAATTAGCAAATTTCCTACACTGCAATATATCCTGTAAGGCACTCTTTCCATATATATGCACATGTATACTGAAAAATATTATACAAACCTAAAGCAGAGAAGCAATGACATTAGGAAACAATGAATATTAAGGAGATCCTCTGAGATTCTGAATAGATTATTTTGTCTTAGTTTAATTTAGAAGCCAGGGTATAGGTGAATGTCATGGTTTTATGACTTTTGGTGATCAGTATTCCACATCATAACATATAATGTACTGGGGGTTTGACTATTGATGCTCAAGTTCCGGACAGGCACCCAGAAGAACAACTACATTCCTCAGGGGGCTTTGCAGTCAGCGAGGAGATA
>JAOWBP010000001.1:133064520-133074984 GCA_028571105.1 Tragopan temminckii | reverse complement strand
TATGTCAAAAAAGTAAGACATATTTCAGAGACATTCTTGCATTACCATTCTTTTGTCTGTACATGCTCATGGAAGAACATCAGTTATTCCCTAGGCACAGAGTGATTACTTGATCTATTCACTGAAGTGTCTGGGAAGCCCTAATGGGATCCCACTCTGAAACGGTTATACTCTGCATGATGCTAATAAACTTGTCTTGGGTCCATTGAATTTGTTCTTGACAGTCTAATATTGTCTTTTTTTCGACCATGAATGTCTTCCATGACAAAAAAATCTCAGTAGAGCAATAATACACCAGACAGAATAAAAATCCATACTTTGCATAGGCTCCTTATCACTCCTTTGAACAAAATCTAAATGTGTGTATTCATTCTTAGCAAAATTTTTAGGATTGCCCCTTAATAATATGGCAAAACATACAAAGATAATGGAAACAATGTTCACAAAACTGATAGAATCATGGGGTTTTTCTGAAACTGTAAGCCAACAGTAATGCACTGCTTAAGCTGTGAGCCTATACTGAATGGAGAGAAGTTACAGGAGCCTTGTAGGAGTCAGACTTGATGATTCTTGTGGGTTCTCTATATCTCAGGACGTTCTATGATTCTATTATTTTATGTATGGTATGTGTATAGTTATCTGGATTTAGAAATCTAGGATAATTATTTTCCCTAAAAGAACAAAATCAATAATAAAATTATCATATTTTTTGGAGATTTTAGTGATTAATACTTTTTTTCTGAAAAATCTTGGAACTAGCTTTTTCTTCTTTCTTTGAAAGATAAAGGATACTATTAATTCACAAAGAATGAGTGGATGTTGACATGTGGAATCAAACTCTATAACCCACGTAAGGTTGTAAAGCAGGTATGTTTATTATAGAACCTGGTGCAAGGGGGATATCTCCTCCTAACTTGCACACCAAGAAAAACAGTGGTTACATATTTAAAGACATAATGTATATATATTCATTACATTCCAAGAAAATGGGCTGGAGTCCTGAGAACTTATTAATAAATTGTCTCACCCTCATGAGCATGCATCCTAAAAATGTGCTGGGGGTCCATGGTGATCGTTGGATGGATGCCAGTAGTCCACCTCTCTGTGAAATTCTAATCTTTTAATGGGGGTTAGCCTAAACCAGCTCATACTGGTGTTGTGTTGAGCTGAGGCGTCTGTTTCAATGTCCTATCTTCAACAACAGGACATCCATTCTTCTTTCCTATTGTTATTTTGCAGCAAGTTTCCACGTACTCTATATTCTGTTCTTGAGCTTACACGTACACAAGTATCTTGCCCTTCAGCTTGTATCCACTCAAGTTATGTGGCTATTATCACAATGTGGAAAAGCTGTTCTCATGATTCAGTGGTGAGGTGGGTTGAGAACTGGCTAACTGGCAATTCTCACAGAGTTGTGAGAGGTGGTACAAAGTCTAATGAGAGGCCAGTAACTAGCAGTGTTCCTCAGGGGTGAGTGATGGAGAGGAGCTCTGCAGAGAAGGAAAAGGGGTCCTGGTGGATAATGAGTGGGCCAGCAATGTGCCCTTGTGGCCAAGAAGGCAGGTGGTATCCCGGGATGCATTAAAAGGAGTATGGCCAGTAGGTCAAGGGGGGTGATGTTCCCCTTCTACTCTGCTCCGGTGAGGCCACATTTAGAATACTGTGTCTATTTTTTTGGGTCCCCAAAAAAAGACTGGAATCTCCTAGAAGGAGTCTAGTGGAGGGCATGAATCATTTCCCTTGTGAAGAAAGGCTGAGACACCTGAGTCTGTTCAGCCCAGAGGAGACTGAAAGAGGATCTGATTAACACTTATAAATATCTAAAGTGTGGGAGATAATTGGATGAGGCCTGAGTTTTCAATGATGTGTAGTGATTGGACAAGGAGCAATGGCCAAAATCTGGAACATAGAAAGCTCTGTACACATATACAAAAAAAAACCTTCTTTACAGTGAGAGTGACAGAAATGGAACAGGTTGCCCAGAGAGGTTTTGGAGTTGGTCTTTGGAGATGTTCAAAACTCATCTGAATGTCAACCTGTGCAGCATACTGTAGAGAACCTGCTTTAGCAGGGAATTGGTCTTGATCTCTAGAGGCCCACTGATCTCTAGAGAACTGCTGAATAGAACTCTCTGGCTGTAATCATCTAACCAATTCCTTTTCCACTGAATACTCTAGCCTTAAAATCTTCATCTGTCCCACTTAGAGAGAAGTATTTGGTATGAGATCATGCCAATGACTTTTCACAAATCCAGGTAGATGACATCAGTTGCTCTTCCTTTGTCCACTGATGCCATCACTCCATTATAGAATGCCACCAGTTTGATCAGCTACAGTCAGCCCTGGGAAAGCAGTGCTGGCTTGTGTGTGCCTTAACATAGCTTCCAGGAGGATCTGCTTCATGATCCTCCCAAGCACTGAGGCGAGGCTCACCAGCCTGAAACTCCCCAGGTCTTGCTTTCTTCCTTTCTTAAAAATGGAAGTGATGTTTCCATTTTTCCAGTCACCAGGGACTTCACCTGAACGCCATGACTTTTCACATATGATGGAGAGTGGCTTGGCAACTCTATCAACCAGTTCTTTCAGGACTCTAGTATGCATGTTGTCTGGCCCCAAAGGTTTGTACACATTCAGCCTTATGTGTTGGTCTCAGGCTTGCTCAGCTCTTACAGTGGGAAGAATTTTATTCCTCTAAACCCCACCTAACAGTTCAGGGACACAAGAGATGTGGGAAGCCTGACTGCCAGTGAAGGCTGAGGCAAAGAACTCATTGAGTACCTCAGCCTTCTCCAGGTCTGTTGTAGCCAGTATTCCCTTCTCACTTATCAGAGGGTGTGTACACTCTTTGGTCTGTCTCTTCTACCCATGCACCCATGGAATCCCTTCTTGTTATTTTTTCACATCATTTTTGTCAAGTTTAGTTCCATTCGCTCCTTGGCTTTCCTGACCTATATAACACTATGCATGCCCAGACCGTGTCCCTGTATTCCTTCCAGGCCACACATCCCTGCTTCCACTACCTGTACATTTCCTCTTTTTCTCTTCATTTGATCATCAAGTCCTTGTTGAGCCATGCTAGTTTCTTGTCTCCTCTGCATAATTTCTCACTGTGGGGGATGGAAAGCTATTGTGCTCTCAGAAAAAAAAAATCTGTTCCATTCTTTTGTCTCCAAGGAGACTTTCCCAGGGAATACCATCCATCATTTGCTTAAAAAACCAGAAGTTCATTCTCCTGAAATTTAAGGTCTTGACTCTGCTCTTTGCTAGATCTGTATTCTTCAAGGTCTTAAACTCAACATAGTCCCTATAGACGAGAGTGCCTCCAATCTCAACCTCTTTAATTATATCTCCTGTGCTAGGGAGCACCAGGTTCAGTAAAGCTTCACCTCTGCTTGGTCTGTCTAATACCTGGACCAGAAATGCATCCCCAGCAGACTCTAGGAATCTCTTGCATTACTTGCTGCTCACCATATGGTTTCCAGCAGACATCCGATTGGTTGAAATTCCTCCCATCCTGATCCATCAGGATGAGACCCTGTGAGCATGACTCCCATTATAGATGAATCAAGAAGGCTCATCAACTGGCTCCCCTTTATCAGATGGCTTCTGGGGTTTGCTCTCCTCCTTCTTCCTGGGTCCCAGTATCTAACTAGGAGGACTGAGGAGAACACTACCTGTGCTCCTTCAATACTCCAAAGGACTTATTAAGTCCTATTAAATATTTTCTAATTTCCTAGTTTTCAAAACGATTCAAGTTGGATTCAGTTAGTAATTCTGAACTGCAGTAATGTATCCTTATTCAGGTGTTATCATCTCTCCATGGCCAGCTGCATTCTATTTACCAACAGATTATAACATTGTACTGGCAGATATGTTCAAACATAAAGTTACTCATGGAGACCTACAGGAGACCTACGTTTCAGTTAAATGAACATGCAAAAAAGTTCATTTCATGACATTAACTTTAAAATGAGTCAGTATCTACTTCCATTTGGTCTCCTTTACTTAGGAAAAAAAAAAAAAAAAAAAAAAAAAAAAAAAAAAGAAATAAAGGAAAAGAATAGGTCCTAAAGGGATAAGGAATACAGAAATATTGAAAAATTGGAAATTAACAGTCTTTGTAAAGCAAAATTTCCTTAAGAAACATGACAACACTGGCTTCATAAGAAGTATTCCAACATTTTTCAGTTTCCTTATATCATTTCTATAACTTTTTTCTTTTCCCAACCCAGACACCTTTTCCTTTCAGTAAATGCTTAAGATCCAATGATCCTTTTCAATGTCTTTTCTTCCACAGAGCACTTACTCCTGGAAGATATGTAACCCTTCAAATGGAGTGAATTTTTGAAGTTTCTAGAGTCAGAAAAAGTCAGTAAAGGTGCTTTTTTCACCTTCTTTTTTTCTTCTTTTTTTTCAAGGTCAATACTGGGCTTTGCTTGATTTTTCCTCTAAACAAAGAGAGCAATTTAAGATTCCTTGTGGTCTTATATGAGGTCCCTATGATCAATTAACCAAAACCCACTCTTACCACTTGTTTTGTCATTGACTATTATATTTGGAGTAGCAGGAAATACTAGAATGAGGGGAATGTTCACAGCTTCTGGGGCATGAGGACAAGATCATATCTTTTTGTATTTTCCTATTTTTCTTAGAATTGTAGTAATGAGTTTTGCTGTCATTAGATAGAGTGGAAAGAAAAATAAGAAGGAAGGGTAGTATTTATCTGCTCCTATATTCAAGTTGTAGGCATACAGTTATATACAACTCAGCTTATAATAATGAAAATTTCTGTCACAAGGCATTTTCTGTTATTTTGCATCTGTGATCATCTTCTTTTTTTTTTTTTTTTTTTTTTTTTTTTTTTCATATATTTTTACTTTAGGCATTTGTCACCAAAAGCATCAATATGGAATCTAATAGCTAGACCCAGACCCATGATTTAAGCTAAAATATATATATATATATATATATATATATATATTGAACACTTCCCAAACTCAGTATCACCGGCACCTATTGCATGCTCTGCACAAAGGATGAAAATTCTCTGCAGCATCAGAATGTATTTGCTCACGTATGCATAGGGAGCACAAGAGCAGCCAGCAGGGGTCATTGTAAGACTGTTCTGTCTGATCCAGCATGCTATTACAACGTGCCGTATTTTCGAAAGGCCTTGTTCCAGTTCACAAAACACACCATTCATCCTGTTGTAAAAATCTGGAAATGTCTTTCACATTTGGTCCAACTTTTTGCAGTTTCATTTTTGATTCTGTACTAAAACTAAAGTAGAAAAATTGATCATCTGCATTGAACGATTTCACCTGAAAAAAAATATAAAAAATGTTGCAGTGCAATTGCACAAATTCAAACCAGTAAATCCATCAAATATGTTCTGCTTATTGTCAGTTGCCAAGTTCACCTTTCTTTACCAACTTTAAGGAGTCGTGAATCAGGCATTAGCCTGAAACACTTTCCATAAAATCTCATAGCAAAGACAGTAGAATATTAAATTTTGTTAAGCAAAGGAATCAGGAATCCTATTAAGTAAGTGAAAACAAAGATATTTGCCCGAACTCATTAGCACCACATTAAAAATAAAGAAAAAAAATATTCTAAAATAAGCACCATCAAGAAGTGCTTATTCAAGACAAGACTGTGATTAGACTAATAACTACTTCAAAGAGAGATTATGGTAGGAAATGAAAAGATAAAGTCCAAACAGAATGTTTTAAAGGTAATTGCTCTTTCCTCTCATGTACATAGAAAGGTCAAATAAAACTGAACTCTCAGAGCAGATTTGATTTCCCATATCTAATTTTTCTATCTAAATAAGTAGGTTTGTTAAAGGAACTAAGGAAAGGGCTCCAAACCTTAGTGTCGAGATCTATCAGGTAGGTCTGAAAGGAGGATGCTTTTCTTTGAAAGAAATAAATCATAGATAGAATTAAGGCTGCCTATACTTTTGCACTTCCATACTGCATCCTGCCTTTGAAATGTGTTACTGTGATATCCCTCCACTGAAATTTCCTAAATATATATATATATATATATATATATATATATATATAAATTATCAATCAGAATGACAATGGCAACAAAACAAAACAGCAACAAAATTGAAAATGGAATAAAAGACAAATTTGAACAAAAGACTACCAAAGCAAATACTTAACACAGGTGTTTTGACTCATTGAGGGTTCTGAGTTACCTTACAAGTAACTCGAAAAGTTACAAGTAACCTTGTAACTTTTATGCCTTACTTGAGCTAAATCTTGGAGGGGAAGAAATACTTTGTCATAGTACAATGACAGCTGAATACATAGATGACATGCTTAAAGCACATGTTCACTCACCTCTTCTTTTGGTAGCAACCCTTATGACTCAGATTAATTTTCCATAAGTATTTCTAAAGAAATATCCATATCTTCTTATTTAAATGTTATATAATTAATTTTCTTAATTTAGACCTTTAAGAATATGTTTGGATCATTGAAAGAATAGGAGAGATTAGAAGGAAGGAAAGTTAATTATATATATAAATCATATTTAATTGAAGAAATAGACACTAAGAGCAAATGGGAATATTTTTAAATAAAAAGATTCTTCTTTCCCTCTTGATTCCCTGCAGATTTATAAGAATAGACTATCAGAACAGTTATTTTATTTTATTTTGCATTTGTTATTATTTTTAGTAATATACAATGAATGTAATACCCATATTCAGTGATGGACCAGCATGAGATAATTCATTATAGAAATATTAATTCTTTCATCATTATGTCTCACTTAATTATTACAAAAAAAATATGAAATTTCTGTGTTTTGTTTCCAGGAAATTGTAACAGCCTCAGAAATAGTTCTATAAATTAATAAACAACAAAATGTACAAGTATTTTGAAGACTTTTAGAGGATGGTGATTGCAGGTGAAGATTACTGGTTTTCTTCTGGTGCAATCCCAAAAGAAGTCTCTGGAGTTTGTTTGCTTGGTAGTATTATTTTTTCTCGTGGTGATTAAATAAAGAATGACAGAAGTAGTTTATAACCGACCAGGATGTGTTAAAGTGGAAGATACACAGGTAGATACAGATACAGACAGAGAGATTTATAATGCTACCTAATCATTTTAATTCTGACAGTTTCGAAGTACTGCTAGACCAGATGTGAGAGGGAATTTGGGTGGCTGAAAGATGTTTCTGTTGCTTCTATTTCTCCTTCTTATGGGCTGATGCCAACATGGAAGCTCTAAATTAGGAAGCTGTAATAGAAATGTATACAACACTACTTTGGTTAGTCAATCATACCCTTAAGTATGATAACTAGGAGAGAGTAGGATTATGTCACAGCTGGAGATATAATTACTGTATAAATTACTCTTTAATAGCTTCTGTGCTATGTATTAGGGAACATGTCTCTTAGTTTTACCAATTAACTTACTGAAAAAATATCCTAGTAAATTCGGATGTGTAACTAATAAGACAAAGTATTGCTCTTGCTATTTTTGCATAGTTTTTTCTCAATACATATTTTTCACTAATTAAGTCCAATAAATTTCCAGTGGAACAGAACAAAAACTCACATGACTGCAAAATTTCCCAACACAAAAGATAAGGACATATTGCATTCTCTTGACCTTCTTCCTTTCAGAAAATCTCTGCATGAAAATAAACATATTTATATCCCAAACTGTCATTCTCCTGAATAGCAGCTGTAGAGACACTCACATATATATATATATATCTTTTAAATCAGTTTAATATTTTCAGTCTTGAGATGAAGTTTGTCCATCTTTCCAATAATATCAATAATCTCAGTTAGTGTCCATATTATGTCACAGAATGATGGAATTACAGAATCGACAATGTTGGAAAAAACCTCCAGGATCACCCAGTCCAACTGTCTACCTAACACCACCATTTTCTCTCTAAACCATGTCTCTTAGAACAACATCAAAGCACTTCTTTGACACCTCCAGGGATGAGGACTCAACCACCTCCCTGAGCAGCCATTTCCAGCATCTAATCATTCTTTCAAAGAAATTTTTCCTAACATCCAACTGAATCTTCCCTGGCACAGCTTGAGGCCATTCCCTCACACCCCATCACACATGGGAGAAGAAGCCGAGTTCCACCTCACCACAGTCTTCTTTCAGGGTATAGAGAGCAATAAGCACAACCCTGAGCCTCCTCTTCAGACAAATTTCCTCAGCTGTTCCTCATAAGACATTTCAAATCCATCACCAGCTTTGTCGCCCTTCTCTGGACATGCTTCAGGCCTCAATGTCTTTCTTGTAGGAAGACACCCCAAACTGAACACAGTACTTGAGATGCTGCCTCACCAGTGCTGAGTACACAGGGATGATCACCTCTCTTCTCCTCCTGGCAACACTATTTCTGATACAAGTCAAGATGTCACTGTCTTTCTTGGTGACCTAGGCACACCGCTGGCTCATGTTTAGCCAATCAATACTCCTAGGTCTGTTTCTTCCACAAAGTCTTCCAGCCAATCTGTTGGTTCTAGCATTGCATGTGGTTCTTGTGGTCAAAGTTCAGGATTTGGCACTTGTTCTTGTTGAACTTTAGCCCATTGGCCTCAACTCAGCAATCCAGTCCATCCAGATCATGAAAGTCCTTGTCTTTGACAGTAAAAAATTACCAAAAGAGTACTAGAATTGATTGCAGAGAACTCTCACCATTTTCTCAAAGTAGACAAAAGTTGAATAATTGTAATTTAATTTAAATGTAATGAGTATCAAAATTCATGTCATTCTCCAAATCACTGTGGCAACTCATAAAAAAAATAAAATAAAATAAAATAATAATAATTAAAAAAAGGCCAAAACATAACAAATGTTAAATACATTCTACTTTTTGTCAAAATGAATAAAACTTACTTTCTTTCCAAAACTAATATTTCATTTATAAAGCAGATGCATTAAATACCAATTATCACTCTGTTATTCATAGCTTTTGTTAGGAAACATAGATGCTTTTTAAAGCACACTGGGGAATGCTCTGATTTTTAACGACAGTTTTGAAGATGTTTTTTTGGAATGATACAATATATTAATCATTATAAAAGTAAACTGTAACTTTAGTAGTTAATGATAAATTCTAATCATTTTAAGATACTGCTTTTAAACAGTTTGAATATGTGAAGTTTGAATCTAAACTACCAATTACACTAAAAAATATACAAATTCTGTTGATTATGTCTAATTATTGGATATAAATGTACTAGAATATTTTTATTCTGCAAAAATAGTAAATTTTAGATAATAAAGCACTTTTGTTATTAAAGAGAACTTATCAAATATGATTACAATTTTCTACCTTTTTCATTCATTTCATAATGGTTATCATAGGCTCACGAAGAAAATTTACTTGTTCTATTAAATATATTACAAAGACCTTGCTAGGAAAAAGTAATTAAATACAAAAATTAAATATAGTAATTAGATTTCATATAATTGGAAACGAAACAATCAGCAAACTTGGGCCTAATTGCTTGCATTTCTAACTTATTTATATTGATTTAAACAGCACTGAGTCAGTCTTCTGCAACAAGATTTGGCTTTATTAATAAATTTATTTATTCACCTGTTTATTTTGAATCAGAAATTCTCAGCTGTTCGGCATATTCAAATTATTTCCTATATATTTCCTATACATTCATATATATTTTTCCTAATAATCATAAATCAACTTCAAATGATAGCTATATGAAATTTTCTTCTAAATAACACAGACAGAACTTCTGCAACTCACAGAAAGAAAGTCAGATTAGAAATATTCATTCTTGGCTATGAGGAAATTTTAATTATTTGGTTTACTTCTGTTATACTTGAAAGACAAAAAAAAAGAAAAAAAAAAAGGAGGATAATATTTGCAGGATCACATTAATTGTTTGAATTTCTACATTCCTATGTTGTCTATGTGATTTTGATTTTTTTTTTTTTTTCTTGAAACAATTGTCACCGGAGAAGAGTCTTTTATATCTATTTGTACATCATTAATGTTTACACAGCTCTACTGTTCACTACCATTCAGGAAATGAGAATACTAACAGTGTATTTCATTTCAGCCCATCTTGGCAGTGAAAACAGATTTAGGTAATAAATTATGTATTTGTATTTTGAAAGATAACAGGTGGTGCTAAAGTGAATGAGAAACAGATCTTGGTAAGTTTGTTTGTTGCACTGACGAACACTTAAATGATTACATCAGATTTGTTTGTTCTGTTTTCCCCAGAGGGTTTCCTGCAATGCAACTGCAACTTTGTCCTTGCCAAAAGATGCTGAATAGAATATTAAAAAGGTAGAAGAGCATATACTCAAACAACTGCAAATGACAGACAAAGTGAAAGCTTACCTTGCAAATAATATAGATTTAGCAGCCTAGCCTTCCTAGTGGATTTAGAGAAAGCTATGAAGCTTTCTCTCACTGAACCCAGGCCACTTTTCTCAAC
>JAOWBP010000001.1:133029268-133047636 GCA_028571105.1 Tragopan temminckii | reverse complement strand
GGACCTTCTTCTTTCCTTTGAGTTTGTGCATGAGCTCCTTGCTCATCCACACAGGTCTCCTGCCACCCTTTCCTGATACTTCTGATACTTCTGTAGATTCTGATTCTGTTGCTACCAGTACTTCTGCTATACAGAAATATAGAAAACCTTCATGTTTTCTGATCTATCCATACCACAGGGCATATATTCAATAGACAGTATACTCTGGTTAATAAAAACAACAACAGGCTTATTTTTGAAAATGTTTAGCAGTTTTATAGCTTGTACTAACTTCAGCAGGATCTCAAATTTTTGGAAATCACATCACATATTTAGGGCACCCTATGTTTAGGCTTTTCTTCTCTAACCCTTCAGGACTATCTGTCTTTCTACTGATATCTGTAGTACTTTTTCTTTTGTGATTTCTAGCACTGTGACTTAAAGAATTGGAAATGTGTATATATTTTTATTGTTGTGATGTGCTGTGACTGTATGTTTGACTGCCTTAACTTATTTTTACTTTGTTTTTTTCTGCGTTTCAGCCATAACAGAATTGTTTCTTCTCAATACCTGTGTTGCATATTTCAAAATTGAAACAGTTAGTTCAATTATACTGTAGAATAAGTAGGTAAAATAGGAGAACTGTATTACTCAGCAAATCTCAGTACCATGAAAAGGCTTATTGAACAGGTAGTGAAGCACAGACTAGGTTAAATAACTCACTGTCAGGTACCGGCTGTCATAAAGATTAGATACAGTTATTGAGCACATAGAACTGTTAATTTTATTCATCATTTGTATTTCTTTCTGGTATAAGATTCAAATTTTTCCACTTCAGCTGGCACTGAATGATGAGATTTCCCTTTATGGAGCACTCTGTAATCGTTAGAAAGAATGGATGAGCATAGACTACAGTTTTACAGCAGATAGTAGTTATTTGGTTTGTTTCTATAATATTTCCTACAAAATAACAAAAACAAAACAAAACAAAACAAAAACGTGTTTGACATGTAATTGAGGATATGCCATAAACCTATTTTAAAGACAGTCTCAGACTCCGTACTGGCAGAATGTTAGTTTGATAGGTGTTAATGGGCCATAACTCATAACATGGTAACAGACTCATAAAACCTAAAGTCAAACACTTTTTTTTTTTTTTTTTTAGTACATATGTTGATAATTAAAAGTAGCTGTTAAGTTCAAATGAAAGAATGGGTAAAAAAAGACTCTCCTGTCCATATTATTACTTCAGACATCAGTGAGAATTTCTAGTTCAGTTCAAAGGAATTGTTCAGTATGTTTAGCTATTTACAGACTATTTATTCACCAAGTCACAGGTACTATGCAGCAGAGGTACATTTAAGGTACTTTCTAAACTCTAGATGAATACTGATGAAAATGCAAACAAGACATTTTGATCTTCCCTGTGCAATAAAACATCTCACAGAACACAGATGACCTCCAGTATTTTGTAATCATGGCTTTCTGTACTTTTATGATGGAAATGTACCTTATTTTATTTTTACTAGAAAAAAAGATTTTAAAATAATTATTGAATTATAGTTTAAGAATTAATCTTCAAAAACAGAACTAGTGAAACACTTGTTACTTGGTTCTGTTCCCTAACTAGGCATCTAAGTGCCTAATAAATCTCCTATTTCTCAGATTATGTGAAACTTGGAACCATAACTGTAACTGTTAGATAATTTTAGAACCAAAAATGCAGCTCTTCCCTTTTACATTCACAAGTTGAAAACCTCTTTTTTTTCTTTTTTTTCTTCCCCTATTTTATATGCCAGACTACTCCTTTCCTTTCACATTTCCTTAATGACACACAAGGTAAGGAAAGAAAATTCACATTTCAGCTCAAAAATCCTGATTCTGTTTGGTAGAATTACAAGGAGCTTGTCTAGTACAGGAAAGATTAACCTACAATTTAAAAATGTATATAAACTTGAGGAACTAAGATTACTTATCCAGTCATGACAATGGATATGTGATAAATTTACAAGACTTTTTTTCTAATTAGGCAAATTGATATGATAATGAAAGATACACAAATTAAATAAACATCAACATGGATTATTTTTTTGTTGTTGTTGTTCGAGATATTAATTCTGTAATCCTATAACCTCAGTAGGAACTCACACTGTTGCATCAGAAATGTGAAACCTAACACGAGTGACTGCAGCCTAGCAAGAGGAAGGTAGTAGAAGAAATACAAAGGAGAAAATAAAATTCAGTCAAAGATACACTAGAGGTATCTGTGAGTCATAGTGTTGTCATATCAACAAGCATTCTTCATTAACAGAATTTCTATGGAGGCCATCAGAAAGACCAAAGCAGATTTGAAACACAGCAGTTGAGTTAGAGCCTGTGTTTGCCCATAGGGAGATCATCTGAAAGTAGTGAGAATTTAATTGTTAAACAATTCTAAAGATGTCAGTTTACGTGCCTTCTCTGATTCTTCTTCTCGCCTGTCCGATCTGAAAATTGACTGCATTAACCATCAATGAAAGATAGTGCATAAGAATAATTTTCACATACATGTCTTATTAAAGAAAGTGCATTTTCCCCATACTTTGAAATCTAAATCAAATAAATTAACAAAAAATTGCTCTTCGTATTTAGTGAAACTGAAATTTTCCTAAAGACTTATTTCACTGTACAGGACAAATTACCTGCTGGCTACTCACCTGACATTATGGGAGTATCTTGAATCTATTTTTTCATAAACTTCATAACTAGTAAGATTTATGTAATTTGGCTGATTAATCATCTACATTTGGAAGCTTTGCTATGTCTTTCATCTTAACCACATGAAGTTCATTTTGTTTAAGCTGTGTCTAAAGAATCCTATTGTGATTGGACTATAAATGCAAGATTAATAAATTCCCCTAAATATCATGTAGTTCCATCATTCCCTTTCTTACTTAGGTTAAATAGCTCAGAATCAAGGAAATAATATAACCTGAAATAGAAAAAATTAAAGTAGAAAATGTTAGAGTGTAAAAATAGAACAAAACCTTTTAATGGCTTGAAATTGGAGGTAATAGTTTTCTTTCAGAAATGCCACATATTGTTAAAACTTTTGTTAAAACTAGAATAACTATTAATGACTTCATCATGATATATAATTTACACTGCGCATTATGACAAAAAAGATCTTATTTCTGATAAAACAAATGAGTAAGAAGTATTTGACAACTAAAGTCTTCAGCTACAAAATACTATTTTCAACAAAGACACCACCATCCACTACGCATTTTCACCAGTGATGAACTGCCCGCATGCTGTGCTCGTAAAATTCTGCAACAGTGAAAGTAACACCATTGCTGCCATCACTGCTAAAGTGCATCACCCATCACCTCACTGTGCTCACATCCACTGTTTGGTCACCATAAATGTTCAGCAAGCATCAATGAATGTCAGTGGGTGCATTTTTTTTCTGCAAAGAGGAATTCATTGAACCACCTTTGCTTTATACACACTTTCATGACAGATGACATCTTGTCAGACTACCCCTCTGCTATTATTTGTCACATGGCAATAAAACGTAATGGCAAATTGACAGAAAGTTTCAACCTCTACTGACATAACATAAATGTCTGCCTCTGATGTCATGGGAGATCATGACAAAATAGGAGGCATTACTTTAAAAGTAACCATCATACTTATGTAATATTTCTATGATGAATCTATGCAACAGAAACAAAGAAATGTCAAATTATTTCTTCTTGCATTAATGTTATTTCTTCCTCTTTGAAATAAAGGTGAAATGTCTCTCCCTTCTTTCTTGTTATATACACATAGAATGTTACTCAACTTCTACTAAGTCTTTAGTGTAGGAGAGTTAACAACTCAGATTTGTTCCTTTCATTATGTTTGGTTTAACATTTCATTTCTTAATATTTCCAGAAATCATTTTCTCTGTTTGTACGGAAGTGTTCCTTCTGAAATTCATCTACGGAAGTTCATTCCCTCTGCAGAAACAACAGATTAACTTGGTTTATAAAAATCTTGCGCAATATTTGACAGTGTGAAATGAAGATTTTTATGGTTACCAATACAATAAGTTACAAATATGTTAAAAATGCAACTGTAATATTAGCTTTGTAATTAGTCTAGAGCGCCAGGCCACCACTCCCCTTTTCTTGTCTATCTCTTCCAAAGAGTTTATAGCCTACTGCAGGACTCCAGTCATGAGAATGATTCCACCATGTTTTGTTGATGGCAACTAAGTCATAATCTTCCCACCAGAAAATGGTTTTGTCGTGATTTTATGACTTGTTATTCGTACTCCACATCATAACATCATGTAGTGCACTGGCAGTAAAAGAATTAATGCTGCTGTTCCATGGACTGACAGTATTTCTGTGTGGCTAAAATTACTTGGTTTACTCAGTCTAGAGAAGAAATCTCTGAGGATAGACCACCAGTCTCTTCTCTCTGGTGACAGTAATAGGACCTGAAGGAATGGAATGAAGTTGCATCAGAAGAGGGTCAGGTTAGGGATTAGGAAAATATCCTTCGCCAAGAAGGTGGTTGGGCACTGGAATAAGTTCCCCAGAAAATTGGTCATGACGCTATGGTTGCTAGAGATCAGTAAGCCTTTGGAAAACACTCTCAGATATTTGGTTTAATTTTTTGGTGGCCCTGAGGAGCCAAGACTTAGACACAATGATCCTTGTGGGTCCCTTCCGTCTCAGAATATTCTATGATTCTAAATGAACACTGAGTACAAAGTAAAATCTAATACAATATAACCTTATATTTAACAAAACCTGAGTCACCCAGAATGTACTCAATGAATGTACAACTACTAAGAACATTTTAAAAAATAATTATTTCAGACACTTGTGAATGGATTCTAGAATCAAGGTAGGAACCCCAAATTTAGGTCTGTCTCTGACTATTTTCTCTAGATTTTTAAAATATGTGTTTCAACTTATGAGTCCCCAAGAATAAACTGGCTGACATATGTTGATAAGAAACATGTTTTCTCAGTTCTTCCTTCAAACAGAAACACTAATGGAATTAGTAAGTAGAAGTTAGATGATTGCATATTCCAATATGCATAATTTATACTTTTAATATGAGCATGGCATACACAACATTAGTTTATGAATTTTTCCAGAATATTAATGTACTGTAAGGCGGGACTGCTTCATCATTTTTCCTCAACCTGATACCTTGGAGCTTACTCTATTAGCTTAATTATAACACACTTGCTAATATCCCTTATCTGACTGAAAAGAAAAAAAAAAAAAAAGAAAAGAAAAGAAAAGAAAAAAGATGTGATATAGGAGATGCATTCACAGATTTAGATGATCACAGTAATCAAGAAATCATCAAATATTACTAGTGTTGTTCCTCCTTCCTGTTTGCTTACATTGTTGTCTCTTGTTCCTTGATATTTAAATTATCTTTATTACTATATATAATACTATTTTAAAATGAGAGAATTCATATACAGCATGAAAATAATTTATTATCCTTAAATTTTCACAAGAAATAATTTCGTGACCAATAATACTTCTACATAACTGTATTTCCCTTTCCCTTTCTTACTCTGTTCTGTAATAAAACCAAATATAATGATGGTGCTTTCTTAATATTGAAATAGTATAATACTAATACTAATACTATAGTATAGTACTAATACTACTATATACTATACTATACTAATACTACTATAATAAGTCGTTGTCATAAAGCTCATTGTTGCTTTAGAAAGTGATTCTGTGAAAGGAAGAAAAAGGAATAAAGTCTCTGGAGGTACATGTTTGTTGCCTGTGAAGGTTTCTGTATATCACATTCTCTCATTTAAGTAAATATTTAGATACTGTCAGCCATGTATACTCAGCTTGTGCTTTGAGAATCAAATTGGCTTCTTTTCATCTCATCAGTTATCACCAATAATAAGGATTTTGTAGGCCAAAATAGTCCCTTGTTTGCACTTATGCTCACTAATATCATCACTGAGTTTGCACAGCTGTAATTGCCTTGAATATAGTAAACAGCTCAGATGATGCACAAGGTGGAATCAAATCCGTACTTCAATCACTTTGAGCTATGTTGACTGTAAGGTCAAACAGAACAAAAAAATAACTTACCTAACTGTTATGACTGGAGTTGATAGATATGATTTTCTAGGAGTAACTCTGTACTTTCACTGCTTGGAGCAGAAATGCATTTGATACACTGTTGGGATAGTTAGAAGATAATAAGAAAACTGTTTAGCCTTTACACAGAAAACAGAACTGAAATTTACTATCTGAATTGCACTTTGGATTTCAAACAAAATAGCAGATCCATGTTCATTTTATCAGTGTGGAGCTCAGGTATGTCATCATCTCTTTTGAAAAGTAGTAAGAGAAATGTACAATGACTAGCCAAATATTTCAAGATAGATCCATAAATGGTTACTGAAAAGAGTAAGTTCTTCTTTAATCAATGGGGTTAGAATTAATGTTAAAATCTTAAATTCACCAGATATAACTTCTTACTATTATCCAAGATTTTATAATTTAATTCCTCCCTCCCTCCCTCCCTTCCGTCCTTCCTTCCGTCCTTCCTTCCGCTCTTCCTTCCTCTCTTTCTTTTGCTTTAATTAGCATCTTTATTAATGATCTTGATGAGAGGATTGATTGCACCCTCAGTAATTTTGGAGACGACACAAAGCCATTTGGATGTGGTGCTCAGGGACACAATTTCAGATATTTTCAGATCAGATATTTTCAAATTTCTGGCTATTTGTTAAGTATAATCATTTATATGTAGCATAATCATTTATGTATAGTATAATCATTTCTCTATTGTGATGATGACTACAGTTTGCAACATTACATCTTCTTCTTTGTTGTATGACAGAGAACATAAACAGGAAGGGACAGAAGCCCCTTTAATCTCTAAGGCAAACCTGTCTGTTTTGAAGATAAGGGCATCACAAATAGTTTCATAGTTCCAAAACACAGTTCTTTTCACTCTATCAAACTAATATATGAATTAGCTTTTATAACTGCATCACCTGTTGTAGCAAGTACTTGATCCAAGCAGAGCTTGATCCAAGCCGTCTATGCCAGAAACATTTTCATTCATATTAACATACATTTTAAATGGGTTCAGAAGCTTGGAAAACAGGTGATATTTGAAAGCCAGCTACATAACACTGTATTTGAATAGATTAGACTTTATAACTGATTTTTATTCCTTTGTATCTGTTTTCTCTTGATCTCAGGTTGTGAAGTGCTATCCACAAAGAAATCTCCCCAGTCATTAAAGATAGACCTTTTGTGATATTTTTAATTAGTTTTAACCTTCTTCACATCTTCAGGCATGGTTATGGACACTCATTGATTTTAATTACCGTACTGATATCTTACTGCTTTGCACTCCTTATTAAAATGACCCTCTAGCACTTTCTTTTGAATGGGTCTTCTACACTAGATTATTACTTTAGAAAGATGATTTAAACTTCTGTGGATTTCTGTATTAAAAAGTTGAGGATAGTAGGAATTATTGACAAATGTATCAGTTTGCATAAACAAGAGTTTTGAAAAAAGACAAGAACTTTACAAAACATTTTATTCTAAGCAGTTATTTTGAGTTTTGTTAGGAAGGAGAGTGTTTGCATGTTTGTCACGTAAATGTGTAGCTTATAAATTCATTAAATCCATGAAAAGAAACAGAAATCTGTTACCAACAGCAGTGTCCAATATTAATTCTCATTTGCTAGCTTCTGGCTAATCTCACTAGGGTGTTTATCACCTAGAAACCAAATTTGTATACAGTAATACCCCTTATAAAGCACTCCTCATTAAAGTTACATGCACCTTCTGTTCCAAAGAGAAGGAATTTTCCACTTGACTGCCAGAACTAAATCATATATTTTCCCAGTTTTGCAAATGCCCACATTGCAGTTCCCTAAATCCTCAGTTGCAGTTGTAGTTTTCTACATAAAGATGTGTAGAATTTTGGCAGAATAACAAATATTAATACTACTGCCATGTTCTTGCTTTTTGTCCTTCTTGTGTAGGTTATAGAAGCTTTGTAAATTCCCTACTTTATTACTGATAACACTTACTGAATAAAGGTCATACCCTGCCCTATAAAAAAAAAAAAAAAAAAAAAAAAAAACCATTGAGAACACACCATACAAAAATTTACTTTTTTTGGGAATCATACAATAATAGAATGGCATGTTGGCATGTGTTGGAAGGGACATCAGATAGCATCTAGTTTCAAGCCCTCTGGAATGGGCAGAATTTCCACTCACTAGATCAGGCTGCCCATGTCTCCATCCAACTTGGCCTTGAACACCTCTAAGGATGAGGCATCCACAACATCTATGGGCAACTCATTCCAGTGCCTCACCAGCTTCTGAGTAAAGAATTTCTTCTTAACATTTAACCTAAATCTCCCCTCTTTTTGGAGAGAAGCTATCAGACAGTGTAAAATGTCTGTCCCCATCTTTTTAATAAGCTCCCTTTAGGTACTTGAGGGGAGCAATTAGATCTCCTCTGAGCCTTTTCTACTCCAGACTGAACAATCCAATCTCCCTCAACCTTTTTTCATAGGAGAGGTGCTTTAGCACCCTGATCATCCTTGTGACTCTTCTATGGACCCATTCCCACAGATCCAAATCTTTCTTGTGTCACAAGCCCGCAGTCTGGACACAGTCCTCTAGGAAGCACATCGCAAGGACAGAACAGACAGGCACTAGCACCTCCCTCATTCTGCTGGATGTGCTTTTCTTTTAATTCAGCCCAGGCTATGTATATCTCAAACAATTAGATTTCACAAAATAAATTTTCAGTTACCAAAAGCATTTTGACAGCCAAAAGACCTTTATTTCAGGTTCAAAAAGACCTGTATATCACAATGCCTGACAGTTCTGCAGTGGCAGAGAAATGGTTAGGTGAGGTATACCAAAATGACTGCAAGAGACAAATAGCGTTCCATGTACATAAAAAATAGTATTTCCACAGTATTTGTGGAATTTGTTCATCCTATTAGTTGGTCTAGGCAAAGTATTTTTTATTATAATGAATTGAATATTTTTATGCTGGCAGAAACTATTTACCATGGTTTTGTAATATTTTTGCCTTCTACGTGTCCTCCAGTGTAAACTTCGATGGATACACAAAGCCTCAGGAAAAGATTATACTCATCCCATCTTTTTCAACTCAGAATTATTGTAAAATAGTTCTGTTTATAAATTTAACAGATAATCATTCTGGTTAATAAGTAGGTTATGAATACTGTCATAAGTCAATAGAATCTAGCTTTCATTCAACAATGATGGGAATAACCAATAGATGGCTATTCAAGTGTCAGAAAGCTATACCAACCAGGTATTTCAAAATATTATAAAGTACAGAAATTGTGTATTTGACTAGATGGCTGTCAGCTACTGTCTAGAGCCTTCACTTAAATTTCCTTTCTTTCTATCTGGGCTGTGGTAAATAGGCTCAAGCAACATTTAAATTATATTTAGAAAATCATGAACTGTTCTTGGACTATTCCCAAGTTTCTCTCTTATCTAATCTGAGTTTACATGAAGACTTGTTTGTTTGTTTGTGTTTGCTTGTTTGTTTGTTTGTTTTAGGGCAAAGAATAGTTTTTCTGTGAGTAAAGATCTAAGAGGTACTACATGTAATTGAAATGATTTATAAATTACTGAATGCTAAACTTAACATTCAGTATCTAATCTTTATAATCATCTCCAGAAAACAAATTGTTAAATTGTATCAGACAGTAAGAGGTAGTTTTTGTTGTTGTTGTTGTTGTCTTCATAGAAAAGTTCTTTTAAATTATTACCTCCTTAGATTTTACTTGCCTTTTCATCACATAGATTCTAGAATGTAGTCAATAGGTTCAATGCCAGTTTTCATAAGATAATTCTTTTAGCATTTTAGGATATCAAAACACAAATATGTTAATGCTCTGTAAACAGTTATGTTATTCATAACTTTCCCTGTGGTGTTTGTTGCTGTAGATTGGGCCTTGTGGAATTAGAATTATCACTATAGTGCATCTACCATGAACAAAAATGAGTCTGTTCATCAACTAGAAATTCTTATTGAATGCTTCATTATTTCAGTCTTACTTCTTACCATGTTCTACTACTCTGTAATACGCCTTAAATCTGCAGAAGAACTATAATAAGACCAAAGGAAAGGTTGCACTTTCTTGCTATAAGGGCTGCGAATCCTACAGAAAATAGATTTTTACAATTAAGTCTGTGTCTGTAAGCTATAGCACAACAAAATAAAAATTCTTCCTTTTCCTGAAGAGAACTTGAAATAAAGAGGCTTGAGAACTAGTGCCAAGTAAAAAGCAATGTCATAAAATTTAACACATGTTGATGAAGATAGTTTATATTTCAGCACTGTTGCTCAGTAAATGAAACTCAAATTAAACTTTGTAAATATCACAATTAGAAATACCAATCTTAATACAAATGTATACATACAATTTCAGTTAAAAATACGAGATGCTGTAGTGTTATTGGGCTGTTTATGAGTATGAAATGCACATTTCTTATGCTGATGCTTATATGTAAAAATTAAATAAATCAGAATAACCACACTGCAGAATGAAAACCTTTTAGCACATAAAAAGTAAGTCACTTTCCTTGCTGGCAGTAGTTACCGCACAGAATTCTCTAGTTCCATTGGCATAAAGTTGTGAAAATTGTTGTCAGAGGTTAACCTTTGATGGAGATGTTCATGTACGTTAGCTCAGAGTTTGTCTACAGACAACAGTGTTCAAACGTGGTGATTCACTAATGAAAACAAAATCTTGTTTCACTGACCGAGTTGAAAGAAAAGCTGTTGAAACTACTTGTGCCTTAAGATGTGAGGTATTGCATGAAGACTGGAACCAACTTTGACATGTACTAAATAGAATCATAGAATTGCAGAATTCTTAGAGTTGGAGGGGACCTTTAAAGGTCATCTAGTCCAACTCCCCTGCAAGGAACAGGGACATCCACAACTAGATCATGTTGCCAAGGATCTGATCCAGCCTTGCCTTGAAAGTCTCCACGGACAGGACACCTACCACATCTCTGGGCAATCTGTTCCAGTGCCTCACCACTCTCACTGTAAAAGACTTTTTCCTAACCTAAATCTACCCTCTTAAGCTTTAAAACACTTTCCATTGGTTTATCACCATAGACCCTGCTAAGGACTGTCCCTTTCTTTCACAGAATCACAGAATTGTAGGAGCTGGAAGGGACCTCTAGAGATAATCTAGTCCGATCCCCCTGTCAAAGCAGACTCCTTAGACCAGGTTGCAGAGCTAGGTGTCCAGGCAGGTCTTGAATTTCTCCAGAGAAGGAAATTCCACAACCTCTATGGGCAGCCTGTTCTAGTGTTCTATCACCCTTATGGTGAAGAAGGTAACTGACACACATTTGTGCAGAACTTCCTATGCTCCAGTTTGTGCCTGTTTCCTCTTGTCCTGAAAAGAGAATGAAAAGAGTCTGCCCCTGTCCCTTCCTGTAGATCCCCTTTAGATACTGAAAAGTCGCTATAGGGTCAACTCACAGACTTTTCTTTTCCAGGCTGAACAGTTCTAGCTCTTTCAGCCTGTCCTAATAACAGGGGTGTTCCATCCCTTGGATCATGCTTGTGGCCCTCCTCTGGATGCACTTCAACAGGTCTACGTCTGCTGTACTGAGGACTCTACTTCTGGACACAGTACTCCAGATGAGGCCTCACCGAGTCAGTAGTGTTCCCAATCAACTAAACATATCCTGGAGTGCATCAAGCATAGCATTGCTAGAAGGTTGAGGAAAGTGATTGCTCCTCTTTATGCTGCACTGATGCAGCATCACTTTGAGTATTGTGTGCAATTTTGGGCACCACAGTACAAAAAGGAGATAAAATTATTGGATATGTTCCAAAGGAGAGCTACAGAGATGGTGAAGGGCCTAGAGGTGAAGATGTATGTAGATTGGCTGAAGTCCCTTGGTTTGTTCAGCCTGGAGAAGAGCAGACTAGCAAAGAAATAACTATACCAAATTAATCTTATGTGGTAAAAATTCTTAGCAGTTTACTCATATATGTCTCCTCATAAAGGCAGTAAAGTTGAAAGCTATTTCACTTGAAAATAGATTTCACAAATCCAGAATGAGGAACCATGTCCTCACACTTCCAATATGCAATTTGTCAGGCAGTAAGATGAAGGTTGATGTTATTTGATTATTACCATGCATGTAACAGAGCTCGATGTCACCTATTGCTAGACAGAAACCCGGAAATTTTTTTATTTAAGTGCTATTTTTTATTTTGCTCCCTATTACTGTTGTCGTTTGTTTGTATTTCTTGCTTTTTTATAGATGGTGTTTTCTAAAATACCTGTACCGTGTACTGAATTAAACATTAGTTAAAGTACATTGTTTATTTTTTTTCTTTAAAATCTATGGTTAGATTATGAAAGAAAAAAAAAAAAAATGAATGCAGAATTTACAAAAATATTTCACATACGTAATAGAAATAAGAGCTAGATGATTTCACACTTTTCCAGACATGAGAACGGATTACAATATAATAAGCTAGTGTTTTTTAAATAATGAGGAATTAAAATGTCATGGAATTATCTAGATCAGTCTGTGCCTGTGACAGGGAGCAATAGGGTAGACAGAGCCCGTAGGCCCCCTGGCCCAAAATTGGGAAGGGAAAAGGGGAAGAGCAGGGAGATGGGATCTGGGCCCAAAAACAGGACAGTGACAACAGTCTGAAAAGAAACTTAACTTTATGATATCAGAGTGCAAGAAAACAAAATATAATACAATATAATTGGAATTGAGGCTTATAAATCAAATAAAATAAGAGAGAGTGTCCAAAGCTGAAAGCCTTAATTTGAACAGAAGGCACACAGCTGGGGAACACAGCCACAAACTGCCAGACAGTGAGAGAGAGAGTGAGATCCCGTGACTTCCTCCCATGACTTATCTTCCTCTCTGACCGTGAAGTCCCCTGGGATATGTAGTTCTTTTTTCTCTTCTGAGAACTAGCTATCCAGAAAGTTGTCAGTCCATGGAGCTGGAGTATTAACTCTTTAATTTGCTGTGTTTTACATGATGTTATGATGTGAAATACCGATAACGAAATTATAAAACCATGAGAGAAAAAGATAGTGTCTACTGTCAACTTCACTTCTTTCTCATTAATTAAGTTTAAGAAAACTTAGCTACCTGGATCTGCAAAGGAACACAGGAAGTAAATGTCTAAGTTGAGGTTGTCTTATAGTACCTTTCTTCCTATTATAACTTAGTGTGATTCTATCTGGAATTCTTTATAGCAGACTCTAAATGTCTACAGCTTAGGATACATAAATCAGCCTGCATTCTGATAATGCTAAGATCTATGATGATTAATTCAGCGTTAAGTCCTAGCAGGATTTACAGTCTGAGCATTTCTAAGCCTTGCTACCAACAGAAAGCACAAAATTCCCTGAAAACTGTCCAAGATGGTAATATTGCTTACATCAAGCTCTTTTTCCATTATCTTCTCCTACTTTTATCCAAAAAAATTAAGACTTTGAGAACTGCTTAGGGTACAGGTTTTTGTTTATTATTATTGGTAGAAATTCTCTTGCAGTCTTTCTTCTATGTTTCTTGTCTTTTCATACAATATTCATTAAGTCTGAGAGACTGAAGGTGAAAATGATTCTTCAAGTTAGTGATTAGGGCATTCTTTAAAAAAACTGAATATTTTGATTCATATTCCTATCCCAGTGAATGTTAGTGATTAAGTATATGAAAACTCCACAAATTCTGCACATTTAGCTGCAGGGCAAAAATGCTTTGACTTTAACATCCTTACTGTGGTATTCAGGCATGTACATTAGTCTTCAGCGAAATAAACATCAGGGATATTCACAACCACAAGCCAGTAACATAATCTAGCTTGATCTTTTGCTGTACAAGAAAATGTAAACAGCGTGCCTTATTTCCTTGTAGTAATTTCCCACTGCCCTAAAATCAGGGAAATCACTACACAAGGCAAACTTTTTTGAAGTGTTACAGAGATTGCTCTTTGAGAAAGTGTTGATTAGAAATCCAAACCAACTTTGTATACAGCAAGTAATAAGGAATAGCCTGTTTTCCATTTGTTTCTGGATTGTACTGTAAGTCTGTAGGCATTTTCCCCTTGTTTCAAAATACAGCATTACCTCTTTAGTGAACTGATTGGATTACTGAAATGTCAAGATTCTTGTTGTACACAAACTCAGAAAACTATCAGTAAAACAGACACTAAGTTGAAAAATATGAAGTGGAGAAAGAAAAAGTGAAATAATGAGAACAATTTTGGTATAAACACATTTTACCACATTCTTTCGAATTAACCAGAGAAAAATGCTTTAGTACTCAAACTAAAACTGGGCTAAAACTGGACAAAAGATCTGTTAAGGAGAAACAACAATAGCAACAAAAGTTATCCTTACAGCTGGTATTCCACCATTTTGCATTCTTATTGCTTTCTTGCCTAAATTAGACAAATAGTTGAGATATATGTACAGACTGGGAAAATAAATCTCTGAGAGCAGTCCTCCCAAGAAGAACTTGGGAAACCTGGTGGATGAAAAGCTGGACATGAGCTAAGTGTGTGTGCTTGTAGCCCGGAAGGCCAACTGTATCCTGGGCAGTATCAAAAGAGGGGTGGCTAGCAGGGCAAGAGAAGTGATTGTCCTCCTCTTCTCCCCCATCTGAAATACATCTAGGCCAGTAGTCCCTAGCACAGTAAGGATGTGGAGCTGCTGGAATGGGTCTAGAAGAAGGCCACGAACAGGATTGAAAGCTGGAGCACCTCTTCTATGAAGAAAGGTTGTCACATAATAGACCAGCCTGCTCAGGACTCCATCCTGCATGGTCTTGAATGCTTCTCGAAATGGGCCATCTACAACTTGTCTGGGCAAGGGGAAGCCTGTTCCAGTGCCTCTCCACCCTCTGAGTAAGTAATTTCTTCCCAACATCTAACCTATTTTTCTCCTTTTTTAGTCTAAAGCCATTCTCCTTTGTCCTATCACTATTAGACCATGCAAAAGTTAGTCCCCCTTTGCTTATAAGTTCCCATAAAGTACTAAAAGGTTGCAACAACATCTCCCCAGGGCCTTTTCTTCTCCAAGCTAAGCAAGTCCAGCTCCCTCATCCTTCCTGCACTTGAGGCCCTAGACAAGGACACAGTACTCCAGATGGGACCTCATAAGGGCTGAGCAAAGGGTGTCAATCCCCTCCCTCCTCCTGCTGACTACTCCACTATGCAAATATTCAAATTCTTAATCAGATTTTTTTTTTCTCCCCCTCTGAAATGACTGAATTTTTAGTGAAATATGTGAATTTCAAGATTATGGGTCACTTATCAATGACTTGTGTTAAGCTGCCTGATTATAAAAAGTTTAATTGAAGACTGCCAAACAGCAGCTGATAATTTGTCAAAATACGTACTTTAGTAATGACTGAAATTAGAAGTATTTGGAGGTATTTTCTTTAATATTCAGCAAAATTACACTAATTGAATTTGCCATGTGTCTCGCTCAAATTTATCGGAGAGAGGGGAGGTTCTTTGAAATACGTGTACCTGATGTGAGATTAAGAAACAACAGTTCAAATGTTGGTCCAGTCAGTTTATTACAAATTTTAATCAATCAGGGAGATAGGGAAGGGGAGCCCAGCGACTATTATGAGTTAGGGTGGTGGGGAAGGTGAAGTGGGCAATAGGAAAGATAGGAAAGAAGCAAGAATTATTTAAAGCAAAGATAGTCACCACCAGGATCCAGCAGCATCCCGTTGCATGCTGTCCCAATGGTCCAAGGCAAAAGAGTAGGGGAGAGCAGCAGCAGAGTGGCCGGCCTCAGGCAGCAAGCAGGTACAGCGCAGAGCAAGTCCAGGAGGAAGAGGCAGGTCTCAGGTAGCCAGCCCAAGAGAGTCTGTTACCATTTAGGCAGCACCTTGTGAGGCTTCTGATGTCAGAGAACTATCCTCATGGTTGTTGGTCTCTTTTTTATCCTTCTTCTGCCAACGTGGCATTCCTGAGCACTTGGATAAGAGTCATGTGCAGTACCCCTGAGATGGCTATCTCCCTTGAGATAAGCTCGCACAAAAGACTGCTTCCTGTCCGTTAAGCTGCAGCTGGCCTGCAAATCTTCAGATGAAAGATTTAATCAACTTTGACCAGGACTTGTCTGGACTTGTCCATCTGTGTCCTCAGCAAACTTTGAGACAACGGTGCAAAAGAATAATCTCTTAAACCACCCCATGACTCAAAGTTTGCTTAAAATGGGACACTGGTGATCCCTGATGGTGAGAAAAAGATAGCAAGCATAAGCGTAACGGAGGGAGGGGGCTGGGAATCAAATGTTTTATACAATCACTACAAAAGATTTTTCAGGCTTGCTTACAAATGTTGCCCTGATGTGCTTGACTTCCCCATCAGTAGAGGAGGTTACAAAGTACATAGAGGATACAACAGGTTGAATAAATTGAATAAAACATGTTATCAAACAAGGGACAAACATGAGAGTTGCAACAACACACAATAAATAAAATACTATATGTTTTACTCATGGGCCACCTGGGAGCCAGGAAAAAAGGTCAAGGTTTGGGCTTTACCAAGTTTGGACAGGAGCATGTGCTGTTTTCCATATACTTTGAGCAATTTATTCAACAACTTTACCATTATCATCAATCTTTAGACAACAAGTAGAGTCATTTAATTTGCCACAGACACCCCCTTCTTCAGCTAGCAGGTAGTCTAGAACCATGCGATGCTGGAGTATTGCTGCCTGTGACTTGCAGAATCAAACTCTACAGCCACAAAGTAGTTATAAAAGCAGTTATGTTTTAATCAGTGCTGCGCAGACACCGTGTGTAAGGGGAATCGTTCCTCCTAACTTGCACACCAACAAGCAAAAACATTACAAATTTATAAGCAGATCTTATACATATTCAGAAGGTTAATCTACATATTCTTTTTTTTTTTTCCAGGAACTCATTTACATGCTGCCCCCTCCCCTGATGCGCAGTTGGTAGCAAGGCTCTCCTTCTGGGGGTCTTGGGGATGAAGTGAGATGTCTTCCCTGGCCTGACCTTTTTACCTTACAATAGCTCCCCCACTCAAACTGGTCAAAACCAGATTCTTTTGGCTGTTCCTCCCCTCATGTTTGCACAGTTCCTTTGGTTCTGACAGCAGAGAGGTTGACATGTCCTGCTAATCTTTCCTTCTTGTTTCTCTAAGTTTAGTATACTTAACCCTTATGTGAGTAGCCCAATTTGCCTAATTCCTTATCTCAATTCCCCCCTTTTCTTAAACCTAGCAAAACCATTTGCTAAATGATCCCATTTCGAGAAAGAGAATTCCTAAAATACCTTCCATTCTCCATCTTCTTCAATAGTCTGTTTCTTCCAATCTGCATAGCTATCTCTCGAACCCTTAGAAAACCACAACATACATCTCAAAGTTATATGCATTAAAACAAGTAGGACAAGTAGTATAACACAAGCCAAAAATAGTTATTTCAACCACGCAAAATTAGGTAGCCAACTAGTAAATTTTTCCCACAGTTCAGTAAAGCCAGGGGAAGTATCATCTAACAAGACTTGGTGGAGCACCTTAGCGCGTTCCCATATAGTTTGCAAATCAGTTTCTATCCTTTGAGTTTCATCCATGTAAGCACAACAGCTCTGATTAATAACTACATGAACTCCCCCTTCTTTTGCTGTTAATAGATCTAACGCCATCCTATTCTGCAGCAGTACTTTACTTAACATTGAAACTTCTATTTTTAATGCTCTTACTGCATCCATAGTTGCATTTTCTGTTATCTCCGAGGTAGCTGAAATATTTACTATTGCTTTTTCTAATTCACTTACTCCCAGGACCGAGATAAACCATCTAGCAAAGCTATGAAAGCCGGTCAGTTTTTCTATGAGAGGGTTATTTACACGTTTCATGTTCTTCCAAGGAGTTCTCAGTATCCCAGAGGGAAGAACTGTTCCATTGTAAAAGGAATTCTGGGGCACTAAATATCCCCTTACACAAAGTCACCTCCAGTTCTTCGGTAGGGTCTTCCTCTGCTGTCCATCACCACAGAGCCACCACAACCCTGGTCCCAAGGGGCACTTTTCCAACCCTTTATAAAACACTATGCTATAGCAAGGGTCATTTATTCCACCCTTCCTTGGATCCTCAAGATTACAAAACTGTACTCCATCGTGAGGAGATGTGTTAAATTCCCTCACATTTGTTGGCCTACCTGTGTTGTAGTAGGTGTTTACGAGGTATCGGGTTGTGACGCGTCAGGACCCTTCCCCACTCAGTGATTGGACAATGCATGCTTAAGGGGTGTAGACGAAGTAACACACGAGGGTATGTAAA
>JAOWBP010000001.1:132989527-133005775 GCA_028571105.1 Tragopan temminckii | reverse complement strand
GGGGATCCCACTCAGCAGTTCCTTGAGCAGCCAGAAGTTTGCTCTCCTAAAGCACAGGGTCCTAGCTCTGCTTTTTGCCAGGCCCGCATTCTTCAAGATCACAAACTTCACCAAGGCATGGTAACCACAGCTCAGGCTGCCTCCAATCTTAGTCTCTTTTATGTTCTCCTCTGCATTGGTGAGCACCAGGTCTAATAAGGCTTCACATCAGGTTGGTCAATCTATTATGGCCGCAGGTTGTACCAGAGGAAGTTTAGGTTAGACATAAGGAAGAAATTTTTCTGTCAGGGAGTGGTCAGGCACTGGAATGGCCTTCCCAGGGAGGTGGTGGAGTTGCCATCCCTGGCAGTGTTCAAGAGGCGTCTGAGGAGCTACGAGATATTGTTTAGTAGCTTGTGGTAGCAATGGTGATGGGAGGACGGTTGGACTAGATGATTTTGCAGGTCGTTTCCAACCTTGCGATTCTATGATTCAATGATTACCTGGACCAGGAGCTTATCTTCGACAGACTTCAGGAATCCCCTGGATTGTCTGCTACCCGCTGTGCCACTATCCCAGCAGATATCAGGGTGGTTGAAATCCAACAATCAGGGCAAGAGCCTGCGAGCACGACACTTCCTGCAGGTGAAGCAAGACAGCCTCATCAACAGGCTCCATCTGATCAGGTGGCTTGTAGCAGACCCCAAGCACTAGATGCCCTTTACTGGACCGATCTTTGATTTTCACCCACAGTCTTTCGTCCTGATCATGGTTGTTCCTCAGACACAACTAAATCCTGGATTCCCCATGGCTAAGTACAGCATAAATCGTCAAAGAATGGGATCCCATAAGGAACAATGGTCCAATTATTAAGTTCCCCTCTAAAATGGCAGATTTTTTGAGTAAGTTAGATAATACTATATTAACATCTGTGGAAAGAGTATTAGCAGCATCCACTGTAACATGACAGCTATTGTTAACTATTAATGCATTTCACTCCTCTGAGGAAAAACTAAAAGGAAAAAATGAACTTTTAAAAGCTCGTGTCAGACAACTGGAGAATAAAATTACATTTCTGACAGGGAGAATTGTCCCATCTGCAACTAGTACTTCTCCTCTAAAATTGAGAACTATGTCATTAGACAAGGAAAAGGATCCAGATCAGCAGGATCCTTGGATCCCTGTTGAATCAAAAAATAAAAGGAAATCTAATAAGATAAGAAAGGCCTGACTAGAAAATCTGCAAACCTCAGATCCTCTAGAGATAAGGCCAATCATTACTCAAATAACAACGGAGGTTCAGGAGAGACTGACAGGATTGTCACCTGAGGCACCCAGTTGGTGGCTGACCTGAGAGAAACAGAGCTCCTAAGGACTAGGTGAAATATTTGGACACTGAAAGGGGCTGAGGTCTTCCCTGTAACAAAAGCTGGGAGACACACTCCACAAACATCTTAATTGGGACCCACATAGGTATCCTGGAAAAGATGTTTAATGGTTTGAACCGGGTTGGAGTTCAGTTTGCAAAAATTGGTCACCAGCTGAATCATGTCCTCCTTCTGCTATGGAACGGAAAAAAAAATTCCAAACACCCCCAAAAAAACAGGGCTAAGAACTATTGAACAAACAGCAACAAAAAAATGTGGAACTTGGAAGATTTCATAGTTTCCAGCAGAAGGAAAAAACTTCCTCAGGTGACTCAGGCTACTATATCTGAGACACCTGAGGAAAAAGAATTGGTAATTGTTCAACTACTTATATGAAGTGGGGTACCAGCTCCCCTGCAACTAGGACCCCCAGGCAGGACTGGAGGCCTTGTGTTGAACTGAGGATCTTGTAGTCCCAGAAGCATGTACAACGAGTGATAGCAGTGGTGGGCACAGGTGTAGAAACTTCAATTATCTATGGTGATCCAACTAAATTTCATGAAACTAGGGCGATGATTGGTGGGTTTGGGGGACAAGACAATCCCTGTAACCCAGGGATGGTTGAAGCTGGGTGTTTGGCATCTCCCACCCTGGGAATATAAGGTGTCTATTGCCCCAGTACTGAAGTATTTACTGGGTATAGGCATATTATGCAGCCTGACTCTACAGAAGAATGTGGGAGAATTCAGACTTAGAGAGAGATGTATTGGTATACAGGTGATATTAAGAAGCCATGAGAAACATGAACCCATTCACCTGCCAGAGCTGCACCAGATTACTAATTCAAAACAGTACAGACTCCCGAGGGGGCAAGAGGAGATCTCGAGAACAGTGCAGGAACTCAAAAAAGTGGGAATCATAAGGCCTGCACATAGCCCATATAATTCCCCCATATGGCCAGTATGAAAGTCTCACAGTACATGGGGAATGACAGTGGACTATAGAGAACTGAATAAGCTCAGAACGCCAATTTATGTGGCTGTTCCCAATATTTCTTCCCTAACTGAACATTGAGTAGGGAGATAGAAATCTACCATTGTGTCCTAGACTTGGCAAATGCATTCTTCAGTTTTCCAATCCATGAGAAACTGCAAGATCAGTTTGCATTTACATGAGGAGGCAAGCAGTGGACCTTTCAGATGCTGCCTCAAAAGTACTTTCACACACCTACGTTTTATTATAACCTAGTGGCACATGACCTGGCAAATTAGAATAAACCAAACAATATCAAACTCTACCACTATACTGATGATCTCATGCTGATGTCTGACTCACTGAAGGCATTAGAAAAGGTGGTGGATTTATCGACCACCTATTTAAGAGAAAGGGTGGGCTATGAACTAACAGAAAGTGCAAGGATCAGGCCTACCAGTGAAATTCCTGGATGTAGCTTGGTCTGGAAAGACCGAAGTACTACCCAGTGCAATAATAGACAAAGTTCTGGTGTTTCCAGTCCCCACCATGACAAGGCAGCTGAAAGAAATTTTGCATATACTGGGATACTGGTATTCCCTTATACCTTACTTAGTGCAGCTGCTGAATCCTTGTCACGGGGTTATCCCTAGATATAACTCTGTGACAGAGGTGCACAGGCCCCGGGAAAAAAAATAAGAAAAAAAAAAAGAAGGGATACTAACGGTTTACCGCGATCCGGCTGGCCCTGGGCTGCGTGCACTCTGGGAGAGGGGGAAGGGCAGAGAGCTAGCAAATAGTTTTAACAAAGAGAAAACATAATGGCAATGATCTGAGAGGGAACGGTAATTTACTGAATTAACTAAATCAAACAAAACGAGAGAGACAAGAGTATCCAAAATACGAGTCAAAGCACAATAGCGTGAGGGAAAGCACGTGCTTTTCTGCATGGTGAGCTGAAACGGCTGGGCCGGGGCCAGAGGGAGAGAGGCAGACACTCGGGCCCTGTCCGGAGCTTCACCCCACTTCCTCTTCCCGCCAGGGCATCTGGGGATGCTGCACCCTCCCTCCCATAAGGATGCTCAAAGTGCCCATAAACGTCAGTAAACGGAACCAGAACATTATCTTATTAACTCCCACTGCTCCATATGATGTTCTGATGTGGAATACTGACAACAAAAAATCACAAAGCCACAACGAGCCTTTATACAGATTCACACACACACACACACACACACACACAAAATAAATAAAAAAAATAAGCCAAGTATGGGACTAAGAGAGAATGGAACAAGAAGCCTTCCAGAAAGAAAAATAGCTCTTAAACAGGTCGGGGTGTTGGATATATTTGATCCTACCCTTTCAGATGAACTAGACATCCTTGTAACTCAGGACAGGATTAGCTGGGTGTTACGGAAGCACCAAAGTTCCATTTGAACTCCAATTGCGTTCTGGTTTAAGGTTTGGCATGGAGCAGAAGAGAGGCATAGTTTGATTGAAAAATGGTTATTGTCCACCTACTCTGCATTATAGGCTGTAGAACCAATAATCCAAATGGATTTTGTTGTAGTTAAAACAACCTTGCCAATTCAGGAGTAGGCAAAAGGTCACACCCACCTCATTGAAAGATATAACAGAATTCTAAAGGCAGCTCTGAAGATAGACTTACAGTCCCTGCAGGAGTGAACAAAGAGACTCCATGAAACCCTGTGGGACCTGAATGAAAGGCTTAGAGATGGCAGACACATTGCCCTGAAGACGCTAAAGACTGCTTGGACTTCCCTGCTTCGGATACAAATTGTGGACACTGATAAGCAGATAAAGCCCCAAGCTGGCAATGAAAATAATCTTCTGCTCCCCACCCCCAAGAACCTAGGTACCCATAGAATAGATTGACCTTGGAAGGTGTAAGTAGGACCAAAGTGATGTGGCCTATTTGCACCCTGTGGGAGATTATTGGAGGTTGGGAGATCAGTATTCCTCTTGCTAATAGGTTCACGACCTGCAGACACAGTGGTCAACACTCCAGTTTTCATCACTTAGGGGACCTTAATAATGTCCTTACGGCAAATCAGGACTTAGCCTTTGGTACCCAACATAATTATACAGTCTCAGATATCAAGCCAAAGGGTATGGTACAGATGGGTGGGACAGGCGCCCGTGCAGGCCAAAGTGTTTTTTTCAGAACAGAAATATGTCCTGTGTCTTCCTGTGGAGGGTGGATCTACTCCTTCTTGTATCTTTGAAACACCTGTACCACTCCCCTTAAGTCTCTTTGAGTCCACAGGATAACTGTGAGGAATAACATGATGTTAAGACGTTACAGTGTCACCGTGAGATCAGTGTGACATGTTGTGATGGACTTTTGAACTTTGTGAGACTGGTAGAAATGAACTGAATCTTCACTGGTCCATGGAGTACTGGCCTACAAAGAAAAAAGGACTTCAACAAGAAACCAATCTTCAATTACTTCGTATTCTGTCAATCTACACTGTGACAGGCACCGCAGTGTATTGGGTCACCATAGAGGAAAGGGCTTACTTTTAACCTGCTCAATCATTTGTTCACTCAGTGAAAGGATGGAATACATGGGAAATGCCAGATCATGACTTGAACCAGTGACTGAGCACCTGGTGAGAAGGCTGAACTAACTCAGGGGAGATCAAGTAATGTACCTGAGTGATCAGGGGTGAATCCTAGATCTATCCTTTCCTAGACCTCAAGGCAGTGGAGACAAAAGTACCTCATCTGGAGATCTCTGCCTACCCAAGAACTGCATGAGCCTTCTTAGGGTAAGCAGATTCGTTTCCATTTTCTGCGCCTCCTGAAGTTATATCTGAATAGACCATCCCTCAACTTGCAACTCCTTAATCTCATAACTGGTCTATACCTGTATAGAAGTGTATAGATGTATATAGTGATTTATTTCTCTGAAAGAAACATTAGATTGTGTGCAATCAGAATCTAGAAAAAGATTATGTGGGAAATGAAAAGATGTTATTTTTAAAGAGGAAGAGGAAAAATTGACTTTGGAGAGGACTTCATCAGGGTCCTGCTTAACATTTCCAATGAAACAAATGAATCCTAGAAAGTCTCTAGTGCTAGACGGTAACAGAGGAAGCATCACAAAGTTTACTTTTCTACTTGGAAAGCAAGAAAAAAGAAAGAAAAAAAGGAAAAAGAAAAAAAAAAGAATTTAAACAATATGATAGAGAATAGAGCTGAAAAATAAGGTGCATCAGACAGGGATAACTCACTGTATCTGATAAGACACGAAGGAAGAATTGATTCCTTTTTATGCTATGTAGTTCTAGCCATTCAAGAAATATCTTTTTGTGGTAACTGCTAACATTCTATGTTTCTTCTTTTCTGTGAGATTAGCAGCTTTGCTTTTTTTTTTTTTTTTTTTTTTTTTTTTTTTTTTTTCCTGAGCACAATAGGATAGCTTTCTCAGTTAAAGAGGGGAAAAAAATAACACAATCCCCTCCTTTAAGTTGTTCTAACGATATTTCAGAGGGGAGAAAAACAGCTTCTTCAGTTTTACTGAGGAACAGGAAAATCAGCTTTGCTTCTAGTTTCACCAGCAGTGATTTATTCCACTACTCAATTTTTGCAGTTGCCATTGTTTTGCAGGAAGTTAGAGGAGCATGTAATTTTTTTGAAAAATAACATGTAATATTTCCTGGTGGATGTTACGTGCCGTCATTGTTTTGACAGGTCAGTGCAATGATGTGTTATAGATGAGATCAAACAAAGTGCTAAAGATAAATGGTAGGGCACAGTGCCTGGAGACAGCAGCAGTCAGGAGCCAGCAGTCTAAAAATAGTGATGGTTGCTCAACTGTTTAGCATAACTCACTCTAAGAAGTGTATTTACAAACGTGTTTTCCTGCAGTTCCCCCTTCTGACATAGCATTAACTTATTGCCTGAGGCCTAGTACTGAATATCTGTGGATCATAGCTGCATTAGCAGGCTACTGTCGTCTCCTGAAAATAAGAGACTTGGTAACAATTTCCTCCCTGTTTGTAGAAACAAGATTGAAGAGAGAGAATGACTGTGATTTAATGCCCTTATGTTATAGTATCTTATGCTAAAAATATTTATTAACTTGGATTTGACCCACATTTATTTATTAAATTACTTCTAAAGTGGCAGATTACTTTTGATGGTAGTCAGAGTAAGAAAAATAAGAAAAATACTTTTTGTTATTATTATTATTATTATTATTATTATTATTATTTTGTAGCTGTTCCTTTGTATTGAGAGTTACAGTATGAGGGTTGCACTGAAAGTAATGCTTTCTATTTATTATGTTGGCCCATAATGTCAGAGACAAGTGTTCATGGTATGGCAGTAGAGGACAAACAGTCTCAACAATATTTCACTAAAATTCATTGCTGTGTAACACATGCAGCAGAGGAACAGCCTGACAAAATTGCATCTGACATAGAATTGTGTATGAAACAAAGCTGTGTCACTGAATGCCTCCATAAGGAGGAAAAAAATAAATGGTACCTACTGGCATTCATTGGCACTTGTTGAACGCTTATGGAGACTAAATAGTTTATGTGAGTGCAGTGCGTGGTGCATTTCAGTGGCAAAAGTGACAGTGGGCCTCTCTGCTGATACAGATTTTTATGAGCACTGCATGCAGGCACTTAATCATCACTGATGAAAATGCATAGATAATGGTGATGTCTACACTGAAAAAAAGAAGTAGATGAGAATTTGCTCTATCAAATAGTGTTTTTGTGCTCTTTGTCTCTATTGTAGTTTCCATGAAAATAAATATGAGGCATTATTTTCAGAATGACCTTTGTATTTCTTCATATTTGTTATGGTTTAACTTGGCAGGTAGATAAACCACTCACTGTGGAAATGGAAACATAACTGGGAGGGGGAGAAGTCAAAACACTTTAGTAGGGCAGAAGAGGAAGGGAATAATAGCATATACAAAATAAGTGATGCAAAACGAAATTTTCTGCCACCATATAACTGTCCCAGACTGTTTCCAAGTAGTAGCCACTCCCCTCTGGCCAGCTTCCCCAGTTTTATTGATGAGAACATGGTTTCATATGGTATGGGATATTCCTTGGCCTGTTTTGCCTCTGTTGTCCTGATTGTTTCACCTCCAAGCTTCTTGTGCCTTCTAGTTTTACTGGAGTATGCAGCATGAGAAGCTGAAAGGTCCTTGACTCAATGCAAGCACTACTTAAGACCAACTAAAACATCAATGTTGTTTCTTCAAAATACCGTATACAATGCTATACCAGATCCTAGGAAGGAAGTTAACTCTTACTCAAAACGGATTAGATATTAACTTCATTTAGGGCTCAGTTCTGAGTATAGTGCAAGTTTGCTCAGCTGTATTGATGTTCCTTGCAAGCATTTGTACATAAATTGAGCAAAATATTTTGCAGACTTTTTTTTTTTTTTTTTTAGGAAAATTGCTTCTGCTTGTGGATATTATGTAATTCCATGGTTTCAATGTTGATTTGTCTTTCATGTCAAGCTTGTATGTTTTTTCATCTCTTTGAAATAATATTTCTAAGTGTAGAACCTAGTTCAGTAAATCAAAGGGCATTGGTGTTCCCAGCAAATTACCACTCCTCTGACTTTCAAATACCTTTTGTTGTAAGTGGGACTGATTTCTAAAAATCAGACTCTCAGTGAAAAAAAAAGAAACACATCCTATTTTAGCAGAGTAAAATTACCATCCACAACTTTTTTTTTTTTTTTTTTTTTTAATTATTATTTTCTTATCTCCCTGTTTCAGTGCACCAGTATCCATTGACCACAAAGCTTGATGGACCTAAGAGAGTGTCAATATGTGCCCTGAAACTCGAGAAGCCATTGCATTAATGTATTTTCGTATCAGTCCAGTCTTAACTTGGCTAGATTGTTTCCCTCTTTTACTGACTCCTTTGAGCCATGGTTAAATAATTCTGTTCTTTTTACAATTCTTTACATGTAATATGATTTCTTTTTTTATTAACTTCAAGCATGAAGTAAATTTGGACTATATACAGAAAAACACACGCAGTGTAAAATTGTGTGTATGATTTCAATATATTTATAAGATACTAGGCAACCAGACTTAGAAGATCAACCATAAGTTAAATTGCAACAAATGTATGTCTGAATCCTCCCCTGTTTTTGGCTCAAAGCTTGCTTTCTGAGGCATTTCTTGTGATAAGACTCTGACTTCTACATTTTAAAGCATTTCTTTGGAGCTGTTTGCCTTCAAAAGAGATTGCTCAGAGAGTATGCTGGTAGAAGACCTGTCACCAAATATCTCCAGCTTGGTATGGGAGATTGGGAAATATACCACCATATTCTGTGAAAAACAGGATGTAGGTGGGCACCTCCCTGCTCCCTCTTATCTGCTGGCAAGACCCGGAAGATGGGAACAAAGGAGTTTCTGCTGATATTCCAAAGCTGGAAGCTGTCACTCCAAAGAGAACTGGTTTGACCACTTTGGACTTATTTATAAGTTTGTATTGTTGCTGAAAGTAGTCATCATCAGCTGAACAACAACCTCCCGACAACCCATCACTACTTAAGATCAACATCTGTACTATGAGGAACGGCTGGAATCCATGTTGGTGACTATCTCTCTCTTACTTCCTACAAAGACTCCTTGCTTTTCTTTCCTATCTTTTCTAACACCCACCCTCCCTTCCCCATCTCCCTAAGTGACCAGGATTTGTAATAAACTGGTCGGGCTAACATTTGACCCGTTATGTCTTAATCTCGCTGTCGGGTAGACATCCATTAAAAGAATCTCCTCTCCTTTCTCTAAATTGGAACTAGACAATGTAATGAAGCATTTCCATGGTACTGGATTTGCCTTTAATTTCGAAGAGCCAATTACAAGATTATTTGCTTTGTTTCCAAGAAAAGAACAGAATGGAGCAGAAAAGAGAAGCTCAGTCGAAAGAGATCGACAGAAGTCATCCAGTCCAACTGAATGCACTCTTCATGGCTAAGTAAAACTTAAAGCATACTATAAAAAGCATTATTGAAATGACTTTTGAACACTGATAGGCATGGGACAAAAAACAGCTCTCAAGAAAGCTCATTTCAGTGTTTGTCCACCTTCACAGTAAATATCTTTTTTTCCTGTTATCTAGTCTAAACCTCCCCTGGGGTGACATTTATTTTGATTTTGTCGTATCATTGGTTACCAGGACATTTATCTCATCACTTCCCCTCCACAGAAATTCATAAAGAGCAATGAGGTTTCTTTTTAGCCTCCTTTTCTCTAAACTAGACAACCTGTCAATCTATATAGGTTCTTCTTATAGGATATACCTTCCAGGTCTTTTAATGGCTCTCTGTCCTCCTTTGGATGCATTCAATTGTCTTAACAAAAGTTTTATTTTGTGGAACCCAGAACTGTATATGATATTTCACGCGAGACTACACAGATGCTAAATATAGTAGGGGAGAATAATCTCTTGTGATATATTGTCTGCACTGTGTTTAACGCACATCAAAATGCAGCTCACATTCATGGCTGCCAGAGCACGCTGCTGATTCATGTTGAGTCAATCAGCATCCCTGGATCACTTTCTGTGGAGCTATTGTTTAGGTGCTCATCTCCTAATCTATACCTGTGTCCAGCATTATTCAATTCCAAGTGCAGAACCAAAATTTACCCTTATTGAATTTCATGCCAGTCCTGAATGACCAATACTGAAATGTATCTACATCCCCCCAGAGAGGCAATAACACCTCCCAGTTCAGTGTTATCAGTCAAATTTTTCTTTATTTTATTCAAATTTAAGGGTGGAATTCTGTCCCGTTTTTGGCTGAAATAAAGTTAACTTTCTTCCTTGTAGCAGGTAAAGTACTGTGTTTGAGATTTATGAGAAACATAATACTGATGTTTTAGTTGGTGCTGGACAGTGTTTACGTTAACTTTTCACAGTACTGTGCCAGCAAGAAGGCTGGGTTCACATGAGGAGCTGGGAGGGAAAACAACCAGGTCAGCTAAGTCAAACTGACAAAGGAATATTCCCTACTATATCACATCATCAGGAGAGGTCAGCCAGGACTTCTGCCACTGCTCGAGAACTGACTGGGCATTGGTCAGCTGATGGTGAGCAATTGCATATTGTGTCACTCATGTTGTTTACTCTTATCCTCTACCCTTTCCATCCCTCCATTTTTCTCTTAAGCTGTCCTCTCGACTCATGAATTCTCTTATCTTCTTGTATTTTATTTATTTATTTTTTAATTCTCTCCCCTATCTCTGTGGGAAAGGGAAAGAGGTGATCTAACAGCTGTATGTTGCTCAGCTGTCTGCTGGATTAAACCATCTGACTGCTTAGCCAAAAACACTACTTAACCATGGTTTCATAAGACAATACTTTGTGTACCATGATTGTCTTACACAGCTGGCAATTGTTTGATAAATTGAGATGGTATGAAAAAGATTAAAGTAAATTGTGTTTTAATCCATCCTTCCAAAATAGAAAAAATTGTCTTCCTTTTCATTGTCAAATGTCTAAATTTTGTACATTAATTCACCTCATCTTTAGTTATGTATAAATCTTGATATTCCATTTTCTCTTCTAATCTGACTTCTATTCCTACTGTTTTATTGTTGCGTTCTTTTGACAACCTGATTCCTTAATGTGTTATCTTAGGTTAATAAAAAAAAAAAAAAGATTGATAAAGATATTTTCAATTGTGAATTGTTATATTTCAGAAATTAAAACTGTAGTAGTCCTAACAAAATGAGACCTATACTACTGAGAAAGAGATTCTGGAATCAAAGATCTGCTTAAGTCAAACTGCAAGCACTAGATACTATATAAGCACAATTTTATTAGACAAACAGTTTTAGTGTCCAGTCAAAGAAAGTTCAGAGAGTGTTCTGACCATTAAAGGATGAATATTAATTTATTTGTTGGACTAGCAAGATAGCTTCCAATTGATGCAATAGTGATAAAAATCACAATTAAAAAAATTCTAGATATGATAGCTATACCATATAAGATTACAAAGTCATTATATATATCTTGACTTGTTTTTTTCTGAAAAAGAATGGAAAACTCTCAAACATCCAGCATTATATTATTAAAAAGCAAACAAACAAACAAAAATAATAATTTCTGTTACAGAACCAAGTAATTTGCAAAGGTAACAGCTTTTTTTTAAAATGCAAGGAGCTTGAAGCTGTTGTTTCTGTTTAGTTGCCCAGATTTAGTGATTAGGGCTTTTGTCTTGTTAGTTTTTCCCATCCAGCATTTATCCTTCAGATAACTTAGTTCTTTTGTTTCACACTCTATCCAGTCTTCATCTGTGTTCAAACATCACTCATGTGCTCTATCACCTGTAGGAATACAGTGTCTGCCTCTGAAAGAAAGTTGACTAGAAATTTGGGTTATTAGCATACATTTGACATTGTGGTCCAAAGTACCCAACAAATTTGTCCTAAAAATTCTATAGCCTAAGCCTTTATAATACAAATTCCTTTGAAATAGAAATGAGAAAAGCATAACTTACTCATTTATTTAAAAAATAAAAAATAAAAAATGATCCACCTAGAAGTTTATCTGTACAAGAGTTTATGAGCGTATTGGAGATAATTTTTTTCTGAAATTTGTTTCATTTTTTATAGAAGTATACAAAAAAAAAAAAAGAAGATCAAGTTTGTTAATATTAATCTTATAGTAAGTAAAATAACATTTTAAGTGCTTCTTCTATATTGAGGCAGTATTTTTTTCAGCTTAGTTTCTTTTGAAATCAAAATTATGAAGAGGTAAAATGAAATGACAGTCATCACATGGAAGCTACTGAGCCAGAAATTACTATCAATGAAAAAATGTCCATCTCTTTTGTGTGGGGCTGAATTATCTGAAGTACTGTCTCTCATTATCAGACTGTCAGTGGACACACTCCAAGGTCATGAACCTGTTGCACTACATGGCATTATTCAGCTGCTACTCAATACAATTGATAATAGAATAAATATGTTTGAACTTTCTTACAATTATTTTCAGATCAAACAATTGTAACAACCAAATCCAAGGATGAAAAACTTTTTTTTTTTTTTTTTCCTTTAATGAACTGTCTCTAATGGGAGTAGATACTATCTTGTTTTGAGTGAGTGCATCATTGTGATGTGACCAAAATCAAATGTGCTTGCTAAATGACATCTATTTGTGGATCAGGAAAAGAGAAAATCAGCTGTTATGTATTCTCTCCACCATTAAAACTATGAAAGTGCCTTATGAAGGATTTTTTTTTTAATCTTACATTTTGCTAAAAAATATAGTAATTTCAGTATGGTTAAGTAAATAAAGCACTTTTCTTCCTTATGTCACTTGTAAATTTTTAACATATGCTGCCATCTGCATTAAACATATATATATATATTTTTTGACATGTAGTTTCATATAGATAGAAAATGTAGCAAGTAGTTCTATCCCAGGCATTTATACAGACCGGAAGGAGTAGTCTTTGAGAGTTGCCCTGCAGAGAAGGACCTGGGGGTCCTGATGGATGAAAAGCTTAACATGAGCCAGCAGTGTGCTCTTGCAGCTCAGAAAGCAAATGGTATCCTGGACTCCATCAGAAGAGGGGTGGCCAGCAGGGACAGGAGGTGATTCTCCCCCTCTGCTCTGCTCTTGTGAGGCCCCATCTGGAATACTGTGTCCAGGTCTGGAGCCCCCAGTACAAGAAAGACAGGGAGCTGTTGGAGAGGGTCCAGAGCAGGACCACGAAGATGATCAGTGGACTGGAGCACCTCCCCTACGAAGACAGGCTGAGGGAGCTGGGCTTGTTCAGCCTGGAGAAGAGAAGGCTGTAGTGTGACCTCATTGCAGTCTTTCAGTACCTAAAGGAAGCCTATAACCTGGGGGAAGTCAACTCTTTGAAAGGGAGATAGCAGCAGGACAAGGGGAAATGGTTTGAAGTTGAGGGAGGGAAGATTTAGGTTGGATGTCAGGGGGGATTTCTTCACAGAGAGAGTGGTGAGGTGCTGGAACAGGCTTCCCAGAGAGGTTGTGGATGCCCTGTCCAGACTGGATGGGGCCCTGGGCAGTCTGGTCTAGTATTAAATGTGGAGGTTGGTGGCCCTGCCTGTGGCAGGGGGGTTGGAGATTCATGATCCTTGAGGTTCCTTCCAACCTGGGCCATTCTGTGATTCTGTGACATGCAAATGATTGATCTGGTTGATCTGTCCTCATCTTTTGAGTCTTATTTAAAGTTCCATTCTTTCAATTTAAATTGTTAATCTACTACATCATTTGTGGTGATTTGAGAGCTGGGATAAATTACCTAATAATCAAAGCACATTCTGAATATTCTCTATTTATTTGCCATAAAACTATCACTACACAATTTGCAGAGAAAAGGAAGAAAAACATGTTTTTTTTTTCTTTTTTTCCCCTCCTTGGAATTCAATTTGGACATAGCCTCAGGTTTGACATAATCACTGGAGATGCCATATATCCAAACTTTTAAATAGGTGAAAAGTTCAGGTCTGGTTCTCTTAACCTCAGTGGAATTATGTGTTGAGAATAAAATTTAGTTCTTTCATTAAAACTTCTGAAAAGGCAAAAATGCTGATCTACTATAAAAATCTGTACATTAAAACCATTTTATTTTAGTCAAGATAGTAAAATTGACACTAGCACACATTTGAAATGAAAAAAATTCTGAAAAATTAAAATGCAAAATGAAAATCAGTTCTCCCTCAAGAATTTGATTATATTCCTAACAATTAAAACAATTTAGACCCTCACTTAAGATCCTCTGGACTAAACAAAATTACTTGTCTATGTAATAAACTAGTGTACGTTGTTTATCAGGTCCTCTCATCTGAATTCTTTTTGCTCAAGATTAATTACTACAGTCCTTCTCATAGCAAACAAAATATATTCAGTGAGGGTAATGCAAGTAACAGCAAAAAGTTCATACCTCTTATTCCTGAATGACTGCACTTGCTTTCTCAAGCATTGCTTAATTTACATTTCAAAAAGTGATTTTGAAAGATAGGAAAAAAATAAAAATAACTTCTATAAGATTGTGAAATTACCTGTCAGTTATTATTGTGTTAACTGAGGGGTAAACACAAGTTTAATGTCAATTAAAGAGAGACCGTCAACTCTTTCCCTATCTTGCATTCATTTTTAATGATTATTCAAACAGAATGCAATATTATATGTAAAACATTTAGCCAATGAAATTTAGTCTATAAAATTTTGTCAGATACAAAATCTGAGGTTTTTATCTTACGTAATTTTCATCATGACCAGTGTGACATGTGTTCCTGAGGTCACATGTTCTATTACAAATTTATTTCATGATAAAATTAATTGCATATAGGAATTGTTACATTCTCTCAACAGATTGCTCAAATAACATACTCCTAGTAAACACATTTATTTTAGAGTTAAATAATTTTACCCAGCATGTCTGAACCTTAAAATAAAGTACATTATGCAGATTCAGGAGTCTACCTCCAACTGGGACTGTACTGTTGCATAAAGGAAAAAGGAATGAGTTCTCTAATTTATTTGGCTACAGAGGAGAGGAAGCTACAAAGAGAATTTCCTTGAAGCTTTAAAATTGCAACAACGACAACAAAGATTATTGATTGTTCTAGAAAACATAGCATATCATGCTTAAAAATATCAACTTAGTTTTCTGTAAGTCATGCACAATTTCATCCTAAATATTTATTACAGAAGCTTTATTTATTGCATTATCACCCTACATGATCTTATCATAAAATGACTTAGGAAACACACTGAGACCCTTTAATGGATGATGACATGAAATATAGTTATGAAGTAAAATGCACATTTTCTAAAATAGTGTATGTACCTGCTAATACTTAATGTATGACTTCAAGTTATGAAGTGCGCTACAGAGAGCCATATAATTTGATAAAGAATTATGTACACAAATCTGCACATACAGTGTAAGTAATTTCCCTAAAGAGACTGGTGACATAATAACGAACCTCGATAACTCATTTTGAATGATTTGTTAATGTCGCAAGTAGCCCCAAATGGAATTACAGTTTTTTCTGTACACTACAAGTGTATACAATTTTTATAAAGTGATGTAAAAGAAATCGTTTTTTCTGATCAACATTAACAGTTAAAAAAGAAATGAAAGCAATATTTTCTCCTTGCCTTTTCCTCAAACTTCTCTCCTATTTCTTCTCCATTTGATTTCCATTATTTTCTCATTCTGCTATTTCTTCTACTTCTTTTTCCCCTGTCCTCTATACTTCTCAATCTTTTCTTGCAAATAATATTTTCAGTCAAATCCACTTATTGCTATGAATTTCCCTAGGGAAGACTGTGAATCAGTAGCAGATTAATGTTATTCAGGATGTTCAACAAGCTACTAATAAACCAACTGAACATTCACAAAAAAAGTGACATTCCTTTGCAGTATCAAATGTATATAAGAATATTGTCTAGGGATATACCTGAGATCCCTGCCCCCCCCAATATCCTATGCAAAAAAAAAAAACTTGAGTCACTCTCTGTGGTATTCCTTCCCTTTCCATCAATTATTTCTTACACGAAGCCTTAAGAATGAGAACAGGTTTCTCTTTTTCTCTCTGTTTCCCAATTTGATTCTTTCTCTAAAAGAAAACCAGCCACAAGTCTGATAGTGGAATATGCTCTGAATTCACTCTAAACAGGCTAGTATTCTTCTTTTGATTAACAATAACCAGAAACATGACACCTTAAGCTAGTACTCAATATTTGATGGCTTTATTTATGGTAGTACACTACAGTATTTGAAATTGAATGCTTTTTTACTATTGAAATATTTTTGCTCTCAGTATTTTTTACCATTTAAATTTAAATAATTTCTACAAATGTGGAAACGTGGGGAAAAAAAAAAAAAAAAAAAAAAAGCAAAAACCATAAAATGCAGACCATCGCATCTG
>JAOWBP010000001.1:132938013-132959749 GCA_028571105.1 Tragopan temminckii | reverse complement strand
AACAAGCAAACAAAAAAAAAAACAACAACAACAAAAAAAATACATGCTTAGATCTGAAATCTGAATTGCTATCTCTTTTATTTGCATATAATACACCTCTCCTTAAAACTCAGAGTTAGAGCCTATTATTCAGTTCTATATTATAAGATATATTCAGAAGAAAATCTGTGTAGATAGAAGCTTTACTTTCTCTTAATGAATAACCTCAGTTAAGTAGACCCTGTAGCACTGAATGAAACAAGGGCATCTCACTTCAATCTTAGGTCTGTTTTGAGTGAAGTTCATTAGTATATTATTTTTATGCAGGAAGCTGAGAGGAAAAAAAGCTTTTAATGCTCACTGAAGTGGCCTGAGGACAAAACTATGTAAGGGATGGAATTTATGGAGTATTAACTGAATAAATGGTGAAAATAAATTGATCATCCACCAACTGTACATTTAAGAATTTTTTTTACAGAACAATGCATATGATATAGTAAAACTGACAGCTTAAACTTTCTGAAGGTGGATTCCTTGTTTGCTTATTGTTGGGGGTTTTAGCACTTCAATTCAATTAACTTTATGTTACTGCTCCTGGCAATTAATATGATTGAAATTTCTTCCAAATGCAACTAGAGGTAGAACTCATAGTGCAAAACAACAACAACAACAACAAAAAACCCATAGATCACTAAGAATTTTAGTAATACTGTTGATGTTGACACTGATGCATCTTCAAAATTAATTTACCAACTGTACAGAGAAGAAAAAGTTAATATATAATTATAAAATACCAACCTACGCACATTTACTTTCTGCCTTATTGGATTATTTCAATTGCTAAGCTCCCTTCTAAAGTAAAACATTATATATTTGAGGAAAAGGTGAAATAATAATTCAGTGTATGTTACCTTCTTTGAACGTTTTAAAATTTCTCCGATTAAAAATTTCTGTAATGCTTTTTTTTTTTTTTTTTTGAAATAGGTTATTTCTACAAATATTTTTAATGTTCTAAGAAGTTAACACATTTTGTAAGAATCCCATATCTCACAGACAGATTGATTTGATTGCCCATAAAACAGTTTATACTCTGAAACAAGAAAATGGTTCTTTAAGGAATACAGTTTCTGATTAAAATTTTATTAATAATTTGGAATTTCATAGTTTGTTTTTCTCAGAACTTCCCTATGGAGGGAAAAGGAAACTCACAAGTAGATCCAATGATTTATTATTTAAATTAAGTTGCTTTTTAAGAAAATCTGTTTTTTGACAATCTAATAAAATTACAACAGATGATTTTTAGTTTAGATGTAATCTTTGATTATAACTTTGTAGTTGAGATTATATATTTTTTACAGATAAACTGTATTAAAAACACATATTCTACATAAATATTCTAATATCTGCAACTTTTCTCTGCTGTTAAGTTCATCAGCCCAGTGCATTCTGAAACTTAACACTAATAAAGGAGCTTTTCTTTGAGGAGAATGGGGACAGGCATTTTTCAGTGCCTAGTCAGTGTCTTGAGTTCTCTGGTGGGATGATGGTTCTTGATTATGGGAGTTTCTTTTTTTGTCTGTTTTGAGTATGACTGGGGCTATTTTTTAAGTGTTTTCTCATATTGTCTGCTTATACACTGTTGGTTTTTGTTTTGTTTTGTTTTTTTAACTATTCCTGATTAAAATTTAAGTATACTCATTCCTTAATTTCTAGCTTAAGGTTCTTAATAAAGTAACCTCAGCCACAGGTAACAATCAGAGTTAATATTTATTACCTGAAGACTCCATCAATTTCATAGACCTTTCCATATATAGTATTTACAGAACTAAACTAAAACAAATTCAAATTGTTTTGCAAATGCTCAAATGGTTGGGGGAAAAAAAAAAAAAAAATCAGCTCAGACGAAACCAAGTCCAAATGAGACCTGGGGCTCTACATTTTAAAGTCAATAAAATCTGGAGCTGCAACTAGTAGTGGAATTGTCATTTATTAAAGCACTCCCCACAAAAATATGTGAGTGTCTCAATTTGACTTGCTCTTTTTCAAACTTTTTCAAAGTCTGTCACCTATTTTACAGTCAACTCATATTGAGTTCTTGTCCATGGTGAACCTGACATTACTTTTTTTGAAGTGTAATTTTAAAAACATTGTCTTCTAGTCCATTCATGAAAATTATATATATATATATTTTCGAAGTTTAATTCTGTAGTTGACCATATTAAAAATAAAAGTCACTGAAATGTGTTATTCCCATTCTGTAAAATATTCTCAAATTTCAAAAAAATGCAAAATTCTGAGTATATAATCTTTCATGCAGAAATTGATTTGAGAATGGAAAACCAATTGGGAAAACAAATAAACAAAACCAGGAAGTAAACAAGCAAACAAAGAAATATAAAACTTCACTTGTTTCTGTTTGACTTGTTTAAAATAAAATAATTTTTATGACCAACTCTAACAGAGAAAGGGCCAGTCAAAAACAGGAAGGTTAATATCTTATTAGTCTAGCAGGAGAAAAAAAAAATGGTATAGTTTGCCACCATCATTCTCTTATCATTCTGGCAAATGTATATATTTCTCAAATTTTATCAACTGCAATTCACTCTTCAGACCTTTGTTAGAAATACTGAGTATTACCAAGCCTAGTGCTGACCAAAGCCTCTTAGGCACCTCACTGGATTTGACATTTTCAGACTTTTATTTAAAGACATCATCTCAGTCAATAAACCACCCAATAGAGTTTTCAAAAGCATGCATAGTTTTACTTCATTAGAAGAAAGTGAACTTTGTACTTGTGCTGGAGACATGATGGCTGGTGTTGGGAAGGAGGGAGCTTTATCTCAGGTGTGTCTTTTACTTGCAACATCTGAGAGGTAGTGGGATGTTTTTTGGTAACAAACAGACTCCACAGAAGGAATGAATTCAGATTAAAATAAATAAATTATTACTGACATTGAAGGTACTTAGACAGTAAGTTAAGTTACTAGAAGAAAATAACCTCAAATCTTCTTGATTGAGCCTATACCAGACAGAATTCTTTTCTAGCTAAAAATCCTGTTCTGTGGGAAATACTAACTAGTGACTTCAGGCTTAAGCACATCCTGTCAAATTATTTACAGAAGACTTTGAACAATTTTTGAACTACCCCTACTGAAGAAGTTTTAATTTTTTTTATTTATGTTCCTGACTAATTAAAAATACAATATAGTACAAGAAAGTGCAAAAACTCTATGAACCTTATGAACTAAGATGTGAACCTTAAGCAGGTGATTTTCAATAAAGTGCCTAAAAGGTTATTTTTGGAAAGAGAAACAACCTTCCAAGACAGACCACTTCATTTGTCCATAAAGAATATTGAATTCATAGGACATTCATTTGGACTATAAGACTCCATTTTTTCATGTGAGTATAATATTCACGGGCCTACAGTCCTTTGCTATCATTTCTTTTCACTCACTGAACACAAAAACATAGCACATTTTGTTAAAGCGATATTCCAATTTGCTGTAGGACACAATAAGAGTCTTATTCAGTCCAAAGATCTGCAATATTACATGCTGTTTTGTATACTGTAGTATACATATTGACCCAGGCTGGTTGTCTAACTGCTAAATGTGCAGTGTTCAGTGATTAAATTTTTACAAGGACTTACTCATTCTACTTCCAGTGTATCTTAGATAACAATTGTATTCATATTGGTGCAGATGCTAGATCAAAAGGTGATGCTCACTCTTTTCCCTTCAATTGTCAAAGAAATATATGTCACACGAATACACTGTGAGCTATAGCCATGACTGAATTATGTCAGAACTACTATACGGTCTAAAACCTTCAGCATGAATGAATGAGTAGTTTCCATTATTAACTGTTAAGCATTTGCATGCTATCCATGCAAACAAATTGAAACTCACCATTAAGAAACACGACCTAAATATCACATATTTTTATATTTGTGTATCATAGTGAATAATGCCCCACAAGTGACTATTTTTTCCCTTAATTAACATCACTTTAAAGTTCAGGAATTTCAATCTAGGAAGATTTTTATTAACTTTCTTTTTTTAAACAAGCTGCATATTGAGTATAACTTTTTCAATGTCATTTTACAGAATTAAATAATTATATTCTTTGCAAGGAAGTTACCACTAAATCATAAATTAATGAGTCAGTAAAATAACAGGAACATAATTAAACCCTAGAACTTCTTCCAGTTTGGAGTGATATTTTGATAAATTAAAATTCTAATTAATTTTTGTATATAGCTGGCATTGGGCAAAAGCTTTGGCTTTTTCAGTACAGAGACTGTGTTTTAGTAGAAGGTGATTAACTCAGTAGAAGATGATTTAACTTTTATTACCTGAAGGGTTGGAAAAGGTAGTTCTACTGTCCATACTTTAACTGCTTCTTGGGCATACAGAACAAACGGTGAAAGTGATTTAAAACGTCAAAGGTTTCAAGAACGTGTGTTAAAGAAAGTATTTAAAAAAAAAAAACAAAAACAAAAACAAAAACTGTTGAATATGAAATGTTGCCCTTTATTTTTCCCATAGCATAAGGTGATAATTCTAATCCAGGTAGTTAAAAGAAAAAAAAAAAAAATCAATTAGCACAATACCTATGAAAACATAATATTTAGTCTAGCTGGCTATATCATTCATGCCAAATGCCTATGTGCAAGTTACAAAGACATCAGTAAAGAAGTATAGTTTGTCAGTAAAGAAGGCATAGCAAGCTTCAAAATTTCCACAGCACCTTTCTAAACAAACCACCATGCAAAATTTCAGACCATGGTCTTGACTTTTTCATTTGAGTACTATTAAAAACATCTATTAAACAACCATTAAAAACATCAGTTACAATGGCATATGGACTTTTCTTTTACATAGTTTATCAATGCGACTTATAACCATAGAGTCACAGAATCATCTAGGCTGGAAAGTGTTTCTTCAGACAGGGTAGTTCAATCCCTCTCCCCAAACAAGACCAGCTAGAACAGGTTATTCAGTATCTCGTTCAGAACCCTATTCCAATATTTGACTACTTACATAGTAAAAATGTGTCTTTTTGTGTTCAGAAGGGAGAGCACACTGAAAGTAATGCCTTCTATTTTATTATCCTGGCCCACAATATAAATGGTGGATGTTGGTGGTATGGAGTAGAAGTTGTACCTTCCACAAATACTCCATTAAATTTTGTTGCTATGCAACAGATGGAAGAAGAGGGGCAGTATGACAAAATGGCATCAGATATAGCAATTGTATGAATCAAAGGTATGTAATTGAAAGAATTGCACTCATAGACATTCATCTATGCTTGCTGAACATTTATGGAGACTTAACAGTGGATGTAAGCACAGTGAGGAAGTGAGTGATGCATTTCTGCAGTGGTGACAGTGGGACACCTCCACTGGAGCAGATTTTCATGAGCACATTATGCAGGCTCTTATTCATCACTGAAGAAAATGTATAGCTGATGGTAGTGACTATGTTCAAGATATTTCTTATTATATACATATATATCCAAAGGCCAACATATTCAAGATTACTGAAGTTACGACCAAATAATCCAACATTAATTAACTATTTTCTTGTAAGCCTGAAAGCTGTGGGCAAGATCCATGGCTGTGGATCTGAGAATAGTTTAAATTAAGCTACCAGAAAAATTAGCAAAAAAAAAAAAAAAAAAAAAAGCCTTTCAAAAATGATATAGAAAATGTAGATTATAACTCTCCCTGGATCAAGAGCTTCTTACTGACTGCAAGAGCATCTGGACTGCTGGTAGACAGCTGACATGCAGCTGACATACAAAATTATGAGATGAAGATGACGTGATAAAGAGATAAAAGCAGCAGTCTCAAATTGCAGCAAGGAACTATTTAGTTAGAAATAAATGAAAATATCCTCAGAATAATTAAGAGTGAAAGGATACCCAGAAAACAGTGGTTTCTCCACCTCTGATGGTTTTCAGACATTACCAGGCAAGGTCTTTAATGACCAGATCAGACCTTAATGCTACTTGTGTTTTAAATAAAACATTGAATTAGGTATCATCCAGAAACAACTTCTAAACTATATTTTTTGTGTTTCTGTGACAGTAAGTCACAAAGTCCATGAAAGGGACAAGAATCCATGAGTATGACTGACATAACTAGATGAGAGACAAACCCGAAAAAAGACTACTTTGTTTATGCATTTTTTGACAGCAGAATTGCTTTGGAGTCTTAACCATGGCAGATAAATGAGATAACAGATCAGTGTTCAAGACTGAATAAAAGATAGCAACAGAACTGAGTAGGAGATACTTTAAAGAAAGGGAGTTGCTGATGAATGACCAGTGCAGATAGCGTATTTATTTTTCAGAACAGCCTACTAACAGATATACTATTTTTCGCATATGAAAGTATTCCAGAATTATCACACTGGTGATACGGGAATTCAAACCTTCCTACCTCCAAGAGTGTTCAGAAAATGGCAAAATTATAAGAGGAGAAAACAGTTCACTCCTGAGAGAACGTTGTGAAATTTGTTACAGATGCCCTTGATGTCTTACAGAACTCAAAGACATTTACACTATTGTCTAAACACTATAATCATGCTGAAGTTTTCGTTACTGTAAGAATTATTATTATATGGACAGACTAGGCATGGACTTAAATAATATTAAGTCAGGCATGTCCAACTCATTGCCCAAAAGCCACATGCAGCCAGAGTCAACTAGGAATGTGGTCCATCCCCTGCTACCACCCAATCATGGCAGCAGCTATTTCCTACTGAACGGTCCAACGCTATATGTGTACTCATCACTCAGCAATAACCAGAACATTGTGCGTTATTAGCACTGTCTCAGCTGAAATTAGGACAGTGAAAGGGCACAGTGCCTATCAGGGAATGTTTTATAAGGATAAAATAGTGGAACAAGAAAGTCTCACATATCAACATAGTTTTTTCCAAGAAGTTGTAGCTCAAATGGACTCTTATCAGTGCTAGTTATGCGATAGAAAGTCTGATTGCAAAAAATAAATAAATTTACTGATGGCGAGTTTATTAAGCAACGTATGGAAAGCATGGCAGATATTGATGATAGGTGAAAGTACTGATGCTAAAGATACAGCCATTTTATTGATCTTACCATTTTATTACACATATGGATAATGACTATAATGTCACTGGTGCCATTAAAAGAGCTAAATCTCTTGAATCCTATGAAGCAGTGAAAGAAATAAAAATAAAAAACAGAAAATTGAATTAAAGTATTTGTTTTTTTAAACCTTTGTCAACATATTTGGTGTAACTACTGATAGTGTCTTAACAGTTGCTGAAAAAAAAAGCAGGACTTCTATTAATATTATAAGATGTTGCCAACAACAATTGCACCTCAAATTTCATTAATATTATTACATCATACATCAAGAAAATGTACACATTTGCACAAAAAGCTTTAAAAATATTATTATGCAAATTGTTATCAAGCTGTGATTCAAGTCCAAGGGATTTAATCACTGCCAATTTCAGGAGTTCCTTATATGTATGGATGCTGACTAGGGGGACATTGTCACGGAGTTAACTAGATCGATCTATGCCCGTGACAGGGGGGCAGTAGGCCCCTGCCTCCCTCCCATCCTGGCCCCACAAAATGGGAAGGAAGGGAAAAAAAACAGCGGCAACAATCTATGGAGGAAAACTTATTTTACTAACTATATCGGAATGCAAGATAACACAATATAGTACAATCTAATTGAAATTGAGATTAATAAATCAAATAAGATAGGAGAGAGCTCCTGAGACTGAGTCAAACCTGAAAAGCTTGGAACGGCTAGGAAAACACCCTCCAGCACCCACTGCCAAGCAGTAGGAGACCGCCCATGACTTCTGTAATGTACAAGGATAGGTACCTGAAATTGGAGCATTAACACTTTAACTCCCTGTGCACTACGTGATGTTATGCGGAATACTGAAAAGTAAAAAAAAAAAAACAAAAACAAAACCATGACAGACATTTACTTTTCTGAAACATGGTGGCTGTCAGGTTAAAATGCTAAGAAGGTTTTATGATTTATAAAGTGAAATCAAGTCATTTATGGAATCAAAAAGAAAATTTGTGCCAGAATTTGAAGACGAAAAATGGCTCACAATTTTAGTATTTGTGGTGAATTTGACCTCTCAAATAAATGAGTTAAGCATACATCTTCAAGGTGAAAATCAACTTCTGTTCTACATTTCAAACAATAACAGCATTCAGAATGAAACTTAAATTACGGAAAGTTGAAGCTATTGAATTGCACAAAATGATTCGCCATATGCTGGCTAACCACAGTCCTGTGAACAGAAAACAATACGTAGCCTTGCTTTCTGTTTCAGTAAAGGATGTTGAGAATAGTTGTGGGTTTTTGAGGTTTTTTGTTTTTTTTTTGTATATTTGCAACTCCATTTTCAGTCAATATAATGATCAGATATTCAACTTTGATCGTGTCTCTTTATTAGAGTTTTATAAGACCTATCTTACAGAGAAAAATAGGCCTTCTTTCACAACCACATATTATTCATGTAATTGTTTTTTGGAAATATATACATTTATGAGTAACTCTTGTCAAGACTGAAATACAGAAAGAGCAAAATTTCATCCAAAATCTGACAAATAGCTTGAAAACTCACTAAAAATTACCACCACTTCCATCTAAACAAACTGATGCATTGGCTTCACAAAAACAAGGTAAAATATCCCACTAGCTTTGTATTCTTGTTACTTTTTAAAAAATATTCTGTAAAAATATATTTTTTTAAAGTAACAATACTTTATATATATATAAATTGTATTATATACTTTATGTGTGGTCCAATACAATTCTTCCTCACTCAACATGCCTCAGGGAACCAAAAGTTTAAATACTCGTTATCTAAATATTATTTGAATTTGTTCTTTCCTTTATTCCGCTTCTTTTTTCTGTCATGAGCTCTTTGCTAGTATGCAATATTCTAATTCACATAGGAGAAGCTAGGAAATAAGACAAAGCATCAAAAACATTTCCTCAAAAGCAGCTGAAATATATGAAACTCTTTTATTAATTACTCAGATTCAAGTGGCATGTTTTATCACATGCAAGTTTGCTTATGGATCATTCTGCCCTTACCAACTCCTTCTTGGTGCTTGTTCAATGTAGGATTGCCTGTTTTTATGTAAGCAAATAGAAAGAAGACAGACTCATGGCATTTATTTATTTATTTTTGCAAAACACCAGTCATTATATGATTAAGCAGAATGTACTTTTTTGTTTTGTTTATAAATATTTATACAGACATTTTTAATTAACACAAAACTTTGAAGAGGAGCTCGCTTTCTGAGCATATCTATCTCTTTGTATGAACAAGTGTAATTGTTTTGGAAATTTTCCACATTTTTGTCCTAGTTAAATAAGCATGTGGCATTTAGGAGACAGGCAGAAAACAGATGGTATTTTAAATTCACTGACTTCCTTGGATGCGAAGAATTGCACAACGATTTTTATGAGAACTGGGAGAAAAAAAAATTAATAGTAAAACACAAAAGACAAAGGATGTTTTCTGGCAAGATCTAACTCTTGGCATTAAAAATACTAATTTTAACAGACAGTTATATGTATGCAAAGTCCTAGAAGAAGTGAATTTAAATTTAAAGGAGTTAAGTGTAACCTTCATAACTAGGACAAACTAAATGAGCTAGTTCCTTTATTTATTTAGTGCAAATAAATATAATTCTATGATTTCAGTATAAAGATGCACTAAAGTCTCCTATTTCGTGACCTCTTTACATACACAACTATGAAATGCCTGTATCCAGACTGTGTTTCCATACAGGGCTCCACACTCAAAGAATGACTGCTAAAATCTCTGCTCCCCATATTTGACCAACTCTTCTGGCCTTTTCTCAATACATAATCACATGGTGTCTAATTATAGGACCAATTAAAACAAAAACAAAAAAGCAACAGCAAAAAAACATTTGCCCTATCATTTCATCCTATTAAAAATCTGAACAGCCCACAAGTCTGATAGTTCTCATACAATGAATCTGAGCTGAAACTTTCAATGTCTACTGACTAGCAAACTCGTAATAGTAAAAATAAATGCTAGTGAAATGAAGATGAAATGACATTGTTATTTCATTCATGGGTTAAGGACTATCAAACTTGTAAGGTTACCCAGGTACCTAAAAAGGCAACAGTACACTTCTATCAATCAGTTAAAGGATTAGAAGTGGTGATATGAGGTGAAGTGTTTTCTTTACCAAGCTAGGGACACCTAGCTTGTACACAGACTCACGTCTCTAAATACTGAGCAACAACCGAGCTACAGTTCAGACTAGAAGTGATACAATTACTACTTTGTAGTACTCACTCTTAACCCTCTTTGAAAATTAGGCAATTTATATAGTAAATCCAAATTAGAGTAACATCTTTCTAACTTAACACCTGGGAGATAAAACCCAATTTCAAATCCATTTTTACCAGAGAGAATAGGAATGTGCATCTCCTACCACTGTGAGCTGTAGGCTATAGGTTAAGCTCCTGATCCTTTTTTGGAAAGCAGTTCCATTTTGATAACAACTGAATATTCACTGGAACAATGAAAGGAGAGTGTTCACATATACAGGCGATTTAAAAAAGGGAAAGACTCCTTTTTATTCTACTATGTAAGTGATAATTTCAGTGTTGTGAATTAAATATTCATTTGAACAATACTTTGGAGGAATTTTTTTCTTCTATGACAGGTAACAGCCCTGATTATTCAGTTAGAATGTCATGATGACCCATCTTTCTAAGGAAAAAAAAAAGTATATTTAATTTTATACAAAAACTAGTAACTTTGAAGGAATTGGAAGATTATCACTCTATATTTGATAGTCAACTGCTTAGTTTATTCTTCTGCAAAAGTAGATTGACAGAAGTGAAACACCTCAATCAATAAGGAAACTGAATTTAGATTCCTTAATTTCTGAATAAAACCAGGGGACGTTGTCCCATGATTTAGCATTACTTCAACATTTTAAAAGTGCTAAGAACTCCTATCAGCTTATCATATGCCACATACAGTCCAGAATTGTATTGCCTGAACTGTTTGGGCAGCATCTTTGTGCTTGAGTGTGGTAACCTGGACTCCATCTGAAGAGGGGTGGCCAGCAGGGACAGGGAAGTGACTGTTTCTCTCTACCCTGCCCTCATGAAGCCCCATCTGAAGTACTGTATCCAGGTCTTGGGCCCCCAGTACAAGAAAGACAGAGAGATGTTGCAGAGTGTCTGGAGGAGGACCACAAAGATGATCAGGGGACTGAAGCACCTCTCCTGTGCAGACAGGCTGAGGGAGCTGGGCTTGTTCAGCCTGGAGAAAAGAAAGCTGTGGAGTGACCTCATTGCAGCCTTCCAGTACCTAAAGGGAACCTACAAACAGGAGGGGAATCAACTCTTTGAAAGGGCAGGTAATGGTAGGACAAAGGGAAAAGATTTTAAGTTGAAGTGCATGATGATTAACAGACATCATCCTCATTGATTGGGAACCATACAACCAAGCCCCCACTCAGGGATCTCTGTCTCATCTGTGTGTCCAGGAACCAGATATCAGGATTCTTAGTACCCTTCCACCCACATCCTCCTGTCAAAAAAAAAAAAAGACACTCCTACATACTATAAAGTCTCCCATTTCATGTCTTATGCACAGACAGCTTTCCTCACCCTGCATAGCCTGAAAAATCCTAATGGCAGCCCAAAGCAATTAGAGAGATCTGCAGCTGGGATTTGATGTAAGGACACACCATACTGAGACAGTCACCCAGCAGACTCACTGTACCCTGTCTGGAGACCAAAATCTCATTTCATCCCATGTCTTTGCCTCATAAAGACTGCATGAAGGCTGATGTCTAGCTGCCTGCAGCCCTGCCCTGCTTTCCTGGCTACAGGGCCTCCTGAGCCAGGCCCATGGGTCCAGCTTTGACCCATTCCTGCTCAGACTGTGTCCAGAGGTGCCTATGCCCAGACTACTGTTATCTCAAGATCTATTGTTGCCCTGCTCCTGGCCTTCCCCCTCAATTATGAGAAGAAAACAAAAATACGACTTTTTGATTTAAGTCACAGTTAACTGTAGTACTATATTGTCAATAAACAGAATATTACACCATTACCTACTTCCTGTTTCAAAGTAAGAATCTTCTATATGACTGTGCCACTACAAATTCCTGCCTGAAAATGCTACCTTTATCATCTCAACATGAAGTTCCACTCTATAGCAAAATCTATATAATGGTTACTTCTAAAGGTTTGATATTTCTCAGATCTTAATTTGAAACCTGTATGAGAACTGATAGAGATCTATATCACAGAAATGGATGATATTATTCTTCTTTCTGCACACACAGTAAAGTAGGCTTGCATAACCTATGATGACCAGAAATTGCTTACCCACCTAATTAAAAAAAAAGTTTGAAAGTAAATTTTACAACATTTTCCTTGGGAAAAAAAAAAAAAAAAAAAGAATAAATTTATTTCCTTTTCTGTAAATTATGTTGCTATGTTTATAGTTGTATAATCAATGAATATACAGGTGTTATAATTAAGAAATACACAGGAAAATTAGGCTAAATAAGTTATCACACCAAAGAAAAATGGATGGAAATTTTACCCTTGTCCTGGACTCACTGAAAAGACTCCAAGAGGAGCAATCTCCAAAAGAGATCTTTCCCCACTGCTAGTCAGCTCTTAAATGGGGTCTAGGAGAGGTGGAACCAGGCTCCACCCCTTCCAGCAACACAGGTGAATTGCCTTCACCTGTGTTCCCAGGGCTGACTCATTGTTTGCCTCAGGTGTTCAATCAGAGGTTCAGGCTGTGATTCAGCATTTCCCATACAAAAACATATAATGATTATTTCAAATACTCATAATTCATACCTGAGACAGAAAAAAAAAAAAAAAAAAAAAAAAAAGTCCTACAACCATGGATTCACTTGTGAATCCAAAAAACCCTGTGGCTTCCCTTGAAATAGTATAGTACGGGAAGAAAAATAAGACTGTATAACATTATCCATACTATTTCTGAACATTTGTTTTGTAGGCTTAGGCCCTGAAACCTACTGGCCCTTCAACAATCAGAATGAAGAAGAAGCTGTGTCCTGGATTTACAGACAATGTAAATGCATTTCCATAGGCTACCTTGAGGATTGTACATTCTGAATACTATAATAAGATACTATATTTTGAAATCTCAATGCCACCTCATCTACTAAGGAAGATAAAAATTTCTTGATGCCTCCAGAAGGAATCTTTCTAATTCTTAAGGATGTATTTCTCTCAAGATATTGCAAACAACAACAACCACTCACCACTAACAACAAAAACAAGAACCCATATTTATGGGGAGCAATTATTGTACCCTATTTTAGGTAGCCACTAGAAGATGAAATTAATAATTCCGTAAATGCATCTATGTTCATCCCTTGACTTTAATGTGTAATTGACTATAGTAATAGCCCGCGATGCCTAACTCAGATGCATGCATGCATTCCAAATACCTGGAATTAAAAAAAGTTGATCCCATCTAAATTCCTAGCGAGTTTACTGAGCCAAAGCCAGATCTATACAATAAAATACGTCCTTAATATGCTGTAGTTCATTCAATATGAAAGAGAAGGCACCTCATACTTTGTCAGTAGATAGAGCAGTTTGAGGCAATAACTTTGATGCCACTTGGATGTGCATTTCTTTCACAGTGATGCTAGTTTAAGCAGCACTTCTTACTCTGTGTAATAGCTATTCACCAGAATTGTTTATTTCTGAAACAATAAACTGAGTAAAAAATGATAGCCTAAGCAGGTGATCAAAGGGACTTGTAGACCTAGTGATGCTCAGATACATCTTGAAATGTGAAGTTCTAGAATACGGTGGAGATTCAGTCTTTTGTATGAGCCTGTATATTAATTTAGGGATGAAGTCAAAGATCTCCATTAATTGGGAACTGAAGCTTAAAACTGATCTGTTTCCGTAGTCTCAGAGTTATCAGTTTAACCTTTCCCTAGCTACATAATTATTTAAGCTTTTCCAGTTATCATCTACAACAAATCAAATTAAATTCTCCTAATGTCATAGAAATTTACCTGAAGCATAGAAATTTGTGCCCTTTTCCATCTAGAACTCTGAGGTGTTTTTATATTTGTTTTGTTTTGTTTCCAAAGTCTAGGCATAGACTTTGGATATAAATTGGTGATGAAACAGTGTGACTTGGCTAATTACCTCAAAAGAGACCTTAACCATAACAGCCAAACACTTTCTTCATTTTCATAACAGAATATTACGACTCATTACTTCAGAACAGAAAGTAAATTTTGAATGATTACATTTTGAAATAAAATACTTCTATTTTGTTCACCTCGGAGAATTGAATTCAAGATGAATTCAGAAAGGTGGTAGTTGCCTCATCTTTGCAGACATTCAAGATCAGATTGAACCAAGCATTGGGCAACCTGACATAGCTGTAGATATCTCTGATTATTGCAGGAGAGTTGGACGAGATGATCTTTAAGGATCCCTTCCAGCTCAAATGAGCACATTCCATAGTTGAAGTTAGTGAGTGATACCATGCTTAATGATCTCAGTCTGATTCATTTGTGATTACCCACCTTCAACTTCCACAAAAATAATATTTTTTTCACTAATACATGAAACTTTGAAACTTCATTCTTAGAAAGATTAACTGTAAGCTTTTCCAGATAGTACGCAAATAAAAAACATATCTGGGAAAGAGTTGATTTTCTTCATAGTGTCTGATTTAATTCTACAATTTAGCTTTAGGAGAAAAACAATATTGATAACACACTGATGTTTTGGTTCTTCCTGAGCAGTTCTGTAGAGAGTTCTTGCACTGTCTTTCCAGCAACAGGGCTGATGGGGTACAATAAGCTGTGAGGAAAAAGAATTAGAACTTTTGATCTAAACTGGCCAAAGTGATATTCCATACTTTATGACATCGTGTAAGGAAAAGAAAAAATGCAGCCTATAAAATTTTGGGGAGTAGGCTTGGGGAGGAGAGGGAGGGCTGCCACTGTGCCATTGCATGGGAACTGGTTGGGCATCGGTCAGTGGATGATGAGCAATGGCCACGTGCATCATTTGTTGTGTATATCTATATATCTATATGCATATAACAGTAATTTAAATTATTATGTATTGCCTATTATGTATTATATACACAATATATAATATATAATAATATAAATAATATATAATAAATATTATTATCATTACTGTTATTTGTCTCTTCCTTTACTACCTTAGTAAATAATACTAAATAATAATATTAGTATAGTTATGAAAACCTGTTGGAGGTGGGGAGGGGAAAGGGAGAAGAAAGGAACGAAAAGGATGTAAAGGGGGCTGCCATATCTTAAATGGGGCCTGTCAGTAAGCTTGTCTCTCTGTATCCTATGCCTTGTGTGTACCTTCTCTCACCGTACTGTTATATTTTCTCTTAACGTGCTCTCTCTGTAATCTCATTTACTGTTTTGTATGTGTCAGTGTCAGATACTGGTTAGACCAATGTTTGTATGAAAGAACTGGGTGCCAGTTTCTGGAGTCAGAAATGTGCGTAGCTGCCCCTGGTCTGTGGTGGCAGATGCTGGAGTTAGTGGAGTATCAGTATCAGGTTCTAGAGCAAGTGAGGGTTTGTTATTTCTAGCCTGTATAGCAGGAATAGTGTGTGTCAAAATGATTTTCAGCAGTTAAACACTACTTTAAATATTTTAAACACTTAACAGGCACCTTACTTCTACTGAGTTGTATCTTCTTAAGTTTTATCAACGTTTTCTTATTTTCTTACCTTTAAAATACAGCATTCAATAAAACATGGCTATTTGCTGTGAAAAGCATGTGTGTAGAAAGATGCTAACTTCTGGAATTCAGACCTCTTGTAAACTTTTAAATGAAGATTGACACATCCTTCAGGAAAGTAAGATTACATGCAACCTAGAAATGCCAAAAGAGTTGTGAACAGACGGATATTCAACAGACAAGAATGGAAGGAAAAGGAAGACCTTTTCACTTTTTCCTTTTCACTGAAACTTTGGGGCTTATTTTACTGTGCAATATGACTTTTTATTTTTTCCAAAAAAAGTACTTTTATCTTTGGGCATATATATACACCACAACAAAAATGCCACCTACTCTTTATTTTCTCTTGTAAAAGACTGTATTAGAAAGAGCTTCTCTAATTAGTATCATGTTCATCTACTTTTTTTTTTCTTTATTTAAATACTATGATACCAAAAAAAAAAAAAAAGGAATTTTTTTTTTTTTTTTTTTTTTTTTTTTAAATATTAAGCCTATGTTTTACCAACAGGTGAATATATGCTACACTGTATTCTAAAAACATCGAGATATAGACTTCAGCACTGACACATAATAAGATATGCCATGCAACTGCTGCACACTGCTATGTTTTGGACAACAAATTCTTTCACACCCACCAACAAATTGAGGCTATTGGTTTGGGTGTGCGTATACTCTGATGTTAATATTTTTGGGCTGGTAATATGAAACACTTCAGGAAACAAATCCAGTCATTTGAATATAGCTTACTATTGATGTGCCAGGTCATTACTGTATTTTATATTTATTATATATATACATATACATACATATATGAAGAAGCATGAAATAGTTCAATTTTGTAGTTCAAAATTTTCAACATGCATATGAGTGTTGAGGTGGAGAAAGCACAGATAGTGCAAAAGTGTAGGAGGAGTTCTGCCTTTCAGAAACTAGGTGAGTTCCCCTCCAAAAGGCTTTGACATAACAGAACTATTAGTAGTTTAAGTTGATTGAATTACTACCTATTTGCTTATTTGTTTTTATTTGTTGTAATGCTGCCAAATAATAAGCAAAAAAAGGGAGTAGCTAAATGTACAACCTAAATTACAAAAGCCACTATTCTTAAAGGAAAGTGATTTCGACAATTAAATCTGTATAATTGGCAAGTTTTTGATTCCATGAATACACCACATTTATATGCATTAAAATGAAACTCAAACATCTCTATAACTGTTTTAATTTGGACTGAATTGGAGGAAACACATTAACAACCACATAATGAAAATGTCACCTCACATTCTTCACATATGTTCATTTCCCTCAATACCACTAAATTGTAGTTAGATGTGTTTCATCAAATCCATTATCAGTTTGTCAAAATCAGGATCACTCAAGTTTAGTGTCTGAAAATGGTTGAGATTCTAATTGTTGTCTATTCTTAAGAAAAAAATGAATTCACAGCAAGCCTGTATAATAATATAGTTGCCGTAACAATGCATAATTACATTGAGAAAATGCACTATTCCTCAGGCAAGTCAATGTCCCCCCAATTTCTGATACCTGATAAAGTATCTCCCAAAGGAAACTATGGAGAAATGAAAAATAATTATTGAATTACTGCAATTAAGCGAATGCAACTTCTTCATGATTTTTACAATACTATGTCATTGTACTCACTGTGAAAGGCAAGAAAATGTAAAGCAAAATAATGAATATCTAATTCGTTCCTTAGAACAGATATTCTCCCACAGCAATAACCTGTTGTAAGTTTTGAAAGAACCATACTAAAATTAGAGCTTGTTTTTAATCACAGCTAATTTTACCACACTTATAATTAACACATTTTCAAAAATACCATTTCTGATTTTCAATTTTTTTTTTCCTAGTTTTATTGTTCACTTGTTAACTGAATACACTCTTGCAAAGCAGTCAGGAAAGCTGAACAAAACAACTCATATAAATCAGAAACATGGAAGAAACTAAATTGTGCATAAATTGCAATTTGAATCCAGTGCCATTAGTATTGTACATCTTTTTCAGCACTAGACACTAGATGAAGAAAGAACTGATCTGGGATGGATGCAAGAACAAACCACCCACTGCCTCACTGTTCTGACACCCAGTTTTGTCTCCATAAACATCCATGAATGTCAGTGGGTGAATATTTTTCACCATGGAAGAATTCAATTACATGTCTTTGCTTCATACACACTTCCATGTCAGACGTCATTCTGTCAGACTACCCCTCTTCTGCCATCTCTCATATGGCAAAAAAAATTAAGAGAATACTAGCAGGAAGGTTCCACCTCTACTGCCACATTATAGGAGACATTGCTTTTGGAGCAGGCTTTCTGCATATGCTATAATCAAAATAAACTTTAATAGTGATATTGAATGAAAATATGGTTTATCTTTTTTTGAGTAATCGATCGGAGTATCTGATTTTTATAGCTAGCAACGTTATTTCCTTGTTTGACATCAACCTCAACAGCAACACTTTCATACGCTTTAATGACCATTTATAAATGCCATTTGAAAATAAATATTCATCTCTTTTATTTTTAGTTCATATTTACTTTGCATTAAAGCAAAAACTAGACATTTAATGGCCTTGCTGTAAGATTCTTGAACCCCAAAATATTTTTAAAATAGTAAATATGCAGTGATATGTTCTACTTCGAATTTTTATTTCAATGCACAGTATCAGAGTTCACAAAACCAAGGAAATTTAAAAGATTATTACTGACATTTCAATAAAAATATTGAAGAGCTTCACTGTTCCTTAGAATTGTGAAGATTTACACACTGAATAAGGTATGAATATCAGATTTAAATGCACATCTCCTCTTTAAAAATCTTCGAATTGATCTTAATTGATTAAAAACTATCAGTCAAACAAACATCATATGCATTAAAAATGAAACATCATTTTTTTTTGTTTTAACGTGACTAATAAACAGCCCACAAATAGTGGTGATTTGCATCTCAACAAATTTCTGTGTTTTTTTTTTTTTATACTCTTTCCTTCTTTTCTTATAATCACCAGAATACATGTTAGTTTTATTTTAATTGGAAAAATAAGTTACAAACACTATGCTAAATAACGGACTATTTGACTTATATTAATTTTTAAGTCATGAAGAAATTCATGAATGGCAGTGAAAAAGTTCACATGGAAGGAAAAAAGCAAAAAAAGATAGAATTATATATTGCATAGAAGAAAAGTAGTGGAAATGTTAGTGAGCACTGCATCAATTGAATTTTGATGTGTAAATGACTTCAGAAATTTTCTGTGCCTACTTACTCTGTGTAACATTTCGATATCCTGGTATCTTGATTGCTGTTGTGCTATGGATGCACTGACAATTTTTAGACAATCATATTCTGTCTACATACCATCAACAAAGGTAAGCCAAATAACTTGAAAAGTAATAAACCCCAGGAGTGTAATTTTATCAGAAAATTTTAAAAAATATAATTTTTGTATAGTGAGACAGATTTGGTCTGCATAGCTTGATAGAGTAATTTGAATGATTTATATCAAATATCTAAGTATCTGGCTTTTGAATATATAATTGTTGTTTTCCTAGCGAAGTAACTGAAGCAGAATTTCTATTAGCAAACTATTTTACTGCTTTATTTATTTTATACTCTATACATAATTATATTCTAAAAAACTCAGAAAACATCTATGGTTTTTCTTGAAATAGTGGAAGAATATAGTGAAATCATTCTGATTTTTTGAGACAACAGAAACTTCAAAGGAGTAAAAAAGATTTCATAGCTATACCCCGTTTTTCATGATACAATTATATCACTTTGAACTTGAAGCACCATAGGTCAGATAATCAATACCATACAGGTTTTCCCTGTAGCTGAAATTGTAAACATCACTATCTTATCAGAGAAGTTCAAATATGACAATCATTAGCTTTGTGCATCCAGCACTGCAAGTTAATTGAAAAGGATCGATATATACTGCAGCAAATTTGCAGTTAGTTCACTGCTTATGTTAAAGAAAAAAATCTCACAAATATCTTTACTAGAGTGTGTAATGAATAAATGTAATTAAAATTAACAGCAAATATTTCTTACATCTCAGCAGTTTAAAACAGAAACTTAGCAAACATTATAGTCATAATGTAATAATCAGCTAGAAAAAGTGGTAAATGATAATTGCATCGAGCAGTGGTGGAATAAAAGAGAAAAAAAATATAAAGACATCAGTTAAAGAGGTTATTTAAAGACAGGGTAATTTAGGTAATACATGTAATGACATGATATAGTCCTTCAGTATTTAACATCTTAAGTTCATGAATTGTGTGCAAAGTTGTAGTCATAGTTCTCAAAATTTAAATTAAAATGTTATTTTTTTTACTGGAAATATTGGTTAGAAAATGAAAAACACTGTTGAGTAAATTAGAACAGAATATTTTATGACAAAAAAATCCAATCCACACTATGTAGAAAGAGATATTGCAAGATCATTTCTGTATTCTTGATAGCCTTACTGATTATTTCTCTTTGTATTTCTGTTGTTGAATAACCTGCTGCTCAGACATTCTCAATAGTGCTGAATTAGTCCTCATGTGCTTTATTTTTCCCTTACTAATTTTTATACCAAGATCAATAAATTCAATTTACTGAGAATCTGGTGATCTGGTGATCTGGTGAGTATATCAAGACAATAAAAAGGTGTATTTTTAAATTACAACTCATATTTCTTTTCACACAAATTTGTTCACATGTATAAGGTTTATACATAGGTTGATCCAAAAGTAATGCCTCATATTTATTTCCATGGAAAATACAAGGGATAAAAAGAGCACAAACACTGTGTGAGAGAGGAAATTATCAGCTACAAAACTTTATTTTTCTACATAGTCACCATTAGCCAATTTGTGCTGCTGAGCTGACTGAGGAGCTCTTCATTTGGTGATGTGACACCTGTGCACAGCTGTCCAGAATATAGTTGTTTTTTTTGTTTGTTTGTTTTGTTTTGTTTCATGTTTATGATTCCACTGTTGAAACACACCACTCACTGTGAGAGGTAAATTGTGTTTTTGCAGTGAAAGTTTCCAATATTACTGTATGTAGTGTAGGATAAGCTGTTTTCCACAGAGAAAACTGCAGAACAGAGTAAAGTTGAGATTAGGGCGTTCTGACCTGGGTAGAACTGGGGCAGGCACAATGTAAGATAAATATGCAGGGTGGGGAGAGCCTAGCATGGGACAGAATGAATGTGCTAATTTTTGGAAACACTGTCCTATCTCCATATAAAAGTACAGAACATACCTGAAAACAACAGGTTCGTAACAGACCTTATACAGAAATGTATCATAGCAACAGTGTTGGGAAGATTGTGAGTCTGAGATGCTCAAGCAATGAGTGCCAGGAGAAATACAACCTGCATCGGATCCAGGGTATGTAACAAAATGAATTTCACTAACCAGGTGTGCAATTTCTCCCTTGGCAGTAGAGGGTTGCACCCATTATTGCAATAATGAATGAACTTAGCTGTTTTCATGAAGATCTTTGCCTGATTAGAAATCTTTAATTTTGAGCGTTCCTCACACTGCTGCCTCACTGTTCCAACATCCACTGTTTGATCTACATAAACATTCCTGGGGCCCTCAGCACAAGAAGGATGTGGAGCTCTTGGAGCGGATCCAGAGGAGGGCCACTAAGATGATCAGAGGGCTGGAGCACCTTTCCTATGAGGAACGACTGAGGGAACTGGGCCTGTGTAGCTTGGAGAAAAGAAGGCTCCGGGGAGACCTCATTGCAGCCTTCCAATACTTGAAGGGAGCATGTAAACAGGAAGAGGAATGGCTGTTTACTAGATGGATGGTGATTGGAGAAGGGGGAATGGTTTTAAACTGAGACAGGGGAGGTTTAGGTTAGATATTAGGAGGAAGTTTTTCACTCAGAGGGTGG
>JAOWBP010000001.1:132904070-132930823 GCA_028571105.1 Tragopan temminckii | reverse complement strand
GCAGAGCAAGTCCAGGAGGGAGAGAGGCAGGTCGTGAGGCTTCTCATGTCAGAAACCTCTTCTTCTTCACGAGGAATCTGTTGCCAGAAAACCTCAACCTCATGGTTATAGGTCCCCTTTTTATCCTTCTTCTTCTGCCAGCGTGGTATTTCTGGGTGCTTGGGTAAGAGTCATGTGCAGCACCTCCTGAGATGGCTATCTTCCTTGAGATAAGTCCACACAAAAGACCGCTTCATGGTCATTAAGGTGCGGCTTATCTCTCTCTCATTGCCCCTGGCCTTGTCCATCTGTGTCCCTCAGGCAAAGGATTTCACAACCCTTGCCCAGGATTTGCTTGGACTTGTTCATCTGTGTCCCTAGCAAGCTTTGAGACAATGACGTAAAAGAATAATCTATTACAGCCATGCACGTGCTGTGTGATCTCACCCCAGATGATTTGTTGCATAACTTTCCCTGGTACAGAGGTCAGGCTGAGAGGCCTGTGGTTCCCTGGATCCTCCTTACAGCCCTTCTTTTAGATGGGAGTCACATCGGCAAGCCTCCAGTCCTCTGGGACCTCTCCAGATAACCAGGAGGACTGGTAGGTGGCAGAGAGTGGCTCGGTAATCACCCCTGTCAGCTCCCTCAGCACCCTAGAATAAAGCCTGTCTGGTTCCATGGACTTTTGACAGTCCAGATGGAGGAGTTTTGTATGCAATTGCTGTATGTGCCTTCACTTGTGGACTTCTGTGTCTACCAGCCAGAGAGATAGAATGGGATTTGGGTGTCTGTGACTACATTTATGTGAATCCTGTGGGTAAGTGCATTGAAGGCAGCCCTTACGAGCTGGGGCAGCCTTTGATTCTGGTTGTCTCTGTGCCCTGTCTCTATTTGTGTCTGTGTGTCTCTTGGATATGTGTTCAGCTTTGCTACTGGGTAAACTTGCAAAGGGTAAAGCAGTAGCTGTGCTCCCCAGCCCAGGCAGAGACCTCAGGCCACAGGGCACCAGGCTGAGCCCAGAAAACAGAGAGAGGAGGCGGCAGCTTACTCTTATCACTCTTCACTTTCACTTAGCAGTTGTTCTGAACACACCGTGAAAAAAATAGAGTGTAATTTTATTGCTGTTGTTGTTACCTCTTATCCACCTAAAGAAATAAGAGGAGAAGTGACTGACAAAACTTCCTTACATAACTCCTCTTCCTTGGATTTCCATGGTGTATATTAAACAGCAAATTCTTAAATTTGCTTAAACAGCAAGATGAAAGTTTTGACTTTTATCTCCTATCTTTATTTTTATCTTTTCAAAGCTTTCAATGTAAAAAAAAAAAAAAAAAAAAAACACAATTCAACTGACATTCAACTGACAGTGATTAATAATCTGCACTGAATATAGGACACTGAAGTGTTCTATGTTGCAAAACTCAATACAGCAGGGCATGCAGAGAGTCACCATAAATACACGTTCTATGCTTGTCCTTCAGTTTCCAGATGTGATATATGAGCTAGCCCAAAATAATTAAATCTCTGCTGTGACAGAGGAAGACTCTATAATCTGATTCTTAGCATACTCTTTGAAGAGATCATAGAATCATAGAATGGCCTGGGTTGGAAAGGACCACAGTGATCATCGAGTTTCAACCCCCCTGCCATGTGCATGTTCGCCAACCACCAGATCAGGCTGTCCAGAGCAACATCCAGCCTGGCCTTGAATGCATCCAGGGATGTGGCACCCACAGCCTCTCTGAGCAACCTGTTTCAGTGTGTCACCACCCTCTGGGTGAAAAATTTCCTTCTAATATTTAACCTAAATCTCTGTCTTCAATTAAAACTGTTCCCCTATCATTATCCACCATCAAAAACAGCCATTCCCCCTCCTGTTTATAAGCTCCCTTCAAGTATTGATAGGTTGCAATGAGGTCTCCCCAGAGCCTTCTCTTCTCCAAGCTAAACAATCCCAGTTCCCTCAACCTTTCTTCATAGGAGAAGTGCTTCAGCCCTCTGATCATCTTAGTGGCCCTCCTCTGGACCAGCTCCAAGAGCTCCACATCCTTCCTGTACTGGGGGCCCCAAGCCTGGATGCAGTACTCCAGATGGGACTTCACAAGAGCTGAGTAGAGGGGAACAATCACCTCCCTCTCCCTGCTGCCACTCCTCTTTTAATACAGCCCAGGATATAGTTGGCCTTCCATGCTGCAAGTGCATACTGTTGGCTCATGTCCAGCTTCTCATCCTCCAGGACCCCCAAATCCTTCTCCACAGGGCTGCTCTCAAGGTGTTCTTCCCCCAGTCTGTATAAAAACCTAGGATTGCCCTGTCCCAAGTGCAACACCCTGCATCTGGCCTTGTTGAACCTCATTAGATTCACATGGGCCTATTTCTCCAGCCTGTCCAGGTCCCCCTAAATGGCTTCTTTTACAAATCACTTGTTATATTTTGCATTTTAGAAGTACACATACAACGTCTAGTATAAAAAACATAAGCTAAGTTCAGCTATTAAATCTGTTAGGGCTAGATAGGATAAAAGGTCTCATCTGTAGAGAGTAAGAAGAGAGCATCACTAAAATCCAAGATAACTTATTTTCTTCTGCATGCTTTAAAAATAACTTTTCAAAATAGACTTAGGCTTGCAAGCATATTTTTGCATATTTTAATGAGTCACAAAGGGTTTTCTTTCTTCCAGAAATTTGGAATATCAGTGGAATAGGGAAAAGGAAGGGGCAGGAGAAAGAGAAAAAATGGAAAAGGAAAAGGAAAAGGAGAAGGAAGAAAAGAGAAAGAGTTACTTCCTCTGTACATAGCCTAAATTTAGCTAAGTAAAGATTATATACAGTATTCATTGTACATTATATAGATTTATCATTTTAAACTATTTGCATCCTCCAGAAAATCATATGCACTGATAAATCTGTCTAAATTTCTTTGACATTATTACTTCTATTTGGACATCTAACGTAACTCATAGGACAACATTTGAAAAAACAAAAAAAACAAAAAAAACAATGGAAACTAAGAAGAAAAAAAAAAAAGATTTTATTTATTTATTTATTTTACTGAAGTGTGATAACGTTGCCTAGTTTCAGAAGTTAAGATAGCAAAAATAAGTCTTACTATGTCTGATTGAAACTTCTCTCACAGACATTTCTGAGGGACTTGCAAAGTCTCCTTTAATGTATTTTTTCCATAGCCTCCTTTAGTGTATTTTTTCCATACTCTGTAGTTCTGTGTTCTATCTCTTATATCTCATTCTTTCTTAAATTTTCCTTCCAAAAGTGCCATTTCTTTGAGATAGGGATTAGTTATTCTCATCCTTAGTTGTTCTATTTGATGTGTGTCAACCGTTTATGGGCTGGTTCGGCCCAGTTTCATGACTAGCAGGGCAGAAGGATTCGCTAATCCATGCCTCCAGAAAGGGGAAACAGGGGACGCCAAATAATTAAAAACAGCGGCAACAATCTGAGGAGAAACAAACTAATTTACTAAATATAGTATCAGAATGCAAGATAACACACTATAATACAATTAGATGAGCTGATGAATCAAATATAATGAGAGAGTATCTGAAAGGCCTTACACTATTGCTGAGGCGATGCATGCGGTCAAGCAGCAGGGAAGAGAGCTGAAAAAGGGCAGGTCAAGTGAACTAAGAAAGCTTATATCCCCTCTCTGAACTCAAAGTCCTGTAGGGTATGTAGTTCGTCTGCTCTTCCGGACAGGTGCCCGGAACTGGAGCACTAGCTCTTTAACTCCCAGTGCACTACATGATGTTATGATGTAGAATACCAATAACCACAAATCATAAACCCATGACAATGTGATTTGACATAATTAGTTTTTCATGTAAAACAAATACCTATTTTAAAAGCACAAAAATAAAGGAAAAGTGTAACTTCATTAAAAAAAAAGGGAAAAACTTAAAAAAACACGTAAAGGATGAGGACATCTGTAAGAGATCACAGTCTTGAAGCAATTATGAAGATACAAATTACGCAGATATGATTTACAAAAAATGAAACTGGCAGGTGTTAGACAGTGTAGCTCACCAAATATTAAGTTACTGTCAAGGAATATAAAACAAAAGATAACACGTATGTTTAAAAAAAAAAAAAAAAAAAAGGAAATACATTTTGGCAATTGGGAAAACAAAATAACAGCTCAAAATAGTATATTCAGAAAAAAAAAAATAAGCAGAGGTTTGTCAGTAAAGAAATGTAGAAGTGATCAAAAGTAGAAATGTTTATATAATTTTGCTTATGAATAATATTTTTGTCTGTCATACTACGGATGAAACAAGTCCAGTTTGAGAGAATGAAAAGAAGGATTTAAATGTTTCAAAGAAAGAACCTTGCAGAATATTTGTAAGTGTAATTGTACAAAGGTATCATATTGAAATGAGAGATGAAAAAAAATGAAAGAAAAAAGAGCATACATATGCATTATGTTTATTCTTTTCACTGAATAATAATCATTTCTTTTTTCTTATTCAAAAGATGATAAGTCCTCTGTCACTTATATAATACACACACTACTGACTATTGTGGGTCTTACCCTGGAAAAATCATTGTCTAATAATCATATTTGTTTATGGTTATATTTTTTTTCAGACGTTAGTCTCAGCTGTTTTAGGGGCCACTTCATCAATCTTTTTTTAAAGCATCTTTCCTTTTATGACCTGTTCAAAACAGTCAGGTAAAAACTGATTATTTTCTACATTTTATTATGTCAAGCTTGAGTGACGTTTAAGATCTGATATCATATTTCTAATAACATGAAGAATCGCAGATTATCAGAAATGTATAGATCACATCTGAATAAAATATGCTAAGCTCCAATATCTCTAATAGCCTGATATGATATTTAAACAAAGTTTTCTTTCTATATGCACTGTAAAGGCACTGCCCAGGCAGTGTGCACTGCATGCATTTTGGCTAACAAAAATGAAATAAAACAAAATTTCTTATTTTTCAGTCTTTTATAACCAGTAAAGATTTAATCGAGTCCTACTGACAATATGGCAGAATGCCCGGCTTCTGCATTACTAAGTCTTATGAATTTTCACTTTATCAATCAAGGCAAAGTAACATAACATTGAAAAATGCAGAAAGGTGGTTATTGTTTGTCTTTGCTTCCATCTTTTTCTTCTGATAAAAAAACAAAAACAAACAAACAAAAAAAAACCACCTGAATAATTTCACTTCAGGAGAGCAGAAAAATCTGACTAAATTGATAGTCGTCTACTAATAAATTTAAACAAGCATCTATATAAAGTTATGCAGAAAACTCCAAATGTATGGAAAAATTCTAAAATTTACTTAACCTTTTATTTTTGACTAAAGTTTCACTTATTTCACTGGGAAAATTACTAAGCAGGCAGCTCAGTAAAGCTCAGTAGCTGCCTAGGATTTATCTCCTACAAATTAGCATGAGCACACACACAGGTATTGCTGAATGGCTTCTAGGCTACACTTTCCTGTGACTAAACTGGGTTGAAAACTTAAAATGTTTGTTCTGAAATGCTATACTATTAACAAGTTTAATAGCTGTGAAAAATAAATAAACTTTCTGAGTCTAGGTGATTTTTCTCTCCACTACTGATATATCATTCTATGTCCAGACAAAATTAAAATTCAGTCAGTGCCACGCAAGTGTTTGAATCCTTGCTTTCCCAAGTTATTTAGCTTTAGATGGTAGTTGCTCTATAAGATGAACTTGGAAAATCGAATGAAAGTTTAACTGACAATATCCAGGACTATTTAACTCCATTTCTTAGATATAAATACATATTTTTTGATAAAATATTATATTGTTCTTTGCCTTATTCACCCAGTTTTCTCCACTGTGATTTATTCTGAAGGTCAGCCTTGATGTAGGAATTTCAAAATCTTCAGAAGAAGTAGAGAAATTCTTGAAATGATTGGTTTAAACATTTGTATTGTTCAAAGCATGGGACGTCCAAAGGTCTTTTCAGCCCATTAAGTATCAGCTGGAAAGATCTCAAGGATCTGTAGAGACAGCTGAGGTCAATGTCACTTAATTTCTTCCCATAGTGTCTAATGAAGAAGAAATAAAACATTTTCCAGAAACCTCCATCTTGTAGATGGTGTGGAATGGCTCATACCACACTGACACAAATCAAATCACTCTCAAAGATCAGTAAAGTAATGGAAAAGTGCACTTCTACACGTTTAGTCTGCCCTCTATATCATGTTCAGGTTGCTTTCTATTTCTGTTTTCACATAAATATTTTTAAAAAGTCGAACTAATACTACAATTAATGTTCTGAAATGTTCCTCTTGATTGTGATTTTTTTTCCGAATATATTTAGAATATTCACTAAAAGGATGACTAGGAGCATGTACACTTAAATTGTAAAACAAATATTCTTTCAATTAGATTATGTGTCTCTAAGTTACACTGCACTTGACTAGGCTTTAGTCAACAGTACTGTTTCAAGAAAAAAGGTAAAGTTTCAGCTATCTTTGAAAATAAATGAACAAATATATTAATAGGAAATACCTATGGAGATACGGAGGCTTTACATAGCATTTCATCTCTGTCAAGCATTTCATCTTTTCATCAGTCCCAAGGAGGACATCTTTTGTAGTGAGTTTTCAGGATTATAGAATAGGGAGTAGATGGAAAAAAGAGAAATATTTAGAATTATACACAACAGTGAATGAAACTGAATATGAATAGTGAAGGTTGAATTATACATATGCATGAACATGCAAATGATGTGTGCTGGACTCTTTAAACGAATTCAGATAAACAAAAGGAAAACAGATGCTACTACAACATCCCTGAAGTGTTTCTTTGGAGAATAACATCCCTCTATCATGTAGTAAATTCTGTGTGCTTCCCAATAGCCTGTACTTTTTATAGTAGAAATCTACTCAGTATTTTGTAGTAACTTGTAGTTCCAAACATCTATTCTCTTTCTCCTTTTTTGTGTCACATGTTCTTAATGGGATTTATTTTAGGTTAGAATATGAATTTATTGCACTACAAACGATAAAACAACCTATATATAGGAACAGCTGTTCTAGTCAAGGACCAGATGACTGCGCAACAGTTCAGTTATTTATGACTTTTATGTGAAACTTTTTGTTTTTCTTTTAAAAAAAAAAAAAAAAAAAAAAAAAAAAGTAAAAGAAGGTTTGAGCTCCAAAGAGTAATGACTCTTATTCTCTCAGTGGAAGATCTGTTAAATCTTCAACACTGGCTAGATAACACAAAAAAAATTAAATTTATTTTAACAGAGATGCTAGTTAGTCTCTGGATCTAGGAATTAGAAGATATAAGGGCTGTCAAGTGTCTTTGAGTTGCAAGCATTTTAGTTTCCATGTTTGATAAATGTCTTGTTATTTGTTACTGGGAAATCACCCTCAGAAAAGTAATTTAACCACTGCATTGCAGAGCATCTCTTCTACGAATCAAAGATAAATACTTATTACATGTAAATTTGAAAAACTGTATAAAAAAAACGTAATTGAAAAACATAATTATGCTTTACACAGTTGGCATAAGCTACTGGTAGAAGCTATCTGCAAGCCTTCCAGCTGCAAATATTCTGTGTGCTGAATGTCAGAAGGAATCACTAATCAGTTCAGGACATTTATGTATGACTTAACTTGAGGGAGTCCATTTGTGTAACAAAAGAAAGACCTATCTATCTTGAGAAACTGAAGCTAAACAATTTCATCTGCAGAAATCCTAAGAAATTGCAAACAAATGGTTGAAAGCGAACATTTTTAAAATGTGTAATAATATGTTAGTGACTGAAAATGTGAAAAAAAAACTGTAAAACATCTGAAGATATTAAACAACAGTGCATAACTTGCTGTTTCTGAGGACTAGTCAAGTAGGGATAGCTTGTGAGATACACGCAAATAAAAAAGTCAAGAAAGTTAGTATCAGAAGCAGAAACTAGAAGAGAATTAAAAACTAGGCAGAAAAAATATCTCAGTGGAGGAATCCTCATCACTGGAGTAACTTTTAAATGACTTCTGGGTAAAAATTCATTCAAAAGCATTTCTACTTTCTTTGGCAGTGGAATTGAGCTGATTAAATACTGTGAGTCATTCAATTACTCAGAGAAAATGCATGCTTCTTTCCTTTCTTCTTATCTGTGTGATTTTATGTCCAAACAGATAAAACAACTGATTCCCTGTTTCTCCTCCCCAAGGGCCCATATACTTCTGTAGTATCTTCATTCCAACATAAATTCTTTCAGCCTCTGAAAAACTGTGGGTTTGGTTGATTGTTGTAGTTTTGTTGTTGTTGAATTTTTTTTTTTCTTTTTTCCTTCTACCCTTAACTAGCATACTGGGAGATCACAGATATTCAGGGTCTTTGTCCACAACTGCTATTACTTCACTCCCCACTTCTATTTTAGTTCTGCTGTGCCATCTCCATTAATTGTGAGTTAAAAGGTACATATTCAGACTTTTGCTTTTACACATATAGAAACTAATAATTTAACTTCAAACACTGAAATGACAGCATGTCTATACCCACAAAATTAATAGCCAAGACTGGCATGATTTTTCAGAGAAGTTCATGGAGATTTTTTTTCATTAAATGTCAACAGCCATTGGAGAAATGATTTTGAGTGTTAAGAACAGAAAAACAAACAAACAAACAAACAAACAAAAAACTGTTATCAGCTGTATTAATAAATAAATAAATAAATAAATAAATAAATAAATAAATAAATTTTTCAAGAATTTTACTTTTTGCCACGTTCTTTATTTGCCAAGGCACATTAGCATCTCTTCACCATGAACATATGATTGTCAGAAAATGCAGGATTCTTTTCAGCCAAATTTAGGATCAGATGCTCAAATTTAAGGCATGGTTAGTTCTGACTAAATTGAAAGAAAACTTTGTCACTGATTCTGCTGTATGTTGCTTCAAGGAATTAAGCATCACTTTAAGAATCTGGTCAAAGAGTTTGTAGGGATGACAGTAGTTTGAACAAAGTGTTGATGATTCTGATATCTTATATCATAAAAATTTTAATGTGAATCACCTACAATATTAAACTGTTAAATTCTATGTAGCATACCAGTTTCTTAGGAAATGTCTGGGGACTTAGAATATGAAGAAATCTGTTAAACATTTGGGACATAAACTCACTTCATTGGGTAAAGATGACCATTTAAAAGGGAACATTCCTTTCTCTCTTATCCTTCCTACATTCTTGTGATTACTTCTAAAATATCTTATTATGAGAAAAAAATAAAAGACATAAATAGAAATGTCTGTTTTTTTCACAAACCTATTGTATACAGTTTTATATCAGTAGGTTAATAAGTATTTAAACATATCCAAATGTATGAAACAAATGAATTTTACCTGCATTCAAACTATAACACTGATATTCTTGGACATACCAAAGGTTTTTGGTTTTTTTGTTTGTTTGTTTTGTCTAGTTTTTCTTTTCTTTTAAACACACAGCAGAAATGAATGTACAACAAGTTCCCATTCTAAGTGGAAATTTCTAAATATTAATTTAATAGGAATTATTAGTACAGCAAAAAATATCTTTAACATACATTCAGATAAGTGTTATACATACTGCTATGTGTGCAATATAACCTTGCCCTGGTAAGCGTAATGTAATATGAAAATAACAAAAATGTTCTAATGATAAGATAAAAAAGATCAAAAAAATATATATACAATGAGTGGAATGAAAGGCATGGATCTAGGTAGCTAAAATTTAAATTTCAGAGAGCTTAAGGACTTGTTTGAAAGTTATATCAAAAAATTGAAAAATTATAAATAAGATACACATTGAGAAAATTTATAATTGCTATTTGATTTCTTACATATTTTAAAGAGTAGTACCTCGAAAATTTCTAAAATTCAAGTCCAAAAAAAAAAAAAAAAAAGTTTTTTTCCATTATTTTATCAAATTTAACTTGTTATAGTAACGGTCATTTTAGAAAAATATAATTATATATCAGCTAAATAAGATCATCAGCCACAAAGGAAAACTGGAGTGAGTGGCAAGGGTGAAACATTCATTATCCCTCAGATTCATGTACATATGGAGCTGATATTGCAAAAGGATTCTGATTGCTCTCAATATCCAGACAGAAACAGTCTCAAAATATGCACTAGAGTTGTTTAAAAACACAGCAATCATACATAAATGATGGAGTCTGGCAACTCATCTATTTTAAGAAATGAGAGAAAATTTCATAGATTAGAAGATAAGATGCATATTTTAGGAGGATTCATTTGAGAAGTTAGTCATGCTATACAGATTCAGAGTTAAGGGTAGTAACAGTTGCTTTATTATTGGGCACAATTGTAAAATTTAACACAAAAATAAGTTTATTATTTTGTTGTCACAGTCATTACAACAACTCATGCTGTTCAGTAACCACAGACTTTTGTTATCTGTGGCAATGAAAAAAAATAAGGAATGAAAACCGATTTTCAACTTCAATTTAATTCCAAATTCAATTTCACAGAATTTCAACTCAGGAAGGATATCAAAACCTGTACTCAAAATACACCAGATATGGGAGGAATATAATTATCGTTAAAGTACTTATAAGGTTGAATCATGAAAATCTAAGCCATACTGTAAGACAGCACAAGTGCGATATTATAATCATCTGATTTCTTCACAGTATGTCTTCAAAGTTTTTGAGTCCTTTCTGCCAGAGAGATATGCATGTGTGTGGATTCATGCACACACAAATCTTTTTTAAATAACAGGAGGGGAAAAGGAGAAAATTGCCATTGGAAAAGGAAATGAACAAACAAATAACATAAATCCGGTTTTCATTCTAAGCAGAGACTTATTCTAACGTGCTATTTTTAATGACCTTTTATTTGTTAATTTTTCAGAAACGTATCTATTGCTCTGTAACATAAAAAAAAGAAGTTATGCACTTGAGTTTGCATAACTTTAAAAATAAAACAGAGATGCTTTAACTGAAAAGTCCCAAAGTGGTAATATATTTAAAAAAAAAAATAAATAAATAAAAATCCATTTTTTATTGTGATCTCACTATAGAACACGTGATTCTTTAATATGATTCTTTAATACATCCTGACATTATATTTTTTACACTAAGATTAGCTATCACTGTCTGAATATTATTAATTACCCATTACTACTACTTCTACTATTTTTCTAATTTACATTTGTGAAGTAGCTTCCGTCTCTGTCCATTTCTGGAGAGAAAGCTCTCTCAAAAGGGTCAGTAGTGATCAAGCTGTCAGACAGCAGCAGAGACTCATCACCAGTCGTCTTCTGTCAGCAAATACCTGTAGTCTGCTTTCTTTTCTGGGCTAATCCCCCAGTGTATCTGAACAATCTCACTCCTATCTCATTTCAGCCCAGGAGCAGATATAGGTCTGAAGGATATGTCAAACGTAATTGTAGCTCTGCCAAAGAGAACACAGATACGTTTCTTTTGTTCATTCAGCATAAGAACATTACTAGACTTTTTGGCCTTTCAGACTTCAAAACTGATCACCAACTCTATTTTAGTACCGAGATCACTCTGAATAAAGTAAGACTTTCATATTCTTAAAAGACATCAGTATTATTTCCATAAATGACAGCACTTTTTTCATAATACAGAACTAAATGTCAGATTTTTAATTTTTACATTTTATGTTGAAATGAAATACATATTAAAAAAAAACAGATGTTGCAGTATATTGTGTGTTTTGAGTACTAAGTTGTAGATATTAGTGTCCCTTCTTTGCTTCTTATTGGCAATAGTTATTGGAAAGTAATTTTTCAATTAATTAATGGCATGATCATTTTGCCTGTAAGTCATATACTGTGGCTTGCTGAAGCATCTTGTGCTTTGTGCCAGGCTCTCTCTAGTATCCTCAGATGCAGCTGTCCTCTAGTTTACTCCAGTGGTTGTTTCCAAACTGCAGCAGCAGCAGAAATAGCAGCAATCTTACTTGTGATAACCATTTCTTCATAGCAGCTGTGGGAGATGTACATTTAGTAAACCTGGAAAAGCTCTAGGTAGAAGGATTTCATGTGCCATACTTGTTCACCTAGGATTTCATTCATATAACAGATTTTGCTGCAGGCTTATGTCCTGAGGGATGTTATGACATGAAACTGACAGTATAAATGGAAGATGAAATTCTTTCACAAGCCCAGCTGAGCACTGTATAATCTTGGAAGCTTGGTCCTATGAGCTGACAGCTCCAGGCATTTTAACTTGCAAACCACACACCACAGACTGGAAGGAAAAAAAAAAAAAAAAAAAGTCTAACTTGGTTCATAGTCCTACAAGGAAAGTCTCCAGCTGGTCCATCAATCCACTGGAGACCATGAGAACGTTATGAGAGTTTCTTAAGAAAAGAATAGTTTTACTGGAGAAAGTTTTACTTCCTGTCGGAGTGATGTAGAACAGCTTCTTTGGTATTTTCTTTTGGAAGTATGGAAGCTACATGGAAATAAATAGTTGATGCCCTTTAGGTGAAAAGATTCTTCTCGGATGTTTTTATCTGTGAGGAATTTGCAACATATTTGCTGAGGCTTTTTTTGTTGTTTTTTGTTTCTTTTGTGGTTTTTTTGGGGGGAGGGGGAGGTGCAGGGGTTTGTTGGTTTTCCAGTTGATTTGTTGGTCTTGCTTGTGTTTCTTTTGTGTGTGTGTGTTTTTGTTTTTATTTTAAATTATCATTATTTTTAATCTTTTTTTCCCCCTAAGAGTAGCCCTGAACATCTGTGCTATATTGTTCTAATTTTGGCTGGAATTGAGTTAACTTTCTTCCTAAGGTATGATGTTGTGTTTTGGATTTGATAACGCGCCAATGCTTTAGTTGCTATGGAGCAGTGCTTACACTAAGTCAGAGTAAAGGACTATGACTGAATTTTTTCACATATCTCATATCTGGCCCATTTCTTATGGAATGGACTCTTATTGCCTCCTCTATGAGTTCTGCCTCTTTCTCCTTCTATTCTTGTGATGGCCCTGCTTTGTAGCAGCCTTTCTCGTTCACTTCTTCCTTCCCCTTCTTTATAGGAGTTTATTTCCTTCCTAAAAGAGCTGGCTGGCAGCCATTGTTTCATCTTGTGTTTAGGGGCAACTGATACTGGCATGGATTGATTTTCTGATTCAACTGCAATGCCTGCCATTGTAGTCACTTAGATTGTCTTGGTATCATTAAACATGACAGCAACATAAATCAATAATTTATTTAGATTGTTCAAATTGGTATAGATACAACATATTTAAAATTACTAGAAAATTGTTTATACTCTCTGCTTCTTATTTACTACAGTTATCATTCCACCAGAAAACAGATTTGAAACTCCCGGGGAACTGGAACAACCATCAAACACACTGAGGTCAAGAACATCTACACAGTTCATTCAAACTATCCCTGTAAGACCCTTTGACATTTTGGACATATTACAGCGATGTTTTCTTGTTTTGCTGTTTCAGGTTTTGATCTTTTCACTACTATGTCTCTGAAATACTGTCTAAGGGATGTGAAAGTCCTTTGCTAATCAACAGATACATATCCTTTTTTAAATGCATTATTACACTGACTATGTGTGCAATGAAAGTTTATAAAGCAAGTATATTTTGGGGAATGCATAATTTCAGAGATCCAAAATGGACCCTACAAGAGAACTAAGAATGATGTCGGATTAATGATCACAAAACAAATGGTTAAGATCAGTTCCCGATCCTCTTAAATTTCACAAAAAATGATGTAACTATTGTGTCTGTAATCTGCTGTATAGGTATAAGAAAAAAACAAAAAAACAAAAAAACAACTCACAGTACTTTTCCTTTTTAATAGCTTTCCTCTCATATCCTGAGAGGATATGAGTCTATGCAATACTGAGTACTCTGCCAGTATATTAGGGTGGAAATTTTTTAATTAGCACTGTTGATAGCAGTACAGGGACTGCATGCCATTGGGGACTGGGAGGAAGTCTTGAATACCGTTCGGGGGGCAGAATGATGGCTGCAAGATTCAACCATTCTTGAAAGAACCTACAGCCCCGACAGTCTCTGTGTGTATGCACTCTGTGGATCACAAGTCCCTCCACTTTTTTCCTGCATCTTCACTTTTTCCTTAAGACTTTCTTTTTTATGGTTAAGGAATAGTGTTTTCTGGAAGGCAGTCTTAGTTCAGTCTTGTTTTGTAACTATACCATCTTCAGTCCAAGAAGCTTAAAAGAAATTTTTCTCTTTTTACATTGTAGCTGGTTCAGAACTTTCACTGTTAACCAGTCAATCAGATGGGGAAAGGTCCATCTTGCCTTGGAGTGTAGTAGTAACCTTGGAGTGAAAAAGTGAAAAAGTGCTGGAAAGAAGACAGTGAAAGAATTCATTATGACATCAGAGTTATGTGCTGGCTTACAAATGTGCCCAAACTGGCTTTGCTCTTCTTCTATTTTGTGTTGATATGCACATTGCAGAAATGTTTGGCATGTTGTATAGCTCGATTAACTTGATGGACAGCATTCCTCTGCCTTCCCTCATTCTTTCTTTCAATCCTCTTTTCCCAGTGTGAGCAAGAGGAATCAGTGAGGCAGTAGAAGAATACAAATGAATAAACATGCTTATCTCTCCTGGAAACACCATGAGATCCTTTTCATGTGTCCTTTTCTGTCTCCTTTTTATTCGTTTGTTTGTTTTCCCTCGCAGTATAGGAAGTTCTCTGACAGCCAAATATGCAAGTGTTTCAGTAGGTAAAATTCATGACCGTGCTGCTTTGAACAGGAAATAAATGTTGTATTCACAGCCTAACTCTCATCTTGCCTGTATAAATGGATGGAGGCATGTATTGCTTGTGATTTCTGAAAATCAGGAAGTTTTGCCTCCACTTTTTGAAGAGATGATGACATCAGCAGCTTGTTGTTAACCAAGAATCTAAACTATGTTAATTGTTGGAGTTTAAGAAGTTTGACTGTACTTAAAAAAAAAAAAAAAAAAAAAAGGAAAATAAGGTAGAAGTTTGTACATATAAATATTTAGATGAAATAGGATGTGTCTTAGTGGAAATGTTAAAACATTAATTAAACGTGTAATTAAACATGTTCTCTGATATATGTACTTCCATGATGTGGAATTTTGTAAACATGGACTTCCCATCCTAAATTCTGGACACTGGAATTTGGTCGCAAATACTACAAGTTCCACTATCACTATTATAAGATTGATAATCATTTTGTGATTCACTCCTCACATGAGACTTTTTGTCTGTAAATGCCGGTGGTATCGAAATACAATAGTTCTACTGTTTACTAGGGTAAAAAATTGGTTACATAACTCGGTTAGTGGAATCAGAAAACAAATTGCATTTATTAGTACTTTTCTTATGTTTATACTAAAAATTTGAATGACTAAACAATCTCTCGTAACTGAAAAGCCATTCTCTTTGCCCTATCGTGAAGAAAATGGTATAAGTATAAAGAAAAGTGAGAGGATAGCCTACATCTGTTGACTACTAATTTAGCACTATATCTTCTAGAAATTTCTGTCATTTATTGCTACTGAAGAATTTATGACCTGGAGAAGGCTGGTGGAAATGGATTTAAAACCTTACAATATGTACAAACCACTGGATTAAATAATCTATTGTGTTCTCTGTAGTCCCTGAAGCACACTTTAATGATTATACTAAAAGAGTATCAATCATACAGGGATCATTTCACAAAGTTGCAGTCAGGTATTCCAAGATAACTGGATGTTTACATTTCCTGTAATGTAATACAACTGCAGAGATATATAAAGGAGGCCTAACAGTCATAATCTTTACACCAATAACTATATAGTTTTTCTTAAATTATAAAGTGCAAGTCAGATTTTTTTTCCCTATGTTTTATACATGAATTGGAAAGCAGGTATGATTTAATCATTTATGAGTTCTTTCTGTTGATTTTATTTTATCCAAACGTGACCATTTATGCTGATTAGTGGTGTATGCTTTCAGTTTGAAAATTTATCTGCTTTTGGCTACCAATGAGAAAATCAGTGTATTTTCACAGGAAAAAAAATAAAATTATTTTTCTATAAGGAAATTCCGTGATTGGGAAAAATATTTTTATAGATCACTATCAGTAATAAAAAATTACAAATGAAAAAAATATTTAGGAAATTTTCATCTAGCAGTTGAATGTAATTGCAATTAAAAAAGGATGATAAGCTGTCTGTGAGGCAAGGAAATAAAATGTAAATATTTTAAGCTACATATTTCTGGAAAAAAATGTTGGAGATTGCCTCATTTTTCTTGTTGCAGACATTGCATAATGTATTTAAATTATCAACTTAGGAAAGGTCAGAGTCGTAAAAAATTAAAAAGTCAGAATCAACTCACAATCTCTAGTAAAGTATTTGCAGGTAGGTAAGCCTGGTTTATTATTTGAACTCTGAATTCTGCAGATCTTTAAAACATGCAACTGTCTACTATCAGTTTTCTCTACACTGACTCAAATTTTAAAACTTAGATACAACAACAGTAAAATTACAGCCAGTTTAATTCTATGCATTGTCATTATGCTGTCAGAGAAACAATAATTCATGGGGTTATTATAACAAATCTTCTGTTCCTTCTGAATCCTTGAAGCTATTCTGTCTTAAACTACTGTTTTAAATGCAAATCATTAGTTCAATTGTAAGTGTTGGCAATATTGATTGAGCATTTTATTTATTGAAGAAAACACTGAATCATTAAAATAAGGAGTCCTATTTATTATCTTAATGATGTTTTTCTATGTCTTTAGGTGTGTCTGAGTTCCTTGATCTTTTTTGTTCTGGGATGCATAACTTTGGATCAGAAAGTTTAATTAAACTTTTTGCAGGAGAGAAGTAAAACTATTCACACTCATCCTGGATCTCTTATTTTTATAATGACTTAGTTTTATTCACATATTTTTTTCGCTATTGAATTTTATTTTAGCCTCTTTCTCTGCTACTACAGTAAATTCAGGTTTTAGAATAGAAATATGAGATAGAAGTAACGATCTTAAAAATGGGCAGAATTTTGAATTAGCATTTTTCTTTAGTTATATGATACAATACAAATATTGATTCTTACTGTCTCAGGATTCTTAAATAATTTTATAGGAATTCAGTTTACATACCTGAAATTATCATTTTCTGATTTAATATGTTTAAAATGGAACATAGCTAACTTATTTTACTAAGATAAAACTTGTTCATCTGTTCATTGTTTTCATGAATCTCTTTCTCTCTCTCTCTGTTGTCATATGTGCAGCCAAATACAAATGTGACTTGTTTTCTTCTTGAGGCTTCAGTACAACCATGTCAGAAAGAGAAAAAAAGTCTGAGACGGAGATTTGTAAACTCTTTTCACTTTAATGTTGAGAAAAATTTCTTTTATCTAGTGCTCCTAAAATACATTCAAAGATTAAAAAATTAGTTATTATATATATATTTTTACTTTTTAGATGAATTTTTATCTGTATTTCATACAGAATCACACTATATATAATGATTTATTTTTATGATTTCCAGTATTTAATAAGTAACCTTGTAAATAATGCATGTTATCTATTTCAGTTACAGAAGATTTATGCATGCCAGTGGCTGGGCAAGTGTCATTATCATTTCTAGATAACAACTACAGCATTCTTTTTTCCAGGAACAAGCTTTGGCTATTTCTCTTCTTCATACTGGAATGAGGCAAGTTAAACAGACACCTTCTGTTTCTTAATTTGCATGGAAAAGAAAAAAAAAAAAAAAAAAAAAGCTTACAGAAGTAATGAATAGGTACAAATATAAAAAAGAAGAATCTACCTCCAAACTGAAATTTCATATCCACAATTAAAAATTACTTTCATACTTTATTAACGCTGTAAAACATGAAGTCTATTAAAAAAGAAATAAACAGGCTATGTGCTTTCTTCTCATGTTAATCATAGCAATTTTACTTATAATCACTTTCCATCTTTGGCAGGTAGGAATTAGGAGTAAACTATTTTATACTTGACTAAGAAGTAGGAACACTACAAAAGCTGTACCTATGTTCATAACTAGCATTCTGTTTGCCTGCATTGTGCCTGCAGATACTTCTTCCCATTCAGAATTCTATTTAAATTAATACACTGGACAGAACTGCTTTCTCACTCATTGTGACATTTCTGTATGATTTTCAGCTGCTTTTATTTATCTGTGCATATTTTTTCTACTTCAGTAGACTTACAGTAGCTTGTACATTTTTTTTCTTGGTGTAAAGCATCAAGTTTACTATACACTGCAAAAATATTTTTAATCTTAAAAAACAAAACGAGAAGAAAAAAACAAAAAACAAAAAACAAAAAACAAAAAAACAAACCCTCTCATCTTATTTTGTCAAAACAAGAAGGGACAAATTGTGCAAGACTTTTTATAAGGGTATAAGGTAGGAATAAGACAAGAAATATTGGTTTTAAAATGAAAGTGTAAATTTAGATTATATATGAGAAAGAAATTATTGAATATATGTATCCTGAAGCAGTAGAACAGGTTGCCTAGAGAGTTTATGGATGTCTCCCTGGAAGTGTGCAAGACCAGGCTAATGGGGCTTTGAACATCTTGGTACAGTGTAAGATATCTCAAACTATGGTAGAGGCTTTGGAACTAGATAATCTTTAAGTTCCTTTCCCAATTTAAGTTTCCATTCAAACTCATTATATTACAGTAATATTAAACAAAACCTAGTACTCCATTACCATCAATTACTGTCAAAGAGAGCATTAACCTGCCAGCTACTTTCTTAGCTGTCATGGTTTTATGATTTTTGGTTTTTCAGTATTCCACATCATAACATCATGTGGGGTACTGGGAGTTTAACTGTTAACGCTCAAGTTCCGGGTACCTGTCAAGAACAGAAGAAGAACTACATTCCCCAGGGGGACTTTGCGGTCACAGAGAGGAGATATAACTTCTGGCAAGGTCACCTGATGGCCCTCTTTCTTCATCTCCCTGCTGCTCGGCTGGACTGCACATCTTGCCTTGGTGTTGTGGTGGGGCCTGTCCAACCTTTCGGACATTCTCATTGTATTTGATTTGCTGGCTTCAGTTCTAGTTATATTGTATTATAGTGTGTTGTCTTGCATTCTGGTACTATATTTAGTGAATTGGTTTGTTTCTCCTCAGATCGTTGTCGCTGTTTTTAATTGTTTTGGGGTCCCCTGTTCCCTTTTCCGGAGGCGCGAATTTTGCGAAATCCCTCCGCCCCGCTGGTCACAGAGCCGGGCCGGACCAGCCCGTAAACCGTTGACATTATCCCTCTCACATTTTGCCTTATGAGAAAGAATAATCCCTGCAATCCTTCTCTTATCTCAACATTTTTTAAAATAAACCACAGATTCTACTTCTTGGGGAAAAAAATTGAAAGTGTAAACACAGTACATTTCTCCTAATCTAGGATTACCTTGATTTGCACAGATACAGTGTTTGCTTTTTTATGTTGCTTCTTATGCTTATTCTCTGTTTTTACATACATCTTTTTTTTATTACTTCACTTGACTTCCTAAATATCGTGTTTGTGTTCATTGTTTTGGAATTCCCTGAATCATCACAGGTTATTTAATATTAAAATGGCTACATTGTTTGAACATATAATCTCTTTCTGCCCTGACGTAGCTGTTTTCCGGAAGAACTCTCTAGTAAAAAACATTTGCTTCTATGAATGTTTGCTCTTTAATATATCACTTTGGACTCCTATCTGGCAAAAACTCATGTTCATTATCTGAAAAGAGCAGATCCAAAGTACGCATCTTCTCAACTTCCTGATATTAGAAGTTTACATAAATCAATCACTTAGTATCTTTGCAAGATGCTTTTCCTTATTTTCTCCCTTTATTCTGTTAATCCAAGGCATTCAGAGGTGTGTGTGTGTGATTCCATGATTCTGTGATTCTGTGATTTGTTTGTTTGTTTGTTATTGGTGATGCATTTTTCCCCTAAACTAATGTAGTCAAATTAATTTTCATTTATTTAGATTTTCACAATAATATCTAGCTTTCCTTCGGGTTCACTTTATTTTCACCTTGTGTGGGAATTGCTAGGGTTCTATGAATTAAAATTCCTTAAACCAGTTTGATTTCATTTGATTAATTTAGTAAATTTTGCAGTGGGATACTATTCCTTTTACCTGTGCAGCATAGATAAGTCTAGACTGCTTTTTATTCTATCATATGCATATAAATAAACGTGTTTATAGACTAGAAGGGTCTACAATGAAGTAGTAATTAGATGTCTACCTTCTCAGTAGACTGATATAGGAGACTTGGACTCATGTCTCTCTTTCTTTCTCACTTTCACATAAAAGCTGTTTTTTGTAAAGAGCTATAGAGCTGGTGCAATGTTTTCTGTGGAGGATTAACATCACCGAGAGGAAGGAAAATAAGCGACTATCTATTGTTTTTATTCAATATCTTATGTATATATGAAAATAGGATACACCAGTTCCTATGAAAACTGCTCTGAGCTTTTGTCACAGGGGTTTCTGCTTTGCTTTACTCCTACTGCAAGTAGATTATTTTCCCTTCTGCTTCCATTCTTTCTTCTGTCAAAATGCCTGGCAGTTCTCAGTAACACCCTGAAGCGATTGCAAATGCTGTTTCCTTAGAACTCTTCAGAGTTTACACCACTTTTTGCTCTGGCTTAAGATATGATTTTACAGCACTTCAGCTGGTGATTTCTAAATACATAACCTAAAAGCAAGATAAGAGGTGAAGATTACACTAAATGCATTCTTTTCACTCTTATGTTGTACTGAGTTCGGATACGATTGCTCTTGTTCTGACAACGTTGCTGCAGTGGTTTGCAGTATACTTATAGTTCAGTTCATTCTGAATTTCTAAGCATTTGGAATTAGATACTATCCCAAGGCTAACAAAGGTAACATAGTTTAAGTTAAAAAAAAATCTGCTTATTACATAAAAGTAGATTTTCACACTATGATATGATATCCTGCAGTAAAAATCAAACAGAGTTTAATGCTAAACAAGACAGTAGGGAAAAGAATGATTTTTTTTCTTTATATGAAAATAATGTTCTAACTCTACTAAAATATTTCCTTTTTCATTTCTTTATTTTCCTAGAATACTCTGTAAAGAAGGTGTCACATGTTGAATTAAAAAAAAAAAGTTGAAATTCGTGACTGGCTATACTCCTGATGCTGGTCATCGTACAGTGCCAAAGGTAAGACTAGGTTCAGAAAAAACTTAGAAAGTTTACATCCAAGACAGTAATTGTTCTAATAACCTAAATACTAAGTATGTTTTTATTGTTATTACAAATGCTACTGTAAAACTGTAGTTGTAGAGGCTATGCTAAGAAACAATAACTACTTAAACCTCTTTTTTTTTTTTTCCCCCACTAATCAGGTTAATATAATATCCATGTGGCTTTTCTCTTCCTTTATCCTCATAATCTTTGAAATTTCCTATTTCACTCAAATACAGCTTTGCTTTGAATGAGAACATCAGGACAGTGCCAGTAATGACATGAGTACCCAGGAGCAATTGAATGAATATATATCTTACTAACTGAGTCATGTCAAGATGTCAAGTCTACTTTATCTCTTTCTAGTACAAAAGGCCTCACAGTTAATGTGCTTGTTACAGACATTCTGAATTGGATATTGCCATTCTTTAATGTTAATCAGGATGCAGTAAAATCTCATCTGCACATTTGGATTAATATTTAACTAAATGATCTAATTATTGTGGGCTTTATATTTGTGAACATTTCTTTCAAATTTTTTGCTAAATTCAGAAGGGGACACAGGTACTACTTCTGACTGGGTTAATTCTAGAACATAGGCTTGTTCATATCCAAAAAATTTAAGCTTCATTTACCGCCTAAGCCTTAAGTAACTAAATTCGTGGGAAGTCCTTTGTTGTTTTATTTTGTGGTTGTTGTTTTATTCCTTGCTCATCTGTATTTCTGCTCCTCGGCATGACTAATAATCATAGAATGGTTTGGGTTGCAAAGGACCCTAAGGATGAAGTTACGTTACAACTCCCCTGTCATAGCCAGGGGTGCCAGCAGATGTGTGCATCAGGTCCCTTCAGCAAAGAGTTTCCAATTACTATGACTCTTTACCTTTTTTAGTGGCAAAGGTCATGATTTGGATCCTCGGTTGGATTTTCTCAGTGTCATCACCCCCTTTCCAGTTCCAAACTGCTATCCATAACTTCTTCTTTCTCTCATATCAGAGATTGAAATTTGTTAGCTAGTGGGACTTCAGGGACTAGAGGAAGGCTTCTCCTTTTGCCCCAAGAAGAGACAAGGGCCCAGCCCCCCTCATCTTGCTCATGTCTATCCTCTGTCAAGTCAGAAGCCTGCTTATCTTCCTCCCCTGGTTGGACCCTTAGGTCTGGCTCTTTGACTGCCTACATAATCATGTGATACAAAGCATCATTTTCCCTCTTAGACTGCTGAATGCATCTCAACCTGGAGACCTCCTCTCTTAGTCTGGTCAGCTGCTCAAGAACATCATTCAGTTGGGCACATCTTCAATCATGACACCCGTCACCTACCCTGGTCCCATGGTTGACCTCTAGATTTTGGAGATCCACAGAGCCAAAAATCTGGACAGCCTTCTTGCTTCATAGGAAATCTGTCTGAGTGCATGCATCAGTCCAGAGTGGTAGAGGGTCCCCTGTCTGTGTTTCTGCTTCTGCCTCTCTGCCACACCAAGTGGTCACCATGTTGATACTAATAAAGAAGTTTCCCCTAGTGACCGGCTTGCCTGCCCTGCATGAACTTCTTGCACAAACTGTAGTACCATGCCCTTCTGACAAGCCATGCCATTTACCTGTCCTGTTCTCTCTGCTTCTTGCAGACTATCTTTGTACGTGTAGGGGATGACCTTGCCTCTCCTGGCTCTGCCCCTGCCATGACAGTGTGCCATTGCCATGCAATGACACCTGACAGCTGACCCCTTGACCCACAGGCGATTCCCTGCTTCAGTACTGAATGCATCCTCTCCAGGATAATGTACAGATGATCATTTTCCAAACGCAGAAAAACTCAGAAATTCGGTAACATGTTCTGCATTTGTCTGTGGTGCTTGCTCTGTGTATGATTTCAATGTCTAACTCACATACAGGACAAAGAAGAGAGTACTCTCCTTATATTAACTGTTTAACGAATAGAGGATGAGATCAAGTATGGAAAGACCGAACTAGGATTCATCTGCCCTGACTGTATACACCTAGTTCTTATCAGGAGCTAGACATGAGGAGATAACCACCTTTATAACCAGTGGAGTTCTTTCAATTTTTAGAAAGAAATTAATCTGATTCATCTTATATGTTCACTCTCAAATTAATGCAAATTTCTTCCTTAGAATTAGTGGGTTTTTTTTTGTTTTTTTTTTTTCCCCACTAGATTCTCAGTTGCATTTAGAAACTAAGTGCATAGCAAGGGCTAGACATTCTTTCTCTACTTTATTTGAAACAACTGAGAGAAAACTTATTCATTCTGATAGATGATCTATTCAGTAGCAGTTTCTAAGGTAAATAAATTTCTTCAACTGAAGATTTGGAATAATTCTTTAAAGACAGAAATACAAATTTGTTAAAGTTGTCTTACTGGAGAAAGTAAGAGAATAATCTCACAGTCTGACAGTTTAGATAACCATGGAATAGCTTCAAGAAAAGCAATGATTTTTGAGACCTTTCATTAGCGTTCACATACTTAGTAATGAGAGCACTGATCTAAGCAGTAAGGAGTCTCTATTCCAAACATGACAACAGAAATATGTACTCTTATTTCTGTGATTACACATGACAGTAGTTGCTGTAACCAACAGATCATTAAGTTTAATATGGTCTCAAGACTATTATTTCAGGAGTTTAGTAAAGGAGTCTGACCTAGGAATACAAATACATGGATTCCCATTTCTGCCCACAGTTAGGAACCTCCTACCTAGAAGTAGAGAATAAGTCCATTCCACATTCCTGGCAAATTGTTTATTCTAACATCTCATTGTTGATTTTTTCATTCCTGTTAAATAGACAGCAAAGTTTTCTAGCGTATCATCTGGTACTGTGCAGAACTATTAAGATTTATTCACGTAGACTACTCCATAACAGCTAGAAGAGACAGAAGATGCACATAGCAGGGGGGTTGAAACTAGATGATCATTATGGTCCTTTTCAACTCAGGCCATTCTATGATTCTGTGAACTCGATTCTATGAACTTGATGTGTTTCCACCATGAGCAGTATATGAAGTATATGCAGTGTATTCAGTGTTTTAGTGACATGTTACAAGCTTGATTTCTTCTTGTATAGATAAGCATACTCGACAGCGTACTACTTCAGCAGCAGTTTTCATGAAGTGACAATATCCCAAAGAATTAAGTCCTGCAATGTCTAAAATCCTTTGTGGAATTTACCTAAGTCATTTGAAACTGTTTGACAAGAGATGTCTATGAGGAGAAATACGTTACGATTTAATGAGATATCAGGGGAAGGAGGAAAATTAATTTAATTTTTCAAAAAAGTCCAAAGTGTAATTGAGAAAAAAAGGTGGGAGGGATTTTGATTGTTTAATTTGTGACCTTCATTGAAAAACGTCTATATCAAAGGGTCACATCTCAAAGCTCAAGAAAGAAAAAATCATTGACACGTCTTAGAGTGACATCTAAGATCTACATCACACAAAAGGAACGGAAATAGAAAAGTTTCAAAATAAGGCTAAAAAAGCAGACTGTACCCTGGCTAAGACTACACAAAGTACTTTAAGTCACTTTTTTGAGACTTGAGTAGATAAATCTCTTAAGCAGATTCATCCATAAAGTCTGAAGATTATTTTATGACTACTTAAATAAAACATTCTAATATTCTATTCTGTCCTTGCAAGTTTCAAGGTTACTTACAATAGATTAGAGCTGTCAACCCACATGATGCTTACTATATAGTGCTCCTGTTAAGGTTTCCTGTGAAATCATTAGCTTTTTCCTTTGACGTTTCCTGTTCTGCATGGGTGAACGTGTTTATAAACCACATATTGCTTTGAACATAGTTTAAGTTCTGTTCAAATTAAAGTAGTTGTTAACAAGTTGCACTTACTGAATTGCCTCTATTTACACCAAAGAAGAATACTGTTTTCCTTTGTGGTTTCAATAGTTTCAAGTAGTTCATGTACAAACATTTTAATTATTTTCTTCTTAATAAAGTCATTGAGAAATTGTGCTCTGAGTACTAAGAATAAAGTTAATGAATTAATTCTTAAATGTTAGTAAAATAACTAATAAGATTATTTTAATTATTTTTAAGTGAATAAGTAAAAAATAAAGCAATTTCAAGCCACATTTTCCCTCACCATTCTGTAAGAAGATATTCACTAGAGCTATTACTGCATACATTTTAATATTTCATATTTTGCAAATAAACTGATAAACAATTAGGAAAGTAAATCTGGAAGAAATGTTTAGGAAAAAAAAATCAAAGATGATCATTAATACATATGCTACAATATTATAGAATTATGTCTGATAGCATTTTTAAGCCCTCATTTACATTTGTTACATTTTTACTGTTTTCCTGGTGAAATATTTTTATGATTTTCCTTGATACATCTACTGAAAACTGTAAAGCCAACAGAACTGTGTAACTGTCATGCTGTCAACTGTCAAAAAGGGCTGAAAGTTTTTACACATGATTAACACTTAAATTCAATGGCTATATAAATTTCATGCTTCTAACTTATGTTTCTCAACCAGAAAAGGAAAGTCCAGGAGGGCATACCCCTTCTGATGAGTCACACAGGAAGACTGGTAACAACAGACAAGGAGAAGACTGAGAAACTTAATATTTTTGCCTCCATCTTCACTGGCAAGTGCTCACCACACAGCCCTCAGATATTTGTTTTGCTAGAAGGGGATCGGGGAAGCAACATCCCTCCCAGTGTAAGTGAAGATCCAGTTTGTAGCCACCTGAGGAACCTCTACATCCACAAGTCTGTGGGTCCCAATGAGATGCATCCCAGACTCCTAAGGGAGTTGGCTAATGCGCTTGCCAAGCCACTCTCTATGATATTCAAAAGTAATGGATATCAGATGAAGTCCCTGGTGACTGGAAAAAAGGAAACATCATAGCCATTTTTAAAAAGGGTAAAAAAGACGACTCAGGGAACTACTGGCCTATCAGTCTCACCTCTGTTCTGGGGAAGGTCATAGAACAGATCCTTCTGGCAGCTATGCTAAGGCACATGGAAGGCAGGGATGTGACACAGGAAAAACAGTATGGTTTCACCAAATCAAACCGTTTTTGACCAAACCGGTGGACTTTTATGATGGTGTCACTGCATCAATGGACAAGGGAAGAATCATTGATATCATCTATTTCAACTTCAGTAAGGTCTTTGACACAGTACCCTAGAATATAGAACCATAGAATCATAGAGTCACAAGGTTGGAAAGGACCTGCAAGATCATCTAGTCCAACTGTTCTTCCATTACCATTACTACCACAAGCCACTAAGCCATATCTTGTAGCTCCTCATCCAGGCACCTCTTGAACACTGCCAGAGATGGTGACTCCACCACCTCCCTGGGCAGGCCATTCCAGTGCCTGACCACTCTCTGAGAGAAAAAGCTTTTCCTTATGTATGTCTAATCTAAACCTTCTTTGATACAGCTTGCAGCCATTTCCTAAGGTCCTGTTTGTTGCCTGGGAGAAGAGGCCAAACCCCTCCTCATCACAGCCTCCCTTCAGGGAGTTGTAGAGTGCAATGAGGTCTCCTCTGAGCCTCCTCTTCTTCAGAATAAACAATCCCAGCTCCCTCAGTCACTCC
>JAOWBP010000001.1:132865647-132885047 GCA_028571105.1 Tragopan temminckii | reverse complement strand
TGAGATAAAAGTTAATTTTCTACATAGTGGAAGCTACTTAAGAAAAAAAAAAAAAAAAAAAAGTGTGTCCTAGAGCAAGTCCTGAAAAGAGCCATCAAGACTAATAGACTTTCTGTCCTCCAAACAGAAGTGATAGCTGTCCTGTTCACCCTGGAGAAGAAAATGCCGAAGGGGAAATGTTTTCAGTCTGTATTGTAGCTACCTAATAAGAGATAGTAAAGAAAATAGAGACAGATGCTTTACTGTGGTGACAGTAAAGAAAAGCAAGCAATAAGTCCAATCTGAAAAAAACAGGAAATTCCATTTAATCATGACATGGAACATTCTTATTTTGAGTGTGGTCAAACAGGAGTCTCAGTCCTTGCATACCTTTGTAAAACTCTCACTCCTTTTGTAAATCTGACAAGACATAATCTTCAGTGACCTGCTATAGCCAACTCTTCTTCGAGCAGTGCAGTTGGACTAGTTTGTCTCCAAAGACACTTTCCAAATCCAGATCTTGTGTGACTCTGAAACAAATGTATTGGCTTTATCAGTGCCAAACTGAGGAGGATGAAACCTAAATGGCATGAGATTCAATCTTCAGCGTCTCTTTGTGGTATTATTGCTTGATCCTAAAACATTTCAAGTTTTCAGCTTTTCTACTAGCTTGTAGTCTGTCAAAGAGATCATCTTACATAGAAATGGAAATTAAGTAATTTACTCTTCTGACAGTCAGCACTTAAGAATAAGCATAAGTAAATATTTACCAATACTTTTCCTAAAATTATAAACATATATAAAAAAAACAACAAAATAATATTTTGAATGCATTTGTTCTAACAGTGCTGTACATGCAGAGATAGAAAGATAGATTTTGAGAGATTATATCAAGCGCCAAGTTCTTTTCTTATACACGTATATTTAAATAATCAAGGCAGTAGGAACACACTCAGTATGCTTCAGATAATTCAAGTTAATGTTATAGAAAACTTTTAGTTAGTTTGTTCAACATTTATCTAATTTTAGTAGATTGTATCTGAAGATTAGATATCCCATACGTGCCACTACTTCGTTCACATATGTTAGCACTTGCTTACACACAGCCTGTACTACGAACTTGTTAATGAAAAGGATATTCTTAACTTTTTTTTTTTTTTTTTTTTTTTGTGTGTGTGTGTGTGTGTGTGTGTGTGTGTGTGAAAATATTTCTGTAACTGAAACTCACTTTTTTTTTTTTGTGGGAAAATTAAAGTCTCAATGACTGGCCTATTCTGTAGAATTCTCATGTAATAATTATTCTAAACAAAAAACAACTTTAGACACACTACTTTCTGATTCTATTGTTAAATTGGTCATAGAATCACAGAATCATGGAATCATTAAGGTTGGAAAAGCCCTCTAAGATGATCTAGTCCAATCATCCACCTACCACCAATATTGTCCACTAAGCCATGTCCCTAAGTACTACATCTACTTTTTCCTTAATAACCTCCAGTGTCAGTGACTCTACCACTTCCCTGGCAACCTGTTTCAATTCCTAAACATACTTTCTGAGAAGAAATTCTTCCTAATATTCAATCTGTGGATTGTATGTTTTTACATGTCCTTGTTGAAAAAGGTTGGCTAGAGACCTAAGTGCAATACATGCTACAGGTTCTAATAAAAAGTTGTGGATTTATGGAAGATAAGAAATGCTTCAGAGGAAGGCAATCTCTCCTTTTATCTGGCAGTTCTAAGACATTTTGTGGCCTATGTAGTAGCTATGAATATACAGTTACCTTTCACTATGAGTTCTACCTCCATATTCATAATACTTCACAGAACATATTGATCGAAATGTGACAAAGCACTATTTTTTTTTAATACAATTATTGTGCATTAAAAGAGATTCACATGTTCTTCTGTAAAGTGGTATTTAAGCAAAACATAAAAGATTCTTCAAATATTTTTACTATATTCTCTTTTTTTCTGGTCTTTTCTGAAGGTTATTCTGAAAACAAATCTGAATCTATTTTATTATTTTTGTCTTCTCCCTGTCTCTTTTTATTTTACCCAGTATTTTATATATAATAAAACACAGAATTTTGGTAGCGCTAGCACTGGTATAACTTCTTTCTTCTAGCAAATTCATTTTGAAGTCATACACATTCCTACTCCAGCATGCCTCAGCAGCAAATACATTTCTTGTATTTTTACTTGGTGTAATCAGTTAAACTTGTCAGTTTACCCACTCCTATTTCTTATCTGTGTCTCATGATAAATTGCACTATAAATCGATGTCACAAGCCATTTAGTGATCTTAGATAACATTAGATCCTATTTTTGTTTACTTGTTTTCTAGTGTGGCTAATGTATTATCATTATAAGTTTTGAAATATGAGTTGAAAAGTGTTTAAAACAATGAAGTTGGCTCTTTTTGTTATTTTGAGCTTGTTTATTTTTTTTATTTATATTTTCACTCTTGTTCCCTAAAGAACACTGTTCAGAATCATTAGCAGCAAATACGTGTTTACAGCTAGTTTAAATCAATTGCTAATTAATTCCACAAGGCAGAAATAGATTTCAGTTTAGCACTGAATTTGCACTTTTCCTTTTTTTTGACACTCACAGGTGTGAGGTTCAAACTACACTATTAGCATCTGCTCTGTACCAACTTGTTCTGAACCCTGTTGAAATCAACATACATTTATCAGGAAATTGAGATGGGAAAAGCTTCACAGCAGTTCTCAAACCTCAGAGACGCTTAAGATAGTAAGAATTTCTGGAAATCTGTGGTTACTCCACTCTCAAACTAGGGCCACCTCTGAAATTAGATAAAGTTGCCTTGGGTTCACTCACATCTGAACACACTTGCAGTCTCTTTGTTGGATCTCTACCAGTGCTTTGCTACTCTCATTGATTTCGTTCTTTTTATTTGACTGTAGCATTCCTTGTTGCAAGTTATTTTCCATATTTCAACCTTGGTTACATTATACAGTATAAAAACACATACAAGACCTGCTCCAAAAGTAACTTCTTCTATCTTACTATGTTAGCTCATAACATGAAAGGCGGTTGTTGGTGGTATAGCAGTAGAGAAGGAACCTTTCTGCTAATATATCATTAAATTTTGTTGCTGGGTGATAGGAGGCAGCAGAGAGACAGCCTAAACAAACGGCATCTGACATGGAAATGCATATGAAGTAAAGGAGTGTCATTTAATTCCTCCATTTGGAAAAAACTACACCCATTGACATTCATTAACTCTTGCTGAACGTTTATGGAGAGCAAACAGTGGGTATGAGCACAGTGAGGTGGCAGGTGGTGCATTTCAGTGGTAGCAACAGCTACAGTGATGCAGATTATTACAAATGTGGCATGCAGACTCTCATTCATTGCTGGTGAAAATGCATAGATAATGGTGGTGACTATGTTGAAAATTGGTGCTTTTTAGCTTAGAATTTGTTCTCTCAAATACTGTTATAGTCTGGATGCTATTGTAGTATCCATGGAAATAAATAGGAGACATTACCTTGAGAGTTACCTATACTACACAACATATACCAGCACAGCCATAGAGAATAATACACATATCTGAGTTTGCATATATATACATCTTGCAGCTTTTTTTCTTCTTCTATTAAGCAAAAATGACAGAGAAAATCAAGCGTTTTTAGAGCAGCATAATGATTAGTGTAAGATGTTTGCAACAGATTACCCTGTGTTACCTTGTTATCATTTCTTATACAAAGCCTTCATTATTTTCAGCAGTTTTGCTAGTGAATCAGCTCAAAGATCAGTGTAATAAGCTTTTTTCAAATAATTCTTATCCTTCCTTCCTTCCTTCCTTCCTTCCTTCCTTCCTTCCTTCCTTCCTTCCTTCCTTCCTTCCTTCCTTTCTTTTCATTTTCTTCCAAATAAATGAAATTCAAAGCTTTTATAATGAAATAATTCTTCTTTGCGTGTGTATGTGTGTGTTTATGGGGGTAGTGTTTCTTGTCTTCTGTTATTTTTTTTTAAATAGGAAAGAGCAATTATTTTTTTGGATTTATGTTGGCCAAAAATAAATAGACTGTATTTTATGAAATAAATTTAGCAAGTACAAATGGTGTACATAAATACATAAATCCATATTTTGTAAGTAAGAATTTTTGCTATATATAAGCATGTACATTCTGGAAATATGCATGGTTTCACAATACATATACACACACACACACATACATACATACATATATAACATATATATATATATATAAAACATTGGGTTGTTACTCTGTATTATTTTTAAACTATACATATCATAGCTAAATTAAATAGTTTTCTTTGAGGTAATGTAATAATCAGTGAATTTCTCCTGTCAGATAGAAATAAACTTTCAGTGCATCTTGTGCAAAAGCATTTTTCTATAAAGGAATGCACAAAATGAACTTGTGAGAAGGAAATGTAGGGCTTACCAAAGTGTTTATGACTCACAAAACTCTAAACACAGAAATTTCAGTAAAAGTGTCAATTCAAAAATCATTTTCTTGGAGATCTCAGGATAGATTAAAAAACAACAACAACAACAACAACAACAATAAAAAAAACACAAACATTAGGCAAAAAAAAAAAAAATCTTTGATTTATTATTATTATTACTTATAAACATCCCATTTCTAGGCTTTTCATTTTTTAACCTGAAGATGGCAGTCATGTATCATTCAGAAATTAGTTATATGCATATTTACATATATAAATACATATGCTCACAGAAAAATATAAAACATTAGGAAGGTGAGAAGCAGATGAAGTATGTGGAGATTTCCATTTTATTTTTCATATCAAGGGATGGTAATTGTAAAAAATAAAGAGTTTCTATAAATCTGATTTAAATCTTTCTATTCTTCTGTATTCTGTGCATTTATGGAAATTAATTTTACTGCCACAATGACAATAACAAAAATAATTACACCTAAAATACTGCTGGAATACCTAGGAGATAATAAGTGTCTCTTCAACTGAGAGAATACTGCGATGCTTCACTAGGCTATATGAGTGTGTATGAGATGAACATTATACTTATGAGTAATGGGAAACTTTTCCTTCATGAGTAATTCTGAAACTTTATCTGCAAGAAATCATGCACTGAGAAATATAGAAGTCCTAAACATCAAGAAAATTTAATCTGAATTACAGTGAAACATTTGGTTTTAATCTGTGAATCAGAGACAAAATAAATGAATACATAAATTGTATTTCTGCCAAAAAGAAAGAGAAAAAACAAAACACAACAATCTCCACACAGCAACAAATCAACCAACCAACAACGACAAAAAGAATCTACTTCAAAAGGCTTCAGACAGCAATAGCAAGAAAGCTTAATTAGAGGAAAATATTTTCTCAGCTTAGTCACAACCACTAAACACCTTCACATATCTTTTCATAAGTGGTTATACAGTGGTTGATATGTTGCATGGATCTTAAGAGCATTATAGAATAAGCACACCGTAGAAAATGCAAAACATAACCCATCCTCTAAATTTTCCTTTGATTACTGAGTATGTGTCATGTTCTGTTTTATTTTTATTAATGGATTTTTCCTTCTGTCTTTGAAATCTTTTTGAATAAAAATATTGTATGAGGCTGTGCTGAAAGAATTATAAACAAATACTCCTCCACATTGTGACTGGATTACTGCTTTACATCTTTCTGGTTTAGAGAACTAATTTATATCTTCTTTTCCTTTTTTTACATTAAATTGTTTCTGATTGGCATTCTGATGAACTATTCTGCATTGAACCAGAATGTCCACATTCTGTTCTTTGCTGATGCATCACATCTGAAGCACTACATTTCACTGCCAAGATATAAAGAGGTTGATAACAGGAGAATAAAAACTAATTTGTTTCAGCAAAACAAAAGCACTCCTGATATTCAGCCTCTGTTACGCAGCCTTCTGCTTGAAAATTGCAAATCTTATTTTTACTTGTTCAGGAAGTTGCCATGGAAATTTATATTGGCCAATATATGTAACTTGATAAAATATTTATTAAATAGATGTCCTATATTGCTAGCCCAACTTCACCTTTTATTCCAGTCTCTTATCCTCACCAGAAAGTATATCTTAATTAGAAAATATCTGTCCGTGGACTAAGGATTCTGGGTTTCATTACAAAATTCTCTACAGATTTCCTTCCTTTCCTTAATCAAATTATACCCGCATTTGTTTAGATCTCAACTTTTTCTTATTGTCATTTGTGTAGTCAATGCCTGCAACACACACTACTCAAAACAAACTTCCAAATGAAGATGTCTAGATTCAAAGGATATTTGGTGTTGCATTATGTCAAGGTTTTCACAGCAGTATTTAGTTGGAATTTTCTGTGAACTCCAGACACGAAAACTCCATCCTTTCCAACTTATGTCCCATAGAAGGTAGTAAGAAATTTCAGTATACCTTGGTATTTGAAGTATTGTGTACTTCCATTACTTTAGCAGAACAATTTGGTTTCATTTTTAACAACATAAAAGCAACATAATAGCAACAAAAAGAAATAGTAAAGCAGAGGAATTAAAGACTGTTGTACGTGGGACAAAGAAAGTCATTACCTCGCAAAAGAGTAAACAAGCTTGGTAGCTCCTTGCATCAGACGTAAACACTCACAAGGCACCTGGTTGGTACATGCAACCAAGGGGATGTTACACAGGTATAAATGTTGTAAGGTCTTTGATCTGTACCAGCAATGGAGTCCGTGACCCTTCTGCCACAAATGGCACCTGAACAGGGACCCTGTATCAGGGTCAGCCTTGGGGGATAATCAGCTATCAAGCTGTCTGGTGGCAAGGAATTAGGGCTGCTGAAAGGAAGCACAACACAAGGTCCACCGAGAGGAAGTTGGACCCAAAAAATTGCTGAAAGGAAACAAAAATCAGGGCTGCTGAGAGGAAGCACGACCCAAGGCCACTGAAAGGAAGTTGGATTCAAAAATTGCTGAAAGGAAGCAGGACCAGGTTGCGCAGCCAGAATCACTTCTGCAGGACAGGGGTGAATGGGGATCAAAGGGAACAAGTATAACAACCGTGCAGGAGGCGGTTTGCAAAATAATGGAAAGAATTTTACAGAAACACCACCCTAAAGTGGAAAGCTTCAATTTAATGTGACTTTTGGCGTGAGTCTCTCATAATGTAGGAGTAGATGGGATTATGATCTATGACGCAGGGACGTGGGACGAAGTGGGAGCGAGGCTTTGGGATGCAGCTACTTGCTTGGACTCTGTGGCTAAAGACCTCTTGGGTCCCTGGAGATTGGTTTTTGAATCGCTAAAAGAATATGTGGAGTCTACCGTCCCAACAGAACCCAGTGCTCCTGTGGTGAGGGCCTCTGTAAATGATCACGATTATAAGGACAATGGCCCTTTAGACTTCAGGCTAGTGAGCCTGAGGAAGGAACCAGACTTGCACCCCCCTGATCCACACTATGTGGCGTGCAATCCCCAAAGTAGCAGAGTGGGAGGGGGATTTTGACATGGTCCAGAGATTGCATATGGCTCTCACCTGCCCTGTAATTTATGAATCTAATAAGCACCCAAGATGGGAGCTCTGAAATAATAAAGGAGCTCAGGAAAGCAGTTCTTGAATTTGGGCTGGGCTCCCCCTATACCAGTAAACTGTTGTGTTCTGTTATGAAAAGTTACACTCGTTGTCCTCATGACTGCAAGACCTTGGCACAATTGATTTTAACAAGTACTCAGTACATAATGTGGATGGACTTTTGGAGAGAATCTGCACAACAAAAGACAATAGAGTCTCTGGGTAGATCAAATGGGGACTCTTTACAAGTCATTGGTACGGAAGTTTTGCTCAGGGAAGGTAAGGGAAGGCAATTATGCTGTCACAACTGAATTGAATGTTACAGCTTTAGACAAATCCAAAGACTTAGCCATAGGTGCCTTTCTATAGGTCCCTGATGCGGGTAAGCCCCAACATTCATTTACCAATATAAAGCAGGGGCTGGGTGAACCTTTCATGAAGTTTATTGACAAATTGAAAGATAGTCTGGACAAATGTGTGTGTGTGTGTCAGGGGAAGAGATGCAATGACCATAGTTCTTGAATGCATCAGAAGTCAGAGATTAGAAATGGCTCCTGAGAAAGTTCTGGAGAACTCATCCTGGAGGTATTTGCGTTGGCGAATTACAAATCAGAACATAGCCACACAGTGCTTGAAGATAAGCATGGAGGTTGGCACCCTGAATGACATGGGCATAACCAACGAAACATTGCATCTGTTATTCCAATTATTAGAAAGGGACACGGCATTAAATTCAAGCGAAGTTTGATGCCGGAAGTGCAAATTGCCATTAAGGAGGTTGCCACAGCAATGTCAGGACGACAAGTTCAGCAATAGGATCCAGCTCTTCCCTTTCAATTATTAATTATGAATCTGGACTTTTAGCCATACCCACTCCTATTTCAATGGGATGCAAAATTAAAAGATTCACTTCTGATGTTGGAATGGATCTTTCAACCTCATCAGTTTTCAAAAACTATCACCACAAGGGCTGAAATGATCACCACACTCATCATCAGGGAATGGCAAAGGCTATTGTCGCTGAGTGGGTTGGAGCCTTCAGTGCTTATTTTGTGAGTATCTGTAAATATGTTATAGTGGTTGTTTCAAAGTTCACTGCTTTTCCAGGTGGCCATGGAAGGCTTCTCTGGAGCAATATCAGTGCATCCACCAGGGCACAGATTATTAACTATATGGTGGATGTCTGATATTTGTATTGCAGGGGGATCTCCAGAGATGGTGGAGTTAGCTGCGGTGGTACGGGTATTTCACAAATGGCCTGACCCTATTATGTCTCGACTCAGGTCAGAGATTTCCTGCAGGCCTGGGGCATTAAACATCTTCACTCACCCACAGCTACTATCGAATGCACCCACAGCACACTGAAGGCCACGCTGCTAAAACAAAAAGGGATAGTGGATACTACAGCCAATATCTCAGCGTCAAGCAGTATGACAATTACCTCAAAAAATTTTTTATTTGTGGGGCAAAAGCTACATGTTGAAAACTCATGGGTTTAGTTTGATGGGTGATAACAATGTTTGGGACCGTGGGTCTGAAAGATCACACAGATTGCTGTGTTGTTTGGTTCTTGCATGTTTGTTGGTATATACTATTTATATTAATACCAAATGCTTGTTGTTCAAATTAATAAAGAAGGGAGAGTTGTGGGTCAAAGAAAGCCATTACCTTGCAACTAAGTAAACAAGCCTGGTAGCCACTTGCACCAGACGTAAACACGCATGAGGCACCTGGTTGGTACATGTGACCAACATGTGAAGGCACGGGTATAGGAAATTGTAAGCACATACAATAGAGGTCTTCATTCTGCACCAGCAATGAAGTCAGTGACCCTTTTGCCACAGTTGTGTTACGAATTTCACAGTATTTATGAATCTTAAAGAACAGTTTTTTACTTCTTGCAGCATAAAAAACAACAACGAGACAACCTAATATTAAGGCAAATTTGAGAACAGAAAACAAGGGGAATTACTTTAACTATTCAAGGGAGAAGAAAGAGATAAATTCATTGTAATTAATCACTGAATTGTGATGTTTGGTTAAACCTCTCAATCTAGCTCAAAATATATTTATTACTCTCAGTTCACTGATCATAACACGTATTCCTGTCCTGGTTTCAGCTGGGATAGAGCTGAATTCTTACCACATAGTGTCTGTTATGATGCTATGCTTTGCTTTCTTTCACCCATTCTCTTGCCCATCCCACATGGAAGGGGGAACTGAAGGAACAAATGTGTGGCACTTAGCTGTGTGCCAGATTAGACCACAGCAATTCCATATTCTATACCTCTGATCCACTAACATTTCCTCCATGTGTCACGGAGTTAACTAGATCAATCTATGTCCATGACAGGGGGGCAGTAGGCCCCTGGGCCCCCCCGGCCCCAAAAAAATGGGAAGGAAAAGGGGAAAGGGATAGGGAGATAGGAGTTGGGCTCAAGGAAGGAAAAAAAACAGCGGCAACGCTCTATGGAGGAAAACTTATTTTACTGACTATGATATCGGAATGCAAAATTACATAATATAATACAATCTAATTGAAATTGAGACTAATAAATCAAATAAAATAGGAGAGAGAAAGAGTTCCTGAGACCGAGTCAAACCTGAAAAGCTTGGTACGGCTAGGAAAGCACCCTCCAGCACCCACTGCCAGGCAGTAAGAGACTGCCCAACATGGAAGGGCCAGATCCCATGGCTTCTGCGACATACAGGGACAGGTACCTGGAATTGGAGCATTAACACTTTAACTCTCAGTGCACTACATGACGTTACGATGTGGAATACCGAAAACCAAAAATCACAAAACCATGACACCATGTTATTTATAGTAAACAATGGAAGTGGTATGAAATAAATGCAAATTTTTGCTAAAGAAACAAAATCTTGGATCAGGACAAGTTTTTGCTTGTTCAGTGTAAAGATAAAGGGGAATAGTGTAGTTTTAGGTTATTTGAATGTAAAGGAAATCCAATACTTTATCTGATACTCAAACTAAAATGTGCAGTTTGTAACATTGTATTTCACAACTCAGATTATATTGTGTTTCTTCTTCTGCAGTATTATTTTTAATTGTAATCTTCTACAATGTTAGAGTATGATCCAAATATTTTTCTTGTTATCGTAATATTTTAAATGTATATTATTAGTTTTGGCAGTAAAGTGCTAGGCCACATTTAAGTCCTTCTGCAGTATCTTGGATTTTCTACCAGAAAGAACAAGTTTCTCATCTATTACATACATAAACTCCATTAAACTTGTACTACAGTGGGTTCTATGCAACTGCAAGATCTTCAGTTGGCAATGTTACATATTAGCCTGTCTGAAGTAATGGAACAATTTGGATCCTGGATGTAACTATTACATTCAGCAGTTTTGCACTTGAGCTTTCCTTTTCATCAGTGTCATAGAGTTATTCACTCTTCACTGAAAATGAAGATAAGCACTAAATAAAATACAATTTGTATCAATTTGTAAAGAAACTGTCTTATAAATTGGACCGTCCTGGGCTAAACTACAAAACAGACACACACACACAAACAAACAAACAAATAAATAAATAATGTAAAACAAATCTCAGTAGCTAGAAATTAATGTCTACTAAGTCTGCTGATTTGTAATTAGAATACCTTGGGGCTGTCCATTTCCTTCATCAAGAAAGAGGGTTTGTGCATCAGAGTCTGTACAATGCTGGTAGAGACAAATTCAGATTAAGCAAAAAGTACAATGCGTTTTGAACTGTGACAGCAGTTAATCATTCCTTGTTTAGTATTAAAATATCTGCTTTGTTTCACAGAAAATAAGTTTTACTGTCAGTGTAATATCAGTGATATCAATGGTGCATTCAGTTTTTATTGTAGGGGAGTGAATTAAGGTTTGTTGCTGCAAATAGCAGTCGGAAACAATTTCTCAACAAAGAAATTAAGAAGTCTTTGGGTTAAGCCTGAAGTAATTTTCCAGTACTATTCTGTTAAAAACAAACAAACAAACAAACAAATACAAACAAACAAACAAATAAACAAAAAAACCGAAGTGGATTAAAGAAGGAATTCTTTTCTGCTGGATGAGGAATGGTCTAATAAAGTAGTTGTATAAAGAAAATGAGTAATCAGATAAATATCTCGTAAACGAGAGTTATACTTAAAAAAATGTTCAAGTACAACTTATTTCTGATTTTTAACAAAATGTGATAATATTGAACATCTTCTAAAACTCCATCAACATTAACATAGTTTATGCTATCGCAGAAGAAAATACAGCAAGTTTGTTCAAGAATACTGTTGATATCTGCAATACTGTTGAAGGTTTGTTGTATCATAATGCACAACACAGTTTACCACAGTATAATTGTGTGTAATTATATGTGTCCTCCACGTGGACGTTTGCTGATTTTTTGGGGATTCTATTTATTCTCACTTAGATTGAATGTGCTGTAAAGTAAAATCTATTGTTATGTCTGATAAATTGTATATGATTTTCCATTCATTTAACACGTGTATAGACACAGTAGAAGATCAGAATACTGTTTATATGAAACAGTGAAAAATAACAGAATAGACCATGGAAGGTCATATCAGAATAAGAGTCTCTCTTTTAGTGCTTGATCTTGAGGTATTTCACACTGAATAGACTGTGATTCATCTTGAAACAGATATTTATCAATCACATATCATTGCTATCATTAAGATGAATTAAATATTGCTTTTTACCAAAATTAAGATTTGTCACGCCCTTTATTTTTGAAAATGGTTTATATATCATTTGAAAAGAAGAAACCTTCAAGAAAATTTGAAATGTTGCTTATTTATATTTTAGTTTCTGTCTAATCTTACAGAATTAATCTTTTTTCTGATCTTTTTCTCCTTTGTATACTAGTTGACACTAGTGTATCCTGGATGTTTTTAACAAAAAAGTAGGGTTCATGAAATTCTGTGTTACAACATTCTGAAGGGAAAAAGCAAACATACAACAGCAATAATAAGAAACACACACTACTGCAAAACAATAAAAAGATGAAAAAAAAAACAACAACCTAATACCTGTATTGAAAAAAATATATCTCTTAGATTTGACGTCAGTTTAGAAGTCAACGTCAAGAGCTATTTCGTCTGTGAAGTACTTTTCTGTCCAAAAAGTTGTGTCATAGTATAATGAAATCTAAATTCTCTCCTGTTCAATAATCAAATTAATAGATGTTAAAGCATTAATTATCTAATAATAATAATAATAAAAAATTAGCTACTTTATGCTTCTATGTTACTAAGAGTTAAATGCTACTCTTTGAAATGCTTACTGTGGAACTTATCCTGAGAGGAGATCATGTTATCATGAAATAAATATTTCAGTTGTGAGGTGATATTCTCCCCAAACCCTAGGGTCTCATGTTGAAATACATTTAGAATAAAATGCATTTACATGTTTCCTTTGTAGCTTAGAACAATCTAGCTGAATATTAGAGATACCTATACCCCTGTGATAGACCAAAATACCTCTGAAGTATTTTAAGTCCTCCAAAGCTTTTTTCTTTTTAAGGATCTGCTTTCAAGTATCTTCTTGAAATATGAGCCAGAATAAATACCACTACATTTACAACCTATAAAATAACCGTTTTTTTTTCTTTTAAATAAAAAGGAAATAACATTTTAATTTTTAAACAAACAAACAAACAAAAAAATTACCAATACAGAGGTATTGGCAAGCTAGTAATTCCCACAACTGAAAATGAAAACTGCTGCTGAAACTGAGTACTAGTGAACAGCTGGTTGCTTAAAATTTCATTTAGCTATAAAGATTTGACATTCTTTCAAAAAACAAGGGATGGATTTTATGGTATTAACATTTCTCCAAGGTGGGCCAATCTTTTTGGCAGGCAAGTAAAGAATTTATAAGCAGTCTCTTGTGTTGAGAGTACTACTCATTGGTAAAAATGAAGTTGATTAAGAAACTATTGGAATCTGTGAGATATCCTTTGATTTTGATGAGAGTATTGTAAGAGCTTCTGCAAAATATCTTGCTCATAATTCATTGGAGAATATATATACTGTGCCAGTAGAATCTTGATTTCTTTCGACAATTACTCCTCACAAGATGTGGTAAGGACATTTACCAAATTAGACATGACATGAAAAATTGTTTTTATTCTCTTTTTCTTCCAAAAACTCTGGTTAAGATGTCAGATCAGTGGTGCTCCTAAACCCAGATATACTCCATCATCAAACATGTTTCTCCACAGCCTGCCCATCTGTTTTCTGGAGGTAGGAATCAATTATAAGCTAAAAGGGCTGGGGCTGGTATGCTTCAGCCTCCACCCGGATCAGCTAGACCTAGCATTTTTAATGACTTTGCATCATGTTCTCACTTCTCCAACTAGAGGCATTATTCAAGCAATTTTATATAAACAGAATAAATAATGTTTCTTAGTACTTCATAAAAATGTCATTTACACTGAGGTCTCATGAAACTGTTGCACTATAAAAACTGTGCGAGTTGTAACTGTGCGAGGGATGAAAGTTCACTGTATGCAACTTATATTTTAGTGCTAGTAATGTGGCAATAGTGGATGCCTATTAGTCTGCATATCTAAAAGCTGCTAGTATCAGTAGTGTGATGCATGAGCTAGTTGAAATGTATGCATAGTACTTAGATTATTTCATGATTATTATTCCTTCTTTCTGCTTCTAGGTATGCATACACAAATCCTGAAAATGCTTAGCTGCTCAGCAAAAAGCCTAGTTATGTGAAACACAGTTAACATAGTGTATATGGTCAGACTACATCCAATTGCACATAAACAGCTGTTTAACAGATGCCTTTTTTGTAATGAATACAAATCTTTTATTAATGAATATGTGTAACCTACTGCAACCTACCATAGGAAACTTTCAGGGGAGTTGGAATAGATAGTCCCCAGAGATCCCTTCCAACCCCTACAATTCTGTGATTCTGTGTAATTTGATTGGAAAATAGTCACACACACACATACATACACACAAACCCAGCAGAAAACAGAATTACATCTCAACTTCTTAGCAAAATACATGAATACTCTCAGTCTTGACTGATACATGGATTCATAGTTAAACATTAAAAACCATGATTGCAGTGTTCAACATCACAGGGGAAGACCCAGTTTCTTTCTCTCTGGACATAGAAGTAAGCATGAACAAAGCATGTCTTTCTCAACTGCAAACCGAAAGATGCAAAAGGCCTAGAGGCCTAAATTCAATGAATTTAGATTGAAGGAAGTTCTTAAACTTTCTTCAATTAACTATGGTTGATCTGCAGTGCCATTATTTCTGTCTTAGACAAGTATCCACTTCAATGTCTCAGCTTTGAGATGTTCACAGGTTTAGAGTAAGTCATTTTATTATAGTTTAATTATAATTATTATACTTATGTATTATTATTATTATTATTATATAGTTAGATTATAATTATTTTAACTATTATAATTTAATATTGATAGTTTAACATGATGGTCATATATGGATGCATATATAAGGAATGAAGTGGAGTTTCTCCAACATTTCTTGATATTTCTCTCCATTTTTTACTTTAAGTCTGGGGCTTTACTTGCTGGTGAATATAATCTCTTTATCTGCACATATAATATTAGCACTCCTCACCTATCCTCCACAGATTGCACAGAAACCCAGGCTATCTAACTTCTGTGAAACAGTATAGAACATTTCACCTTGATTCTGTATATAAAAGAAGATTCAAGTTACTTGACCAGATGCACACAGAAATGTTTGAGTTAGTAATTACCTGAACCATCTTAAAAGTAGAATCTCCCTAATCAGTGAAGGATGGAGATATACATCTTCAGTGGGCAATTTGCCTTAATAAATTCCTGAATCATCTTGCAAAGATCTGAAATCATCCTACACTGAGCATTAAAGTAGTCCTAAAGAGACTATGTTCCTAACCAAGGTATTTTAATTAAATACCTAAAATTGGATTGTTGAAAACAAAAGCAAAACCAGAATAGATCTGAGAGTGAAAAGAAGCATCTGAGTTCCAGTTCACTTCTGTAATCACAATACCTTTCTATAATGGAAAATGTCTGCCCATAAGACATTACTTATATAGCAGTACAATCTATAGTAAAATAATCCAAGTGAACATGAGTTTTGACAAAAATGAAACACTGTAGTATTAATTTAAGAAATAAAGTCAGATATTTTCCTGTTAAATTGGATGGTACCTTGAAAAGTGTTCCCTTTGTTATATAAAAAAAATAAATTAGTTTACAAATTCTATCCACCTTAAAGCGATTGAATTTACTTTTTTGAACTTCCCAAATGAGGATTTTCTTTTCTTGTACTGACTGAAATTATTTCCACTTTGTATTTTTTTTTATTTCATTTATTTTCACCGCAACTGTGGGGCTGATGACAACTCATTTGTTACACTGATGAATGATTATAATAAAATGATAATTGAGGCTTTGTTCTAGTTAGCCTTTGTAAATTCAAATTCTTTAGTTAAAGTGGTATCACTGCAGACAGAGATATATATCAAAATTACATACTAATTACCAATACTGGAAAATAATACCTAAAATACTGTCCTGAAAAAGCTGAATGTTAATCATGTATATGCATAACTTGCTGTATTCTATGCCTTGTCTCAATTTTTGAAAAAACATATATAAATATATGTTAAACAAGTAAACTGATATAAATACATTCACTGAAGTAGTGGGTTTTCTTGGTTTGATCTGCTTTTTTATTTTTTTGTTTGTTTTCGTTTTAAATTTTGGAATGTTTTCAAAATAATAAAAGGAGACAAAAATTCAGAAGAACATTAAATAATACTGAGAAAGGATTTAAAAGTTTAGATTGTTTGCTTCTGCCTTTTTTTTTTCTTTTTCTCAGAATGTAATAACTAACACCTAATCCTGATTGCAATCACATTTTAATGACATTCCTTATCCTTCCTAATCTTTTGGTTTATGCTTCTCTAACCTTCTAGTGAATTTAAAAAGAGAGAGAAAGAAAGCAATTCAGTTTGTATGTGTGGTAATTGGGAAAAGGCAAAAGGGAGAGTCAATTATCTCAGATTATTAACACAGACATGGTACATCTGGAAGTGACTGAATGTTTGTCCAGAAATACCTATCAAATAAATAATTACAATCAACTGTTGGCAGATGTGGATATTTCCCCCTATGATTGGTTTACTCTGATGTGTAGTATTTTATAAAGTCACACAGTTCAATTTTTATTTTATATTGTTTAATTTTGTTTTGTTTTAAATAATGTCTTGGATATCAAAAAGTTGCATTCACAACACATGGAAACTTTCTAGGAAAATTAGATATCTATGTTTATTTCATGTTTATTGTAAGTGTTTATTTAGGTTTTCCCAATGTTTTTTTTTCTTAATCTCTTCTAATATTATGATGAAGGCAGCTCTGAAAGCAGTGTCTCCTATTTTATTATGTTGGCCCATGAAATCAAAGGTTGATGTTAGTGGTACAGCAGTTTAGGCTGAACCTTCCAAACAATATTCCATTACATTTTGGTGCTGTGTGATGGATGGAAGCAGAGGGGAAGTCTGACAAAATAGTGTCAGACATAGAAATGCCTATGAAAAAAGGTGTGTAATTTAGTTCCTTCATGTGAAAAAATTGTACTTATTGACATTCATTGACACTTGTTGAACATATATGGAGATCAAGCAGTGGAAATGAGCACATTGAGGTGGTGGGTGGTGCGTTCAGCAGTGGCAAGAATGACATGAGAGTCAAGCCATGTTCCATATGGCAGATCTTTATAAGTGAAGCATGCAGTCTCTTGTTCACTGTTGGTGAAAATGCCTAGCTAATGGTGACTAAGTTGAAAAACAGTGTTTTGTAGTTGAGAATTTGCTCTTTCAAATATTTTTATTCTGCTCTTTGTATCCATTGTAGTTTCAGTGGAAATAGATAAAAGACATTATTTTTACAGTAATCTCTGTAGAAATTAGAAACAACCTGTGTTCTTTCTGTGATCTTGTAGTCCTGAAGGAAAATCTGCTGGGATTGGCTGCAGATGGTTCCATTTCAGAAGAAGAACATGCATCCTTGCTTGTTCTTATGTATGATCAAGAAATAGTCAATGATTTCACATGCCTCATTAGTTGCTCTGACAGTGAGAATTCTTCAAAAATACCTGCCATTCCTCTAAACTAAGGCCCAAAGTGAATGGAGGAAACCCTAAGAAACTGGAATTTCTTGGCTTTTTTTTTTTTTTTTTTTTTAAAGAAAACTATTCAAAAGCCAAATTTTAAAAATCTATCAGAAAATTGTTGTAAAATAATAATAATAATAATAATAATAAACGAGACACATTACAGTAAACTTTTGATATTCACATTTTCCCATCTCTCATCAGGAGGACAGAAGGAACTATTTCAGTTGGACCTGTGCTAAACAAGTATTTTAAAAATTTTAAATAGAGAGTATAGCTTCTTAAAAGTTGTGGCAACAATGAAGATTCTTAAGTGCTGCAGTATAACATTATGTATGTAGAAGAGAAGCAAAAAGTAACAACTACTTTGAAAAATACAGGTTATTTATTTATTTATTTATTTTAAGAAGGAGTTTTTAAATGTCCTTTCTGTATAAAATGTCCTCCCAAAAATGCATCTAGCTTTTACCTTTCCCTCTTTTTATTTAACCTTATATCTGTCTGCAAAACAACATCAGTTACTCATTTACTCAAAATAAACAGTTACACAAAGCAGCTCTGCTTTTGCTTTGTTCGCCTCTTCTCCATCAGTCAGAAAAGACGCGGATCTGAATGCACTTTGACTGCTCAAGGCACTACGAATAGGCTCACTTCTATCCCTGTTTGGATCTTCAAGTAGGTTGTTGAAACACTGTGCCTGAGAGATAATTGAGGGAGAGGAAAAGGCATAGTGGTGAATCTGCAAGTATAGGAACCAGCTTCAGATTTCATGTATGAGTGTGTTCCATGCCTCTTCAGCTTTCCCTTTCACAGTAGTAGTAGAAAATAAAACTCTCAGGGATGAGGGTCTTCTTTTGCCTTTTTAAATTTAGTTAGGCTTCTACGGTGAATGCTTTTTTCCTACCACTTTTCTTACGGTGCTGAGAGTGCAGATTCTAAATGTTGCTAATGTTTAAAAACATGACCAAGAGCTTTAATTATTTGATGCACTGATGTAAGCATAGATAACAGTTATTACAGACATGATAGCCTAAGAATATGAGAGTAACAAGGATTGTAGGGTGCAATAATATTCTTTGTGAAATCACTGATGAAGCAGCGAAGAAAGAAAGGATTTTATATTGTGCATTTCCGACAAGACTTGGTTAACCTTTCCCATTGTAGCAGTGTGGAGGGCACTCTAATGTCTTTGTTGCACAGTGCTTAACTGCTTGTAGCCTTCTTCTGCTATCACTTCTCCCTATTCCTTAGGTGTTATCTATCCTTTTCTCTCAAGTGCTCGACTGATTATCATAATTATATTATTATCAGAGCAACAGTAACTGGTATTTAGTTTGAATTTTATTGCTCCTTGTCAGTTGTGATGAAAGGATTCTGAAGGTGTGCATAAATATATATGTGTATGTATTGTTAAAATCTATCAACTAGAAACTGTCAGTGGCTTGGAAAGACAGGCTTAATTCCAGTACTTCATGTTTACACACTGTCCATTTATCCATCCATCTATCTATCTGATCAAGATAGATAGATTCTATCTGTCAAGATAGTGTGTAATACCTTTTGACATGCATGCACTTTACTGGTGTTGCTACTGGAGAATTTTTAAGTGTTGTAAGGTACTTCTTTTCTTTTCTTTTCTTTTCTTTTCTTTTCTTTTCTTTTCTTTTCTTTTCTTTTCTTTTCTTTTCTTTTCTT
>JAOWBP010000001.1:132845553-132863453 GCA_028571105.1 Tragopan temminckii | reverse complement strand
TATTTATATAAATAACCTTTTTTTTTTTTTTTTTTTTTTTTTTTTCCCCCAGAGGATTATTCTGTTCAGCTGTTGTTCAGTTTTCACCTGTTTGTATGTATGAATTTTCCTATCATTTTTTTAACTCCTGTGATATTTCAGTAGTCAAAACTCAGAAATGCATCTACTATTCTTGTAGTGATTGCAACAATTTTTATACGGATTGTGATAAGATTTTTTCCATATGTGCAACCTAAGCCTGGCTAGTCTTTTTGTGTCTTTCTACAGCAAAGCATGCCCAATATGCCATCAGTAGATCTCATTCAGCATTACAGCTTTCCAAGGTCCTTTGAACTTTATTTCAGAATATTTTCTTAAGAAAACAAATGTCCTTCACAACTGCACAGTTGATGAGTTTGCAGAGGTAGTTACCTAGTAACAACCCTTTTGCCTCATCTTGTGTTTCTTGATTCTCAGATTTATGTAAATATTAAATTTGCAGAAAATTTGAAGTGGCAATATCACATCAGAATAAAAGTGATTGCTTTGAAAACTGAACCCAAAACATTTAAGGTTTACCATGTAGAATATATAGAAACATGCAGTTTTCCAGTTTCCTGTGTTTGTAGAATGTGATGCAGATATAATCTCCAGGTAAAGGATATCTGCATCTCCAAGACAGTTGAAAATAACTGCGGGTGTTATACACTTCATTAATATTGAAAAATGGAGGGAAAGTGTGCCATCACTGTAGTAGAGTGTGAAAAACACAGGTGTTTTCTCTGAAATCAAACAGGGAGGCAGAAGAAGAGATCTCTTCACCTTAATCTTCTCTGACTGCTTCACAAATAACAGATTTGTACCAGTATTCAAAACATTTAAAATTTTGGATGTTTCCCATCATTTTTCTCACATTTACAAGAGCAAAAAAAGGCTGATAAACAGCCAGAAATTTAAATTAACAATATGTTCTTTATTCTGTTGAAATCCTTTACAGCTGATACGTGATCTGTCCAACCCAATTGATGATGACAAATCTCTTACCCAATAAACAATTTTTGTAAGCATTAACAAGAATCAGTGAAATCATGAGAATCTCTTCTACATCAAACAAACTTCAGAATTTAAAAATTCATTTATTTTATTTTAACTGTTCTAATATTTTTACTTGCCTGTATGATTTTAATCATTTATTTCCTCCAAGAAAGTCAATGGCTCAAACCTTGAAATACATGACTACTACATGACTGTTATTTTCTGTACCACATTTAATGTCAAAGGAGAAAAGGTTCTAGTTAAGTTTCATATTTCAGCTGTTTGAAAAACCTAATTTTTTTTTCTTGATTCTGTGTGGTCTTCCTTAGCAGTGGGGCCTGCCAGTGCAGGAAGGTGAAAGATGACTCCTCCCACCCTTGTTGGCAACCTGACATGTTTTTGGATTTTGCTATTCTGATCATGAATGGCAGTACCTCAAAAGCTAAAAAGCTAAATTTGGATCACAAAATATAAATAATAATAATTAAAATAAAATAAAAAAAAAAGTTTACCATTAAGAAAATACCACCAGAATTATACATTAATTTTATCAGAACTCTTGTGTAAAAGTAATGAATATGCACACCTTGTTAACACATAAATATCAAACAGGAGTGACAATGTGTAACCCATATGGAATATGCATAGGATATTCTAGGAGATTTCACATGTATTCAGGGAAAAGATGACGTATATCATGGTTAGTAGAGATCCCTGCTCCAGCACACGTCTGTATCTGCAAATGGACGGCAACAGCTGCTGCTAAACTAGTTAACTTCCACATATGAATAATAAAAATAATTAGTTTGCATCATAATGCTTAGTGAAAGAAGTTTCTTCTGTGAGGTTTTATATACTTATGTGAGCAAGCTATATGGAGAGAACCTCTCACATTTGGTATTTTATGAGCTTCAAAAAAAAAAAAAAAAAAAAAAAACTGAAAGAAAAGAAAATCAAAACAAGGAATAAAGATCTGAGTGCCTTTGTGTGTTGGAAAGATAAAACAATGCCACTGAAATCAGAGAATCAATTCTGCTGTTTAAAGAACATTGATTCAGCCAGGGAAGTTATGGCAAATATCCAAGCATATGAGAAAAGGGACTGAGGCATTGATGTTCTCTTCTGGTTGGAGCCTAGAGGGAAATATTTTTATTTTTTTTTTTTCTCTGCTGGGGAATTGTGAGGCTTTGGCAATACAGAAGCATCAATAAAGACTAAGTGATCTGAAGTAAAAAATTAAGCCAGTAACCTTGCAGTTAATTCAGAGCATTTTAATCAATTATCAGCCTATCAGCTGATGCAGAACTGGTGTTTTAAAACTGTGCAGCTCTGACTCTTAAAACATGAAAGGAATGGATCCTTTTCCAACACATTTTCCTTAAAAAACAGTCATTGATTATCTGCTAACTTCCCTTCACATACAGTCATGGAGTTTTCAGTGCTTTGAAGAGCTTTGCATGCTACTTCAATATACAAGAAGAATGAAAACGCGTGTGTTAACAGCTGTTAAAGGCATATCGCATTTTCAAAACTGATGCAAATATTTACATACATGTAGATGTTTGTATGTAGCTTAATGTCTTAACTTGACAGAAATCATTTCCATAGTACACAATTTCTGTTTTGCTGAATTTATGAAAGAGAGAGGCAGTTTGCATCAGGCTCAAGTGAACAGCAGAAAAAGAAAGCCATCTCTTGACTTGTTTTTTAAAAATATATACATTTCTAAATAAACTTCTAAATAAAACTGGGATAGCTTAGAAAATGCATTTCATACTGCAGATTAGAAAGATCCAGGGTCTCATAAATGTTTTAACATTATACAAGCAGAAGCAGTAATGCAAACTGAAGCAGTACTTATGAACCTAGGATAAATAAAGTACTTATGAGTACTTTTAGCCTTGAGAAAAGAAGACTGAGTGGGGACCTGGTCCAGTTCTATAAATATCTAAGGTGTGGGGGGCAGAGTGGCGAGGCCAGACTCTTTTCAGCAGTGTGTGGAGACAGGCAAGAGGAAACAGCCGAAAACTGCAGTGTAGGAAGTTCCACACAAATGTGCGCAAGAACTTCTTTACGGTGAGGGTGACGGAGCACTGGAACAGGCTGCCCAGGGGGGTTGTGGAGTCTCCTTCTCTGGAGATATTCAAGACCCGCCTGGACACCTACTTATGCGACCTGGTGTAGGGAACCTGCTTAGGCAGGGGGGTTGGACTCCATGATCTCTGGAGGTCCCTTCTAACCCCTACAATTCTGTGATTCTGTGAATAAACAGAATAAATGAAATACATTAGTTAAATCATGTTAAACAAGCTCATAGTAACTGGACTGTTATTATTACTAATTAAAAAAAAATGTATTTACTTCAAAATTTTATTTAATGTCTTTATTTCAGTCACCTTTGTCAAACTAATATTGTTCAGTGATATAGCATTGGAATAGTGAGTCGTGCATGAAGTTGAACAAATCTTGGTAATTTTTTGTCAGTTCAGGTGGCTATCGATATACTCTTACTGATATTTGGCTCAAATTTGAAATCTTCTCATTTGCAAAACTGAAAAGCATTTAATTGATTGCTAAGCTTCATTCTAAGCAAAACAAAATTTGGCCCAAATGAACAACTGTTTCATGAGACAAAATAGGCCAGTAATTTTAGATACAGTTATGATCAATAAACTGTTTTGTTATTAATTACATCACTAAGAAGTAGTGTTCAATGTCCTTTATTTTTCAGTAATGTTTCTAAATTAAGAAGAAAAGCATCTTAAATGGTTGGAAATATGATCATAAAAACTGAGACTATTTATTTGTCCTTGACATCATCTGTGACACCAGCTGTGATACATTCAGACATGAGAACCATTTGCTGCACATACTTAAATATTCCACTGTAGAGCTGATATACAGTACTACCATGATGAGAAGACAATATTTCAAGCATAGCTCAGATTGTCAGCACAGGGACAAAAGTTACAAAGAATGCAATGGAAATGGGAATCTTAGTCACAAATGCAATAGCTATGTTGGTCTGTTGAAGACAGAGAACAGAATGAAAATGTTATTCTAGTATTACACTTTCATTTAACTTCACCAAAGAAAGTGGTTCTCTGAAGATGACAGGTGTAAGACCGGGAAGTAAAAATAAGAGGAGACTTATTTTCAAAAGATTCTTGGAAAAATGTATTGTCACTTTGTAAAATTATGTAAACTGGTATTTTCAAGGTAAAGCAGAAATTAAAGCTTCTCATAGTAGTCATTCTTTTACTGGATTCAAATGAAAAATAAATAGTTTGCCTTACACCTACTCTTTTAGTGTTAATTTCTTTTGAGAATTTGTAACCATTGACAACATCTGGTACCTCAGTGCAAGAGAAAGCAAATCCAATTTTGTATTCTTGTATTTTTTTTTTTTTTTGTTTAATTGAGCTTCTTGTTATGGAAGTGATTACACAATGTGCATATAGAATGACAAATTTTATAATTACACTATAAAATCGTATAATGTTACTGTGAAAAGATGAAAACTAAAGGTATCTGGAGATGTATCACCTACTGAATGTAATAGGTGATGAAGTTTATTTAAGTAAGAGCAGTACTAGGCCTTATTACTCTGAGCCCATTTACATTATGTCCACCTTTATGAGACTGTTTTCCTCATGTCAAACATCTGCAGTTCCATTTTTATTATTTATTCTTGAATCTTTTGCATCTACATCATAAACCAATGCATAATATAATATTCTATTTCCCAATTAGAGTTTCAAGAAACCTAATTCAATATTCTTTTATTGTTTACAAGATGCAGCAAAATAGCACACTGAATGAATTCTTACTGATAAAAACTTGTGAAGGAACGTTACTTTTTGTGTAGTCTATCAGACCCCAGAGTGCTATTAAGATATTTGGTCAGAGTTAAATAAGCATTATTCCATTTTCTATCCTGCTTAAATTCCAAAGTACAAAATCTCTATGTTCCCTTGACTACCTTGGGAAGATAAATAACTGTTAGTTAAAATAGCTGTCTACTTCCAAAAATGGAATTAAAGAGTCTGGAATTTGCTGTCTGAAACAGGCACTTTGAGACAGAGAGACTAAACAGCCATTCCACTGATGAGCCCTTGCTTTTATCAGTATTGTTTCACATCTGTAAGTGAACTTCTTCCTTTTGATAAGAGCCTGTACAAGTTTTCTGCTTTTAGCAACAGTCCAACTGTGCTCATGAAATGTTAGAGACACCAAGGGAGCTGCAGCACTTTGGCCACAACAACTGCAGGCAATGCTACAGGCTTGGGGAAAGATGGCTGGAAGACACTGTAGAGAAAATGGACCTGGGGGTGATGGATGATGATCAGTCCTTGGCTGAACATGAGCCAACAGTGTGCCCAGGTGGCCAAGAAAGCCAGTGACATACTGGCTTGTATCAAAGGTAATGTTGCCAGCAGCAGCAGAAAAATGATCATCCCTCTGTACTCAGCCCTGGTGAGGATGCAACTCAAGAACTGTGTTCATTTTTGGGGCCCTCACAACAAGAAAGACAGTGAGGCCCTGGAGCAAGTCCAGAGAAGGTCAACAAAGCTGATGAGGGATCTGAAGCACAAGCCTTATGAAGAGTTGGAACTGGGATTGTTCAGTCTGAAGAAGAGAAGGCTGAGAGGGGAGACCTTATTGCTCTCAACAGCTACCTGAAGGAAGGCTGTGGTGGAGTGAGGGTTGGCCTCTTCTTCCGCGTAATGAGCAATAGGACGAGAGAGAATGACTTCAAGTTGTGCTAGAGGAGATTCAAGTTGGTTATTAGGAAATACTTCTTCTCTGAGTGGTCAGGGGCTGGCATGGGCCACCCAGGGAGGTGGTGGAGTCACTAATTGTGGAGATGTTCTAAAAAAATTTAGTTGTTTTACTGAGGGACATGGTTTAGTTGGAAGCATTGGTGATAGGTTGATGCTTGATCTGGATGATCTTGGAGGTCTTTTACAACCTTGATGATTCAATGATTCTATGACAATTTCTGAATTACATTATTCTGAAATATTAGTAATTGGAATTGTTATGAAGTTGCTGTGGAACATCACTATTTCTTCTCTTTTAGAAAGAGAAATATTGGCTAAAATGCAAATTCATTTTTGTAAAAAGACATAGAACACTTTTAAAAACTGTGTTTTAAAATAAAAGTTTACTAATCAAGTAAAGAGCTTAATGGAAAAAAAAACTAATTTTTTTTTTTTTTTTTTTAAATGGAGACTCAGATGATGATGCTTCTGTTTTCTTTTTCTTCTTTAAATTTTAAATTGTGCAATATTATAAAACATATGACATTTTATTTTGTCCTAATTAACAGAAGTTTGATATTCTGCAGTAAAAGTGGATGAGAAAAACATAGTTAACATTTTGAAAACATTTGAGAGTAGTGAAGACATATTTCTTCCCTCTGAGAGTTACTAAAAAACTATTCCAGACTAAATAGAATAGTTGTTCTCTGAATTGCTAACAATCAAGCAGACTTATTCAGGATAGTTTATGTTTATTTTCACACAGTGCTGCACTCGGAGTCTTATGCTCAAATGAGCTTGTTAGGTTTGCACCTCTACCTGTGTATGTACTTCCTCACAATTATATATGTTACTGAGAATAATAGAATAAATTTAAAGAATGGAATTTTTAAAAAGGAGGATTTTTTTTCTTCCTTGACTACTTCTTAAGGTATAAACGTGCAAATGAACAGGTGGGAAACTCCCTTCTCTTTCTCTATGTTTTTCCCGTCAAATTTTTAGATGACTTCCATGTATGTCAATTTTTTGAAAGAAAATCTGCCAGTAAGGAATATATTGATGCATGGAAAGTTTCCAAAACTCTACTGCCTTTAACAAGTACAGAAAATGAAAACTGTGGAGTGTTTTGAATTGACAGAGCCTTGAGTAATGCAAGAACTCTGTCCAAAGTGAGCAGAAAAGCCCTCACATGGATTATGCCAGTTTGCAAGTGTTCTGCCTTCCTGTCACAGTTTTGTGATTTTTGGTTATCGGTATTCCACATCATAACATCATGTAGTGCACTGGAAGTTAAAGAATTAATGCTCCAGATCTGGGTACCTGTCCTGGAAGAGAAGAAGAACTACATACATCAGAAGACTTTACATTCAGAGAGGGGATAAAAGCCCTGGAAAGGTCACAAGACCTGCCCTTTTCCCTTTTGATCTTGACAGTGTGTGAGCTCCCCAGATCTTCTTGCCTCAGCACTGGAATAATGCCTTTGGTTTTTGGACACTCTCTCATTATATTTCATTTATTAGCTTCAATTCTAATTATATTGTAGCATATTGTATTACAGTGTGTTATCTTGCATTCCAGTATCTTATTTAGTAAAATAGTTTGTTTCTCCTCAGATTGTTGACACTGTTTTGTTTTTAGGCCCATTTCTCTACCCTTTTTCCCCTTTTTCCCCTGTTTCCCTTGTCCAGGGCACAGATCCACAGGTCTCTCCTCCACTTTAGTCACGGAACCGGGCTGAACCAGCCTGTAAACCACTGACACCTCCACAGCCACACTGATTCTCCTAACAGCTATGGTCCAATCAGAAAAATCATTACATAGCTTTAATTGCTGAATCATGTGATAAACCAGAAGAATTAGGGAAAGACCTTATGTTGCTTTCCAAACTGCATTTTCTTGACAGCCACCTACTCTATGAGAATTTTACAGGCCCTAAGGGAAGCTAATTAAGTACATTTTCCCCTCCCTCTGAATCAGTAATAGATGCCACACATTTCTGCCTCTGCATGAATACATAATCATCTTCTGTTTGGCCTCATGACCTTTAAATAGATTTACAAGGATGCAAGAAAGGATTTAAACAATTGTTGTAGAGAAATGAGAAGCCCTTACATAGCTTCCATTTAACCATGCGTAGTAGCCAGTTTTTCCCCTATGACTTTTCACTAAAAGCAAATACTATGTTTCTGTGCTTGATAAGAAGCACATTTCTTTGATAATATTGGTCATCTCATCACACATATCTTTAAGATATTTATCTGTCTTTCTCGCAAGACCTCATCCTACAGGCATAATAATGATATCAGGTTATCATATTAATCTCCAAACAAAAATGTAGTTGGCACACTTTATCCAGCAGCACAGGAGTTCTGCAAGTAATTGCAGAGCAATTTGAAGTTTAATATTTTCATATAATTATAGAATCATAGAATCCTTAGAGTTGGAAGGGACCTCTGAAGGCTATCTAGTCCAACTCTCCTGCAATGAACAGTGATACCACAGCAAGATCAGGTTGCCGAGGGCCATATCCAGCCCCACCTGGAAAGTGTCCAGGGACATGGCATCAATCGCAAGTTATTCTCTGTGCATTTCAGGAGCATCCTGGATTGCCTACAGCTTGCTACTTTTCCAGTAGATGTCCAGATGACTGTCCCCGAGCATGATGGACACTTGCAATTGTGCCACCTCCTCTAGCTGGTGGTAGAAAGTCTCATCGACAAGCTCTGACTGATCTGGTGGCCTGTAGTAGGCACCAGTCATAAGGCTCCCTTTGCTGCCTTGGTCTCTAACTGTCACCCACCGGCTTTTGACTTGCTCATGACTGTTCTTTAGAGACAGCTTTTCACATTTTATTCCTTTTCTGGTGAAGACAGCACCAACCCCACCCCTCTTTCCTCGCCTCTCCCATTTGAACAGCTTGTAGCCATCAATAGCCACACTCCAGTCTTGGGAATCAACCCACCAGGTTTTGGTGATAACAACTATGCTGCGGTTTTCAAGCAGCACAGTAGCTTCCAGCTCCTCCTGTCTGTTTCCAAACCTGCATGCATTGGCACAGAAGCACTTCAGCTAGACAGCTGATCGTGTCATTTCCTTAAAGGATAACTCCTCAGTTCCTTCTAGATATTTCCCTTGAATTTCCCCATTGCTTTCTGTTGCCCCAGCATTCACTGCCTCATCATCATAGAGTTTTGCATGTGTTGAAGTTTTGCAAGCTCCTCTCAAGGCAGCGGGTCCTTCAAGGCTCCTGTCAGCACCCTATCCCTCTAATATATTTATGCCTTCCCACACTTTATCATGGGAAGGGTCACTATACCCACGCCCCCATTACACCTAGGTTAAAGCCTTCCCAGTGAGCCCCACTAGCTTTTCCCTAAGGACCCTTCTCCCACTTTGAGAAAGGCAAAACCCATCTTGTGCCCACAAAATTGGTACCATGTTGGCTAATTGTTTGTAAACACATAAATAAATAAATAAATAAATAAAAACAAAATTCTGATGATGGCACTGGCCACAAAGCCAGTTATTTAAAGGTAAGATCCTCTGATTGGTGGATCCTTACGTAATACAGGATGCAGAGAAGAAAAGATTATCTGTGAATTCAGTTCCTTTAACCATCATCCCAAGGCCCTGAAATCCCATTTGATAGCCCTTGACCCACATGTATCTGCTTCATTTTTCCTTCCATGGAAACGAGGTTGTGGTCTGGTGGCTGTACCTGGCTAGGTATTTTCCTGGTGACATCCCTCACCCACACACCAGGAAGACAGCAGGCTTCCCTACTAAAAAGAGGATTTGCTTGACACATTGGATGTTCAGTTCCCTATGGGGAGGAATCACCTACAAGCAGTACTCATCTCTTCTTCAATTAAGTACTCTTGGTGTTGGGGGAAGGCTTTTCCTAGTTTGTTTCTGTCATCATGTCAAGACTGAGTGGTCTGTTACCACCCACAGATGAGCCTTCCACATCCAGGGCCTCCTACCTGTTGTACAGCAGAACCTGGGGGAGAGGAGAGAGGGGGTGGAGCAGGCAAGGAGGGCTCTTGTTTGCACATTCAGGCACAGGCTTGCCTCCATCCACTCTTTTCCTTTGCATTCTTGCCTCCAACCTTGCAATTCTTTCCTCAACGTGATGTGGTACATGCTGCCTTGGGTTTGTGTTTTTTTTCTTAGAATTATCCTTTGCATAAGATAATCCAATATTCGCTTTTCCAAAATAGAAGTTAAACAGCATTTCCTGAGGAAGAAGAGTAGTCTCCCATTCAATGAATAATGGACATAAAATAGTAAAATATCACTGCTGTACAAAGGGGAAAAAAAACATTTCTCTGAGTTATGTCCGAGTTTAAGATTATAAGGTAAGAACAAATGTCACTATATATATACTGATATAAAGTTTATATATATATACATATTTTTTTTCATGTAAGTTCATTTCAGCTGAATGAAGAGCAAGATACCTGAAAATGACACACAGTGTAAAACCTGTAATAGCTTGACATTAGGTTTAACTAGGAAAACAAAGAACTAGTATGAAATTCCATGATCTGCTCAAATATTTAAAGCAGACATCATTACAATTAAGAAGAGAGCAAATGAAAGATGTTAAGCTAAGGAACGCTTTGGCTGCTTATGCTGAACTGATTCTAAAATGTCACTGAATTAATACCTCTACCATATTTTTTCCTTCTGCGCTGAAGCAATTTCCCTTTTTATTGCCATGTGATTTTTTTTTCTTTTTTTTCAGGTATCCTGTTTCTCCTACTCTATAGCTATGAGTGAATATGAAAGTGAATGGTGCAAAGAAACAAGTAAAGGGAGTGTGCAGATAATTATTTGCTAGTGCTAATGACAGCTTGATTCTATTAACAAGAACAGGTTTTTGAAGAAAAATTTTTCAAGGAGTTCCTGAGTATGGCCTGAGTCTCCTCCTCCACAGTGCACACTTAACAAGGAAAAAGTAAATTAATCAACATCTGACCCAATTAGGGAGTGATTTCCCTTCTTTTCATGGAGTAGATAAGCTTCAATATAGTGAGTGGTATGTGGTAGGAAAGAAACTGAAATGTCATTTGCTATTTGAATGAACAAGAAAGCCCTGGGTTGAAACATTTTGAGCTAATAATCACAGAATCACAAAATACTTAAGCAAGGGGCTTCTGGAGGTCAGCCTTCCCAACTCTCTTGTTCTAGAAATGTCATCTAGAGCAGGTTGCCCAGGACTATGTACACTAAGCTTTTTAATATTTCCAAGGAGGGAGACTTCAACCTATCCCAGAGCTCTTTCAACCACACAGTACTGAGCTGCTAACTGATCTTCAGAGGGAACGTCCCCTGTTATACTCTGTGGCCATTGCCCTGTGACCTGTCACTGGATGCCACTGGGAATACCTTGGCTCCATCCATTTTGCAGCTTCCTTAAGATATTTATATATACTGATTAAATTCTCCATGAGCCTTCTCTTCTCCATGCTGAAGTCTCACCTTTCTTATCCTTCACCCCTAAGAGGGTTGTTCCTGTCCCTTTAATCTTCTCTGTGGCCCCTGTACACTCTCCTGTAGCTCCATCTCTCTCTTTTGTGCTTAGGAACTCAGAGCACTGCACAGTATTCTTTGTGTGGTCTTACTAGTGGCAAGTAAAGAGAGGGGAATCCATTTTTGTAGTACTCCTCCTTATGGAGTCCAAATATTATTATCTATCTTTTCAGAAATGGCACATGTTCAGCTTGGTTTCCACTAGTAAACCAGCTTAAAAAATCTTTTCTGCCTAACTGCTTTCCAAGTCATCTGCCCATAGTACATACAGGGGCTTTGATGTTATTTCTCCCAAGATACAGATATGACCTTGCGTTTCTCAGTGAACTTCATGAGGTTCCTGTCAGCCCATTTCTCCTGTCTGTTGAGGTTCCTGTGTTTGACAGCATTAGTTTCTGGCAAAACAGCCTCTCTTCCCAGTGTCACATCATCTGCAATCTTGAGAATACACTTAGCTTCATCATAATTGTGATAATTAATGAAGACTGAAGGAATTGGGGCTGTTTAGTCTGTGGAAAAGGAGGCTGAGGGGAAACCTTATTGCTCTCTTCCAGTACCTGAAGGGTGCTTACAGCAAGAGCAGGATTGGTTTCTTCTCACTGGTGACAGGTGACAGGATGAAGGGAAATGGCCTCAAGTTGCGCCAGGTAAGTTTAGGTTGGATATTAAGAAACACTTCTTTGCAGAAAGGGTTGTTAAGCACTGGAATATGCTCCCCAGGGAGGTGGTTGAGTCACCATCCCTGGATGTGATTAAAAAGCATTTGGATGTGCTCAGAGACATGATTTAGCAGAGGGTTGTTAGAGTTAGGGTAGCATGGTTAGGTCATGGCTGGACTCGATGATCTTTAAGGTCTTTTCCAACCTGAGCAATTCTATGATTCTATGACAGATCTCGTTATTGACTCCTGGAGTACACTGCTACCTACTGGTCTCCAAGTAGACTTAGCCATTGATTACTACTTGCTATTTTCCTCAATGTACCCTTCCAGCCCATGTATTGACAGTACATCTATAAGAATTGTATGGGGGGCACCATCAAAAGCTTTACTGTAGTAAAGATATAAAACATCTACAGCTCTTCCCTCAGCTACCAGGGCAGTCATGACACATAGAAGCTTTACAAATTGGTCAGGAATTACTACACATTGATTAAAACATTCAGACTTCTGCTGACAATGAACTGTCGTCCATATCATCATTAGCCTGTCCATCAGGTTCCAGAGCCTCATACCTATTGTATAAGGGCACTAGAAGAAGGAAGGGGTGAGTGGTGAAAGGCAAGGAGAGGATCTGCCTGCTGCCCTGAGCAAAAACCTACTTCCATTCCTACTGTCTTTTTTCACCTCTTGCTTTCTCCAAAGTGCTCCAATGTGGATGCATTCTGCAACAGACCAGGGAATTGCAGTTTGCAGCAGTGATCCGGTAATTGAGATGATCCTGGGGAGCATAAACATCCACCATGAACTGGCAGATTTCATGAGAGCAGCTGAGGTCAGGAATGGGAGCATAACACTCCCACACTTACAAAGGCAGCCCCAGGGAGTGCAAGTGACAGAGGTGACAGGGAGAATTAACAGAGCAGGCAAAGGGGGCATGGTGCATCAACTAGCGTATAATGTGGCAGATGGAGCATTAAGGCTAGGAATTGAGCCACCTTCTTCTGTTTTGAGTGTAACAAGAAGCAGCTTTCTACTGAAGCAAAAAAGTTACCCACGCACCACAGTGGCTGTGCTTAGGCTAAAACAGACAGAGGTGTCACCACCTTTCCAGACAAATGCACACATGCACAGATCTCTTGAGGACCAAAACAACTGCCTAGACCTTTGATTTCATGGAACTCCAGAATCTGGAGGTCACTCTAGGGCATGAAGGTAAACAGTGGTATCATGGTACAAATGTGCTCAGCTCAATAAATTTTTTGAGCAAGTGGCCAGTTTAAGGAAATCACCAGGCAGAGTAGAATTCTGGAATTCAAACAAGAAATTTATGAAGACTGAACTAACACATGCCGAGTGACAGCCCAGACTTAAGTCCCTGCAAGGAAAAAATAAATTTCAATCTTGAGGTGAAGGACTATGCTGGCACATAAGATGAGGAAGACTGGAGTCTCATCTCTGCTTGGAGCAGAAAGAGCAGGAAAATGGAGAGTGAAAATGATCAAGACACAGGAAAGGGTAATTGTACAAATCTGATCCAGTCAACCACCCATATTAGAACTAATGTCACCAGTAGAACGCAAAGAGTGTTAGTAGTTGTAGATTCCTTGCTGAAAGGCACTGAAGCACTCATTTCAGATCTGGACAATCTCTCCAGTAAGATTTGCTGCCTGCTGTAGACACGCATTTGCAATATTAAGAGCCTACTGTGCCTGGTAAAGCCAGAGGACTGGGACGTAGGAATAAGATGAGTGGATCAGATCAGTGACTGTCTGCATGGATGTTGTCATGCTGAGGGTTTTGGACTCTATGTTCTTGGATACCCCTTCAAGAAACCAGGCATTTTGACATCATGTGGGATGCAACTGACCAGGATGGTGACAGTATTCTGAGTAGCTCCAACTGTAGGAGGGAGAGAAGGTTCTTTTGTAATGTAATCCTCGGGTGCATTAAAAAGAGAGTGGCCAGCAGGATAAAGGAGGTTATCCTCCTCCTCTACTCTGTCCTGATGAGGTGAAATTTAGTGTACTGTGTCCAGTCCTGGGCTCCTCAGTTCGAAAAAGACAGGGATCTCCTAGAAAGAGTCTAGTGGAGGGAAGGGCTCAAAGATAATTAAGGGCCTGGATCATCTCCCTTACGAGGAAACACTGAGTAACTTTGGTCTTTTCAGCCTGGGGAAAAAAAGATTGAGAGGTGATCTGCTAAATGTTTACAAATATCTGAAAGGAGGTGGGAGGTAAGTGAATGAGACCAGCTTTTCTCAGTGGTGTGTAGGAATGGGACAAGGAATAATGGTCTGAAACTGAATACGGGAAGTTCTGTACTAACATGCAGAAGAACTTCTTTATGATAAGGGTGACAGCACTGGAACAGGTTTTCCAGAGCGATTGTGGAGATATTCAAAACCTGTCTGTATCCTTCCTTCTGTGGCCTATTGGTGATCTCTTTAGGTCCCTTCCAACATCTGTGATTCTAATTTAAAAAAAAAAAGAAAACAAACAAAAACTTCAGGGTATAGAGAACATTGAAGAACAGATATACAAATGTGTTTACAGGTATACCTTTCAACTTTTTCCTTTTTGTAAACATTGCCATTTTCTTGTGTAAATATGATTTTTTGTTCATATATTGTTGAAAGGCACTTGTGAGAAGCAATGAAGTACCCATCTGCTGCCCAGACAATCTCTATGAAGGTTTGCTGCCTGCTGATTGCAAGAGTCTACTGTGCTTGGTAAAGTCAGAGGACTACAATCCATTCTTACTTTTTTAAGTAGGTTTGAATGAGGACACTCAGACTCAGAATGAGTTATAAGAAACCTCATGTTCTTCAAAAAGATTCTGAAGGGATCAGAAGCACAGGTAGTGTTCTCCTCAGCCCTCCAGTTGGAGACTGGGATGCAGGAATAAGGAGTCAAATGGATCAGGTAAATTACTGGCTGCATGGATGGTGTCATAGTCATAATTTTCTATTCTGTGTTCTTGAGTGCACCTTCAAGAATCTGGGCATTTTGACATGATATGGAACACAACTGACCAGGTGAAGCAACAGTATTCTGGGAAGCAGGCTTTCTGGACTTACTAGCAGAGCTTTAAACAGGATACGACAGGAAAGGGGAAATGTACTTGAGATTGACAGAATGCTCTGTCAATCAGTGTTCACAGGAACACTGACACTTTAGGAATCAGCAGGGATAAACCTGTGAATTGTCCCAAAGTAATTAGGGAAAATTAGACTCCTCTAAGTAGTTAATGTGACCAATTGCTCAGCTGAAGTTCTTCTACACCAACGCATGCAGCACAGGAAACAAGTAGGAATTTGGAAACCATGGTGCAACTAGAAAAAAAAATTCTCTAATTATTATCATGGAAATGTGGTGTTAAAAGTCACACACCTGGAATATTGCTATCAAGGACTACAATGTTTTTAAAAGATTTAGGCAGAGAAGGATAGGAGGGGGTGTTGTAAAGAAATGGGCAGACTGTGAAAAACCATCTCTGAGAAACAAGCAGGTTGAAAGCTGGTGTGTGGAGGTGGAAATTCTCCAGACCAGTTTGGATGGGGCCCTGAGCAGTGTGATCTAGTGGATGGAAGAACCACTTATCATGGTAGAGAGCGGTTGGAACTAAATGACCTTCAAGCTTGTTCCAACCCAAGCCATTCCATGTTTTCATGATATTGACAGCAAATGTCTCACAAGCCATTGACTAACGGTAATTTCTTGTTTAAATGACATAGGAAAGTAAGAAACTAAGTCAAATTGGCTTAAGAATTTGCATTCTGCTTGTCTGCTTTCAGAAGTATACTGTTAAATATTAATGAAATTTACTCTTCTGAGATAAAGTTCAGTTCCATATAAATTTTCTGAGTTCATATATACGCTTGTACTTCTATAAATACCCATGTGTACCATACTGATGAAAAAGAAAAAAAAATCCACAACAAAACTAGTCTCACAACTTGCATCCTCCAAGATCTTTCATGTTGCAATGTGTTAGGTCTAATTCTGTTCTTAGTATCTAAAATATTTTGTTATGTTTCTGTCACACAATCTTAGTTCTACTTAAGAAAGTGGAGTTGAAGGAAATTGACTAATTCATATTTTCCCATATTCTAGTCTATTTCTATGTAGACCAATATAAACAAAAAGGTACTCAGATTTGCTTTATTATTGCCCTGATTTTGTAACAATAATGTTCAGACATAGACATGCTGGTTTTCTTTGCAGTTTACTGTCAAAAATCAAACACCAAGTAGCATAATTGAAGGAAAAGCTAAGATCACAACTTCACAAGTGGGAGTTATCAGAAATTTATCTTCGTATGCTTAGCTTGAGTATACCATGTAGGCACAGGGCATTTGGGTCCTAGCTAGTGAGGAATTGTTTAGATAGGATGTTCTACTAAATATGTTGCTCTCTTTAACATTCTTAGAGACATTCTGTAAGACCAGCTTTAAACTTTTCTATATTCTAAATATAAAGTCAATCTTGTGATATCTTCCAAGTTTAAGATGAAAATTTGGGCAGAAAAATGGTGATGCCATCATTTAAAATTCTTATGTATGAACATTTGAAAAGAATGTAAAACCAAAGACTTGGAATGAACTCAGTAACATTGGTATCAAATCCTTTGTTAATGAAAGCAACCAAATTATACACTCTCTTTTAGTTATTCTCCAATTTGACTGATATCAAATAGCTTTGAACATGGACATAATGCAAGGCAAAGAGATGGAGTCTAGAATGTCAAACGCTGTGAAACATTTTTACAGTTATCACATAAATAATAATATAAAAAAAGAATCTTTACGGAAGTACCAAAAGTCACTACACAGAAGCAGCAAGACTTGATTTTTCTTTGATAAACCCTTGAATAAATATATATTACTTTCCTTCTCTATATTCACCATCCATCAGTGCTGAAGATGCTAACTACCGTGGTTAGTACATTATTAACTATTCTAACCTTTTTTTTTTTTTCATAAATATCTATATTAGGGTATTCTTGTATACTTTAATCCATAGGTCACTTAAAATTCATGTACATTATTTTTTCTTTGACTTAGCTCTAGACTGAATTCCTTAGTCAGTAAAACTAAAGGGGAGGTCTGCTAAATGAAACAACCACTTGTGAAATTATTTCAGTGCTTTTATTTTGCCAACTGTTAGTTATTCAGTCCACTTTAAATTTTTTTTTAATATATATTTTCATTTTTCTTCTTTCCCAATCTACTAGAAAAACTGGGAATAGAAAAGCAGGAAAGTAGTGATGAGGCTAAGATTTAGTTAGCAGCAAAATAAGCACATTTTACCCCAAATCTTTTTGATATTACAATAAAAAAAAAAAAAAAAAAAAAAAGAAACATTAAAAATTTAGTATTACCTGAGGCATCTTTTAATTCATTTTTAAGTGTTCAGTGGAGAATATAAGTAAAGGTTCTTTTCTTTGCATAGAATAGAATACACATTTCTCTTCAAGTACAGATTTATAGCAAAGAAACCCTTAGGACCAGACTGGAGGAAACTTATCTTCTTTAGTTATTATTTTTCTCTTTTCTTTTCTCGCCCCAGTGTGTATGAAAGGTAATAATGCTAAAATAAAAATGTTAAGATTTGGCACTGAAAACTCACTACAATCAGAAACAAAGTAATTTAATTACAATATGATACTACTGAAGTATTCTTTATCCTGGAATGAATCATAACTTTAGACCGGGGTAATCCCAGATATTTTAAAAGAACTGGGGGAAGATCTCCTTGAGAGCAGCCCTGCAGCAAAGGACTTGGGGGTCCTGGTAGATGAGAAGCTGGATATGAGCCATCAGTGTGTGCTCACAGCCCAGAAGGCCAACTGTATCCTGGGCTGCATTAAAAAAGGGGTGGCCAGCAGGGAGAGGGAGGTGATTGTCCCCCTCTACTCGGCTCTTGTGA
>JAOWBP010000001.1:132808816-132820745 GCA_028571105.1 Tragopan temminckii | reverse complement strand
GGAAGGGAAGGGAAGGGAAGGGAAGGGAAGGGAAGGGAAGGGAAGGGAAGGGAAGGGAAGGGAAGGGAAGGGAAGTTATATATCTTTTATATCTTCTTGGGCACCTTCAAGAAGGGTTAACAATTTGCAGCTATGTTGAAATGTGAAATCCCAACTCAAGCCCCAAAGGCTTTACAACAGTAATTGTAACATACAGCATCTAAAGGTCAGGGTACATCTCATGAAAGCCCATTGATGACAGCTGTCATTACAACTTCACTACTAAGAAAACTGTAGTTATGAAGGCACTCAAGGGGAATTGGAGGCGTTTAAGCACCAAGGTTTTACTGCTGGTGCTATTTTTACGTGTCAGTTTTTCTTACAAAAAGATCAGTAAGCAAAATAAATGATGAGAATACCTGTAACCAATTGACAGCTTCTGCTTTAATTTTAGCTTAAGGTTTGTCAGTTCATATATATTCGAAAGGTTCAGGGCATTCATTACAAGAAAAGCAATAATACAAGCTAAATTTGGAATAAGCATTTCTTGCAGAAGGCTAATAAGTTGATCAATTACCTCAATGCCTTCAAAAATATTGACATAAATGAACATAGAATTTGAAAAAAAAAAAAACACTTTCCAGGTCGATGCTGCTCTCTTTTATATTTATTGTTACTATGTTGTTATTCTAAATAACAAATAAGAATAATAAATAGTAAATAATATAGTTATGCTAAACATTAACCAACATATACTAAAGACCTGTCCCTTTGTTTTCTTATAGTAACCACTATGATTCTATCACTACTATTACTAGTACTAGAATTCGTATTATTACAGATCTTCAAAGTATGTAAGCACTTAGAAAATAGAGAAGGGGGTATAAAGGACACAATCACTAGTGCAAATCCAGTCTGGATGGAGTTTTCAGTAACTGCCATTTTTCCACCTCATTATTTTGAGGGAGTTCACCAGTGAGCCTCACTGTCTTAGTCTTATGTGGTTCTAACATATATAGAAGTCTTTTTTTATCATTCCACAGTGAGATCCTTTTCACTGGAATAATCATCTTGTTATTGCTCTTGTTTTAATTATCTCATGCCCTATGTCTTCTGCAATTTCATTTATAACTAGTAATGTTTATTGAAGTTTCTTTTATTTTAATTTTCAGGACTGAAATACCCTTTATCCTTCTCTCTTAAAATATATAAAATGTATTTTAAAAAATAAATTAAAATCAACAGTATTTTTACATTTGTATTTTCTGTAACTTTGTTCATAATGGTTTTTCTTCTTGTACAGTCTACAGACTTGTAGACTGTATTTTTTGTACAGCAACTTCTAAATAAGGCTGCCAGATTTGTTGTGATACAACATATAGAGTAATGAGTAGAAACTTATCTTGGACTAGTATGATACATCCTTATAACTAAAATTCTCTGAGATGTGGCTACGTATCCTTCATTCTAGGATTATATCTCTTCTATCACTTATCTTTACTTTAATACATCTGCTAGAATACATCTTTCACAAAAAAAAAAAAAAAAAAATTCTCATTTTCTTTTTTTCTTCTTTTCCTTCTTTTGCAAGCTATTTATAACATGTCACTTTCTATACATTATTTTTTTCCAAAAAAATTCCACATTGAATTTTTCATCTCTAAATCTCTATATAATACATTGTGCTCTTTGTATGATATCTGATTGTATTTTCTATTTTACAACAAATTCCAATCAGTATAGATAGGAATCTTCCTGCTAAACTTAAGAATCTATAGATTCACTAATATTTTCAGGTATCCTTAATAGTCAATGGGAAAAAAAAGGGAACAAGTCAGAACATGAAATATGTACTTTTTTACAATAATAGTAACAACAATAATAAAATATTTGTGTATTTTTCTCTAAAATGCAGAGGCTAATAAACATTAATCTAATAGTTAGGTGACTACATTTATTCGGGTGGATTCTATGGTCATGATTCAAAAAGGCTGCTAATATACAGTTTATTTTTGACTTCTATTAAGGCTTTGATCAGCAATTGTTAAAAAAAAATAACAAAACAAAACAAAAAAGCTACACTTTTTGGTGACATTTTCCTTGTTAATGAAGAACAAAATTGCATAGAATCACAGAATCACGGAATTACAGGATTTGGAAGGGACCTCAAGAGATCGTCAAGTCCAATCTCCCTGCTAAAGCAGGTACCCTACAATAGGTCACACAGGTATACATCCGGATGGATCTTGAATATCTCCATAGAAGGAGACACCACAGTCTCTCTGGGCAACCTGTTCCAATACTCTGTCACTCTTGCTGCAAAGAAGTCATTCTACGTGTTAGTATGAAACTTCCTATGTTCAAGTTTTAGGTCATTATTCCTTGTCCTATTGCTATGCACCACCGAGAAGATACTGGTCTCCATTTGTCTTCCACCTCCTTTCAGATATTTGTAAACATTAATCAGATCCCTCCTCAGACTTCTTTTCCCCAGGCTGAACTCATGCTTCAGGCCCTTAATCATCTTTGTGGCCCTCCACTGAAGTCCTTCTAGGAGAGCCCTGTCTTTTTTGAACTGAGGAGTCCAGAACAGAAAGATTTCTGAAAGTTAGGTGCATGTTTGTTTAATCAGGGATAACATACGCTATTGGTAAATGTAAAAATGTGACTAACAGCAGTTAATTCCCACAAAACCAAAGGAAGTATCCTGTAAGCAAGATACTTCTAACTTACTAAGATGAGAAAATTAATGAATAGCATGATTCTTTAGAACAAATTAATTATTTTTCACCTCTTGCCAGTTTTCAAATATGATTTTATTCCAATTGGAAATTGTAAATAATTTGGAGTTAACTGGAGATAATGCTGGTGCTATCAGTCAGACGTTCTGGTCCTCTCAGTCCTATTACATAAGGAAAGACTCAGTTTCTAAAAGACTCAGTCTCTAAAACACACGTGTAGCCTCATTTTAGACACCTTTGGGCAGACAACCTGAACTCCAATTTTCATTCTAGAAAAAGGAAATTTTAACACAACATATAGTCATATTCTTAAGCACTGTGAGAATATCTCAGAAAATTAAGGTGAAAAAAATAGCACTAGATACACGTCTAAGAATCTGAATATTTTCTGCAATGACATCTACTTTGTGGGAATTAATGCAGTCTGATTGTTGCTGGTTTTTATTTTATTGTTTTTCTTGGTTTTGTATTCTTCTGTTTTTAAAATTCTGTTTGTTTTTATAGTCAACTGCATGTTTAACTTGAACTTTAACCTATTTTTTATGTAATGTTCACATCTTTCATGATTTAGCAGTTTAAAATTAGCTTTCACCATTACTTAATGACTTGGTAGTCTTTAATGTCATCTTAGCAACATGTTTAGTTTCTAATCACAGAGGTTTTTTTTTAATATGTGTCAAAATCTTTTTCTATTTAGAAAAAAATCTTTGTCCTGCAAATTTGAATTTCAATTTCCAGAAATATATCTTATGCAATTGAGGAATAATAACAAAATTTATTTCAGTAAATGTAATAAGATTCACAGTTCTAATAACTCATACAACTTTCCTAAAAGTCTTTATTCATAATTGTCAACAGTTTACAGGCTGGTTCATCCTCATTCCATGACTAGCAGGCTGGGGGGACCCATGGACCCATGCCCTGCAAAAGGGAAAAAGGGGAAATGGGGAAGAGGGTAGAGAGATGGGCCTAAAAACAAAGCAGTGGCAATGATCTGAGGAAAAACAAACTAATTTACTAGATAAGATATCAGAATGCAAGATAACACACTATAAGACTGGATGTGGCTTTGGGCAGCCTGGTTTAGTGGTTGGCAACCCTGCACATAGCCGGGGGATTGAAACTAGATGATCATTGTGGTTCTTTTCAACCCAGGCCATTCCATGATTCTATGATAATACAGTATAATTAGAATTGAAGCTAATAAATCAAATAAAATGAGAGTGTCTGAAAGCCAAAGGCCTTACTCTAATGCTGAAGCGAGATGATCTAGGGAGCACCCATGCTGCTGAGATCAGAAAGGGAAGGGAAGGTCATATGACCTACGAAGGCCTTTTATCTTTTCCCTCTGAGCAGAAATGATAACAGAACAGCAAAGAGTCCTCTCGGGGACGTAGTTCTTCCTCTCTTCTGGGACAGGTACCCAGAAGTATTAACTCTTTAACTCTCAATGCACTACATGATGTTATAATATGGAATAATGATAACCAAAAATTATAAAACCATGACAATAATTAATTCTTAAGCCGAAGTAATAAAATAAATTGTGAAAGAATTTATAATTGGTTAGCTGAAAATATCATTCTTGGAATCATTCTGCTTTTGATTGAAAAACTTTGTATTAGTATTTGTCAAAGAATGTATTTTCAATTCATAGCAACTTTTTCACATGCACATCTCAAAAAGAATATGCCAAATGTTTATTTATAATATGTGAAATGTTATACTTTGCATATACAAATTCATTCATAACATAAGTGGTTTACTGTTATAAAGGCACAAACTATTCAACTTTAAAGAGATATAGAAGCATTTAAGACATAACCATATTCTGCCTTTCTGGAAAGAAATATGAAGATATAACATCAATGAAATTGGTATGTATTTCACAGAGAAATTCCTCATAGTCAGTATTTTTATCTAAAAGACCTTAAAACAATAATATTTTAAATGAAAAAGAAGCAACAATAAAAAACAACGAACAAAGAAACAACAATGACCACAACAACACAACAACAAATGAAAACAAATGAACACAGAACATTGAGTACATACTTGCACGGTGTCATAGTTAATGGGTATAACAGTTCATTCCAGCATTTCTTATTGTTTATAGACGGGAGTTCACTATGTACTTTTAAAGACTTCTTAAAGATCTACATATCTGGAAGCAATTTGCTGAGAAAAAAAAAAGATTCTGAGCTATAGATCATGTCCATATCATAAAAGCATATTATTAAAAGGTCTTGTCCTTTGAGGAGACAGTTTCAATGATTGTTTGATTATGATTAAGTTCTTCCTGTCTTTACAATCTCCCATTTTTTCTACACTCATAACTTATAATTTAAAGGTCTATTAAATGTTTAACAAAAAGAACAACTCCAGTAAAAATAAATTCTCCAGAATGACATAAAATATAATGCAGTAGATTAACACATATCTTAAATTTATAAAAGATTAATAACATTCTATATGAATAGAAATGCACGTTTGTAATCAGATTTATTATTTCCTTTGAGATCCATTAGATACCAAAAGCATGTTAATTACATATGTTAATGTAATATAAGCTGGTGTCATTATATTTTCAAATGTCATATGTCAACTATGGTAAATGCAGAAAAAAAGAAAAAACAACAATCCAAAGGAGTTCCTAATCTGAATTCAAGATTTTGGACAATTAAACACTTGAAACATTAAGTATAAAACTGTATGATAAAATGATGAATTTAGCCAAGAATGGAAACTAATATACTTTGGCTTTCTTGTCAGTGGAAGATATCAGCTAAGTATGTGTCTTACCAAGTGTAAACTTGATCTCTTTCTACAACAGTAACACTTGTTACTTTAATTTCTTATTATTACTGTTGTGGAGATTCCCCTACTGTCAAACTCTGTAATGACAAAACCATCTAAATTGTTAAGGCATTAGATGGACAACAGTTAAGCAACGTGTAAGCAACAGAAACCACAGTTGCTATGATCACTATTCTTGCCTATATAAATCAGTAGTTAAAATGTATTCAATGCTAGCCTTTCTATTTTCCATTAGCAAAGTCTCCTTAAACGTACATTTAGAAAGCATAAACATAAACATACATTTATTCATATAGTTCTGATATGTCTACAGTTTAAAGCAACCATATTTATTGTTTAGATATCTAATAAAATCAGACATTTTCATTTCACTTCCTTGTGTGATGCAGTTTGCTTCTGAATTTAGCCTCAAATTAGGCCAACAATTTCCATTTCACACTGAAAAGTAGACACATACAAAAACACAAAGTCAGGTACATACTTAGAAATAACGTCACTTGCATGTGATCTGGAGTGAAATAAAAGTTAGATTATACAGCATAATCTGTTTGTATAAATATTCACTAATAATTTGAAAAAAGATTTTGTTGTTTGTGGTGGTGTTTTTTAAATGATTTATAGGTATTCCTTTGAAGATTTCACCTCAAAATTTCTGATCATCTCAACTCCAAAATATTATGAATAAAAAAATCCAATTGTATCCCCTTCGTGCATGCTATTATTTATTCAAGTCACCACAGCTGTGCCTTCATTTAAAGGACCTAGCAAGACGCAATCTTGGAGAAAGATACCAGCCTTTTGTGTCACCTAAAGAAATTTAAAACTATGATCTCACTTTCCCTTGAGGAATTTTAAGACTTTAATAAAAGCGTATTGCAGTTTTTCATTTTGTTATTAAAGCAGCTGCAGATGAAACATCTAACTTTCCTGCGTTGCCCTTGGGAATTGTGCCTGTAACACATTTTCAAAAGTTGAGTTCAATGTATTGAGCTTTCTAAATTGCTTTGAAAATATCACACAAGATACTGTATGACAAGGAGATAGGAATAAACACACACATACATATTTTTCAAGGAAAAATACTTTAGTATTTTGACATTTACTTCTTCTATTGAAACAGTAGAACAAATTCTTAGTCAATATTTATTCCTCATTATGTTATTTATGCTCATGGGTGAATGACTGGCAGTCAATACAACTCTTTCACAATGATAATATTATAAAGGGACAGATATTTTTTAGTGAAACTGATGAGATAAATGATATGGCATTTCATTAAAATATAATATATACATATATTAACATTCAGGGACACTGATTATGCATAAATATGTAGTACGACAGAATCTGACTATGTTTCCATTACTGATTGCAATAGATTTGACTGCTGTATTAGCTATTATAAATGTTGAATATTGCTCAGCCTTGTTTAGGGAAATCTAGATGAGTGCCAGGAAGGTAAATTGGATGGAACTGTATCTCTGATTTGATTGTTTTTCACTGAAATAATAATGAAAGGAGAGGGATGTATTTTAATGTTTGAAGCAGTTGCACCTCTTCAAGGCGAAAAACTTCCAAAGGCACAGACAAAAGGAGACAGTGAATCACAGCACAGAATCTGGAGGACAACTGGCTATGCAGAGACTAAACAACTTCAGTAAATAACAAGGACCAGAAGGTTCTTGTATTACCTTCCCTAAGTTATCCAAGTTTTTTTAATCTGAGAAGTTAAATATCCTAGTTTATAAAATTTAACATCTTGACTTTTAGCTTGCTTGATCTTCACTGAGGAAAGTGCTACAAGATAGATACACCTCACTATCGTTAGGAAATTGTTAAATATATATACAAATATTTGTATATATATATTTATTGAGTTATTATTATGTTAAGGGATGAATACCTAATTCAGTCCTATGAATTCAACACATTAGAATGGGCTTGCACAGCCACCCTGAAGGAGTTTTGTTACACCCTCTCTCATTGCTAACTTAATGAATATTTCTCTTTATTGAAGCAAGAGATTGCAGATTCTTTTGAACTGCTGGTGATAAATACCCTGTCTGCAGAGAACATGGAGGTACCAAGAATGTGAATGATACAGCTGACCAAAAATGCATTAAATTATGGAATAACTCCATAGAGATTTCTGTTTCCCAGGGAAGCACTTGGTACAACCCCATGTGTAGATTTTATAAAATAGGTATCCATACATGCAGGGAAGAGGGGCTTTCCTTTTGACTGGTCCTGGAAATCAGTGATGTCCACTCAACTTGTCAGTGATGGTGTTTTCCCCGGAATTCTTTCTCTCTTAAACCATTTTTATACTGTTTTCTTAGTTTCAGGTGTAACTTTAGTTGCTCTAGTCATATCCATATTTGTTGTGATTGGTGTGACAGAAAAGAAAAGCTGCTAACTTGGGGTGACAACTATACACTTTATCAGTTTCACCGTATCACCAAGATCCCATCCATACATTGTTTTCACGAAGTCTGGCCATGGTGTTCGCTATGCTCCTCTCTCCACTCTGTATCTGTTAGAGTCAGCATATCAAACTCCTGTGGTTTTACCAGCATGTAAGTTTTGCAGGTCTCATGTTGCTTAGGGAATAATCATGAAATAGATTCTTTGCACACTAACCACATTCCATCCTGGAGGTTTCCTCTGCAGTGTACCTTCTCTTAGGAGGTAGATATCTCAAGAAGTCACCCCCAGTAATTATTCTACACAACCCACCCTGAGACTAAAATGACTCAAGCTCCCCAGTTTTTAGAAGGAATTGGAGAGGTCACATGCATGCTTGTTATGAGGTTTATAGCTCAAGGGGCTTTTGGCCTGCTCACTATCTAGGGAGTAAGATGATTGATTCACCATTAGTATTTAGCAGTACAATGTTATCAATCCTGAGCAAGGCCTTAGGTATAACAGCCAGGACAAAGGATGAGGTTGGGGACAAGGGGGAGCACACTTTCACGGTTATACAATTAAGTTTCAAATTGGATAGACATGCTCCTATCAGATATTTCAATAAAATTATTTTGGGGTCAAATTGTCTTAGTTTTCACTTCATTTCTGATGCTCTGCCTGAGAACACTGTTGAAACCTGCAATCACACTGACAAGACCTTGTCATACATCTGCTTAGGTTAACCCATACTTACAGTTTATCGTGGATACAACACACATTCTTTCTCATAACTCATTCATCTGGTGTGTATACTCTCAAACTCTTGCTTTTGCTGATAGTTGCAACTATGGGGAACCTTTTCAGTTGATACACAGCATTTCAAATGTAGTAACATCAGCTTATTGAAATGAAGCTGCTGTTGATGTGGAAAGCTTTGAAGGCTAAGAAATTAAGATGATTTCATTGTCTTGTCAAATATGCATAGACACTTTCAAATATCATGATAAATAGAGCAATGAAATAAATGGAGCAATGTTAATCTTTCTTTGCTTTAATTTGTCTCCTTATGCTGGCACTCTAACATAAAAGAATCTGTTTCTTTTTGGCTGTTCCAGAGATCTGCTAGACAACTTTGGCCAAGTCAGTTTTCCTTGGCATATGTTCTCCCAGCCAATGCAGTTAATGATCCTGACCTCTTTTCTAAAATGATTTGCGGTCCTTGGGTGAAAAGTTCTCCCTAAAGGCTTTATAGTTTTATTATTATATCCACTTTACAGTTACACTATTCAAGGTCAGTAGACCTATATAGCTGAGCAAAAAAAGAGAACATATGACTATCAGTGCTATGCGGTAAGTGCACTCAAAAGTATCCAATTGAATGTTTAGCCCAAATGAACCCATATTTAGTATGGCTTCACATATTGTTGTTGGAAGTTTGATGCACTGGATCTTGAACTTGCTTTGATTATGATTCTGCAGTGACTTCTTAAAACTTTTTAATTCATTGGCTGCTGCCCCCAAGGGATTCATACGGATTGGGTAAGAAAAGAATGACATCGATAGCGTATAATGAAATTCTATCCAGGATGTCCAATATTCCTATGCCTTCAACTCTGTTATTGTGTTGGATTCTTTGACTGATTTGTTCCAGTTATGGCAAAAAGGGAGGGCAAAAAGGGGCACCATCGCCTTTTGCTGCTAGACAAAGTAAAGACTTCTGAGTGATATCCATTATTCCTTAGTGTAGGCTCCAATACAATGTCTTTATTTAAGAAAGTTTTAGACCATTATGTGAGACTCCAAAACTTTCATCAATAGCTGCCTTTCAGCCAATCAGATGATCCTTCAGCATATAATGCTAATAAATAAATATCTTCTCTCATTATTTCCATTTTACAGAGGTCTGCAACCTCTAATTTGTGTGTTCCATCAGCTGATATAATGACATCTTACTATTACATCCGTATTGCTCCTTCTCTCTTCGAGAGACTGCCTTTCTCTGCTATTTTGAATACACATTGTCTTATGTCTTTAGAAAGATAATATTTTTGTCATTGGAAAAGATCCAGGAAAGCACTTAATCAAAAAACTTCACACTAAGCTAGCAGCTGTGTAGTGTTAGTTAGATGACTTGAACTTAAGCTTAAGGGCAATATTTAGTCTTTGGGATTAAGTTTCCAATCAGCTCCTTCCATTCAACTGAGTTGTGTTGTTCAATGAGGACAGTAGTAAGGAGGTAATTTAACCGAACAAATGTTCTTGGCTTAAGGTCTCAGTGCACCTTCTTCTCTACAATTTTTTCACTACTTGTGAAATATTTAATTTTAAGATATTTTTCTTATGGAATGGACTAATTGCACCAAGCTTTGCTTTTGAATCACAAGCTTCTGTTTGTTTTTGTTTGTTTTTCCTATTTGTTGGTTGTTGTTGTTTTTTTTATTTTTTATTTTTAATTTTCATTTTTGGACCATAAACAAGAAATAAAGTTGATAAGCAGTTCAAATTTAAAAAAAAAAAAAAAAAAAAAAAAAAAAAAAAAAAAAAGTAAGAAAGTAAATCAATAATGAATGCATACTTCACAGACCATACAGCAAATTTAAGGATGTGCTTACATTCACTACCTCTGTTCCAGGCTGTCTGAAAGTCAAAGGTGGTCTGTAATGGATAAATATGTTTTACAATGCATGCTTTATTCAAATTTAAGTCACTATACTTTCTATTCACTTTAGTGATGGTACGTACAAAATTAAATGGCTATGCCTGTGTTCATCTTGCAAATGAATCACTTAAATAAACTGTAGTATGTTTGGTATACTCTTTTGCTGGAGATTAAATTAGTAGTGTGTTTTTAGACTACCATAGACTTTGATCATTTAACATGAATAAAGTAATGGTAATGTCTGATAGAGTCCAAATAATCAACTCTTACCTATAAGAGTTGTTCATACCTACTATTTGCATTCAAAGAATCTACTTCTTTTAATAGTATGTACTAGAATTCAGGCCTTATAACTTACTGATTCTATTTTAATAACTATGCTGCATGCTTCTTTACTCTCTTTTTTCCATTTCAGATTTGCTTTCCAGGACACATATTCATGAGGTAAAAGTGAGGAGTGACTATGAGCTATAGAGCTGAACTCTTATGGACAGTGGGAATAGTAGAGAAAAATCTTCTCATGAATATCCACTAATCGACTAATTACTGCATTGCTCTAGCTTTACTTAAAAGCCTGATACAAATTACAAAATGAATACTACTTGAAAAAAAAAAAGTGTATCTATCTATCTATCTATGTACGTATTAAGTGTAATTCTTTTTAAGTTGTAACTGTAGATATCAAGATTCTAAAGAACGGAAAATTACACAAAACCCTTTTTTATCTATGGACTATACTCTCGTGTTACTAAGCAAAGAAATAGCCTTGCAGCTTTTTATTATTCTTCAATTCTTCAAAAATATTCTTCTGACTGGATGGCCAGGACCAGAGTTGTGGTCAATGGAGTTAAATACAGTTGGCGGCTGGTCACAATCGGTGCCCCCCAGGGCTTGGTACTGGGGCTGCTTCTATTTAATATCTTTATTAACGATCTTGACAAGGGGATTGAGTTCACCCTCAGTAAGTTTGCAGATGACACGAAGCTGGGAGGGAGTGTTGATCTACCTGAGGGGAGAAAGGCATTGCAGAGGGACCTGGATAGACTGGATCAATGGGCCAAAGTTCACTGTATGAGTTTCAATAAGGCCAAGTGTCAGGTCCTGTATTTTGGTCACAACAATCCCAGGCAACCCTACACGCTTGGGGAGGAGTGGCTGGAAAGATGCCTGGTAGAAAAGGACCTTGGTGTACTGATGGACAGTCGGCTGAATATGAGCCAGCAGCGTTCCCAGGTGGCCAAGAAGGCCAATGGCATCCTGGCTTGTACCAGGAATGCTGTGGTGAGCAGGACTAGGGAAGTAATCCGGCCCCTGTACTCGGCACTGG
>JAOWBP010000001.1:132787147-132800844 GCA_028571105.1 Tragopan temminckii | reverse complement strand
GGAAGTGACTGACTGATGAGTTGAGAGATGAATAATCTACTGTTGCTTTTTTTGCTTTTTATTGGGGGGGAGGGGAGGGAAGGGGGGTGGCTACATTTACCTTCTGTGAACACATGGAATGGAATGGAGTAGCCGCCCTTTTTGTTATTCCTTCTGCTTTTAAGTATTAGTGCACAACTGTGGAAAATCAAAGTTAGTTCTAAAATCGCTCATCTGGTTACTGAGAACCACAATACTAATATCAACATACTTATTTAATCCAGATTCTCAGATGAAATTTTGCTGGATTAGCTTTACTGTGCATTGCAAAGTGTAGAAAAGACAGCAGCAGACCAAAGCAGATTGACAGATAAAACAGACCAGAACTTATATTTTCCTTTTAAATTACACTAATTTCATCTGTTTATTATTTGCAGTGCTTTGGCTTGATTTTTCTTTTAAGAAGTTTTACCAGTCTTTGGTCCGTGGGTTTCTGTAGAGTCTCTTTTGATTTACCCCAATGCCAAGGGAAGAAGGATGGAAGGAAGTTGCATAGCTCTCATGAGACATCTAGTCATAAGATGTAATAATAAAGACAAATGGATGCACTCTTTTATGGCAGTTACTGTGTCACCAAGCAAGGGCTTTGAGTCAACTCAGCAAGTGCTGTTGTGAGGAAAAAATGTTGTATCTTGATCAAGCTACTCTTGAAAAGGAACAGAACTGTTGCATAAATATCCAATTGCTGAGAGGAAAAAAAAAAAAAAAAAAAAAGGTGGAAATAGAATCTGTAAATATCATGTCGCAGTTCACTAGCAAATTATTGTCAGTAATCATGTTTACTTTCTCCAGGAGATGTCAAACAAGATACTGATAATGCACATTTCAGGAGTTTGCAGCAAGAACATGGTGAGAATGAACTTGGGAATAAAACTGCTCGTTCTAAAAATACTTTGGCGTATTTCAATATCATTATTGCCATTCGTAAATGACACATACAATGAATGCAGTATTCTGATCTGTTCCTTTGTAAAATACATTTGTTTGCACCAATCCATTAATGAGTCATCATTTATTTACATCAAATAGTTAATGATGCTCTGAAGGAATCCAAAGTCAGCTGAAGAGAGCTATTTGTGGAAAAGGCAATTTGTGTAGGATCTATTGCAGCTCTAAGGAAGCAGATACTGCTGGCAGTTTACTACATATTCAATTTACATATTGATTCATGATTATATTGACTTTTTAAGTTTTAAGTTGCCTATAAAGACATAGTGTTTCATGTTACTGGGGATTCAGATCAGACTGCTCAACCACTTTTAGAAAGAATGGAGACCTCTGTTTGTCAAAGTAAGGCAAAGCAAGGAAACAGGGAAGAGAAAATAAGTGGGAAAAAAAAAAGTGAAAAAAGGGAGAAAAAATGAAAAAAGTAATGAGGGGTCAGACAGAAAGAAATAATGAACTGCAAGAAAAGAAAGATTATTATAGATTTTTTTCCTCTCATGTAGCATTCCCAGTGCTCTCAGGGAACCTTTAATTTGAGCAAGCTTTAGAAGGGAAATGCAAGATTTAATAGATGAAAAACATTAGAGAGAACCTGTATGATTTAACTGATGAAAGAATGAAGATAGAGTAATACTGGGAAGTAAACAAAGAGAGAAACTGGGGAATTAAAGAAACAGGAAAGCTAAAAATGGAATTAAATTTGACTGTGGATGTTCTCCAAGAGAACAATGACACTGGGCCAAGAAAAACACAATGGAGATCTTTGCCTGGCCATGGAGAGAGGTACAGAGAAGCCTATTGTTCTCAGAAGGCTAAAGAAGATGAACTGAGAGCCAGTAAATGAACATAAATGAGCCATCGTGGGAGAGGCTAAGATCACACAGAAGAAAGACAACAGTACTGATCTCAGATTTTCTGTTAGCTCAAGTTGGCAGAGGATAGATTATCGGTATATAAGTTCCAGTCTTGGGAAGGAACAAAGATCAATACCTAAGTCCTCACCTGTTATAATTGCCATAAAAAGCTCAGCACAAATTTTTATTATTAAAAACATAAAAAGTTGTAAGTGTAGTAGCAAACAAAAGAGCCTCAGGAATCCTTTCACTGATTCTGATTCTGAGAAATTTTGCCTGTATTCATGCTATTAAAATCTCTAAGCCTCCAGAACAATGTTTGAGAACAGTTTTGGGTACTGTGTTTTGGCTTATAACTGTTTGGCACTTGAGACAGTTCAAAATTCTGTCAGGGATTATTTTAACAATTTTACAGCAGTGACAAGTATGAGATCAAGCCAGGAGAACATGTTTACTGGATAAAACCTGTAAAGCTATAAAACTTGATATAATTGTTATATAATCTTTGTTTATGGGATTTGAGGAGTCATCATTAAAACTTAAGCATAAAATGCATAAAACACAAAATAGCCAAATTACGTTAACGGATTCTGCAAAACCTTGTATGTAAAGATTTCTTTTTAGTATTTACATTTGTAATGAAGTAGAATTATTTGCAAGGCTGAATGAAAAGATAACATTGAAATTTGGGGTTTTAATTAATATGTATATTTGTTTTTTTCCTTTCTGAGGAAAATATATATTTTTTATTCAACTATAGCACACATTAAGGTATCTACAAACAAGTGTATTCAAATAAATACCCATACATAAATATGTTTAAGAGCCCTGTTATGTGTCTAATGGTTTACTGCAAATTAAAGCCCAAAAGTACTAGTGATTCCTAATTTTCCAAAGCACAATTTGTTTGTTTTTAACATGTTGCAGGGTATGATAAAGTACTGTTCAGTTTATGTGGATTGTTTTCCGTGAGACATGGTTATACTGAGAGACAACCAAGCATCCTATAGGAACAAATCCCAGCAAATCTGAAGTAGTCAGGCTCTCTGGAGAGGTAATTATAAGGGATTATAGACCAATCTGGCGAGTTGTGGGTAGAAAGTGAAATTTAAACTTCTGGAAGTCTTGGACAGGCTCCAGGAAGTCTGCTAATAAATCTGGTTTATAAAAATCCTCTGTCTTCTATACTTCTTTATATTCAAAATTATTGTTAAAATAGAATTTAATTAATGATAAGGAACTTGGGAAAAAAAAAAAAAAAAAGAGAGAAATATAAAATGTCCTTTTTACTCTTTATGGAAAACACTATGTGCCCCACATTGAGGTAATCTCTTCTTAGTTCTTAAAAAGTCACCAAAAATACTTCACAGAATTTGCCGTTACCTCCATTGTATCAATTTTTAATTTTATTGAATGTGAATGCTACAGTTATGTGTTGTTTCTCCCATTCTTTTTTTAGACTAAGAAAAGAAAAAAACAGTGTTGTATTTTAGCTAATTTTCACCCATATTGTGAACCTCAGTATCTGAATAATTATGAGTGTTAGAGGTTATAGTTTTAACTGTATTCTAAACTAATATCCATTTTTTCTTTGGATGTAAGTAAAAATGAAAACTATAAAGATAATTGGTTTTATATTTATATTTGTGAGTGTTAATAGTCCATAAAATAACACAAATATCATGAAAAATGCAAATGATCACTATGTGCCATAGGCTAGTTTCATTAGATTAATGAGCCACCCACTCCAGCTTTGATGCCTCTTCTAATTATGCATGATTCACCATTTCTTTCAGAAGAAAGAAATCTAATTAATTAGGTAAAAAATGTCATCTATAGGTCATTGACAGTATGGAAGATCACCACTAACTTGGTTTAGTCTTCAGGCAAAATTATTTATCCCCTGAGATTACAACCAAATGTCATTATTGAATCAAAAAGAGCTCCTGCACTAGGAAGATCACAGAAAAGAGAGAGGAAAAAAAGCAACCACCTTCTCTTTCCATCTGACTCATAAACAGAATTAGCTCTTTGACCTTAAGTAGGTAAATAGAATATTCCTGAGATGCTACAAATTAAAGATTCTTTTATTATTATTTTCTTTAACTCACGTAAAATAGAAGGGTGTTACAAAGTCCTAAGTGTTTGAAAAAGCTCTATAATAGTGACGATGACTGCTGGAACATCCTGGTAAAAACTAGTACTCTCATAGTTGAAAGTTCTCTTGCTTGAATGTCATGAACTCTCACCTTCAAATACAAAATTATAAGCCTGAAATTAGATTCCACTTCTTTTACAAAATGTGAAACTGCAACATTCTCTGAATAATTTACAATTTTTTTTCATAATTGTTTAATATAGGAACTGACCCAATTGCCATTGATTACAAGGAAATAATTTGGTAAAATGAAGGACTATTTAGTGAATCCATCATTATGCAGCTTTTAGTCTGTCAGGTTACCCCTAACCAGTGTAAAACTCACTGAAGGAGAGCTATATCGAATGTATATTCTCATGACACTGAAAACTAAAGCTAGTTTATTCCATATCTTCTGTCTATAAATGAGAAGAAATGCTATCAGGTGTATTTTGCAAGGAGATAAAACCACTGTCAGGTACTATCTCAGTTTGATTTATTCTCCTTCTTCCAAATGTAAAAGCTTAGATTCCTGATAGAGCAGTGCTAGTTAGATATTCTATAGGCTTTTAAAAGCAATGCAATAGTTGAGTTGACTAGATACAAAATTTACATTCAACACAGTACTATGCGGTATTAAGATGAACTTCATTTTAAACTGTTATGGAAATTTAAAAATGTTTTATTTATTTATTTATTTTCAGATGAGGAAGCAAATACTTGGCTTATTTTACTGATAGATTTTGCTTGGATTGAATCTTACATTTTTGTTTTTTTTTCATCATCACAATTATATTATAACACATACAGGTTGATGCAGTAAAGTTGAAGCAATAAACTTGAAATGAAACTTTGGCAATATGCTCTTGGCAATTATGATAAAACTGATATGTTCCAGAAAAAAAATGCTTTAATTTCATGGGATCAGCATTTTCTGACAGAAAATATATTAATGAGAAAGACATGAAACAGATTTTAACTGTTATCACCCAATAGAGAGTCCCTATTTATTTTATTGTCTGCAGTTATTACGCATATAAAAAAAAAAAAATCACTTTCTTTTTTTAGATACAGAAAGGGAAAGGAATAGGGCAGAAAAAAAATATATTGTGGACAGTTTTCTATCCTCTAAATTCACTAACAAGTTACTACCTAGAAGATCTACAATAAATGTTATTCCTGACTTTCTGGGACATTAGTCTCCATTGCCATATGCCTCTTTCCCCCAATCTTTACTTTGCTATACTTCATAGGAATCTGATAGATACCAGATAGCCACAGCTGTCTTGTCAAAGCAACCGAAAGCTAATTAGTCCATCACACTGCAATTATGCAAACATATAGAGGAGTTTGATTTATGGGAGTTGGGGATACTCCCAGGCAAAGCAACAAAAATATAGCAACCTCAGAGAAAGAATTGGAACTGAGCTCTTTGAGTATTTAGAAATAACAAAATAATTTGTTGATATGGCAGATTATTTTAGTAGAAGATGTAGAAAAGAGATTTTGGGGAAATTCAGAAGGGTGGATTGACATCCAGATTTACCCACATGTAATCTAGATATTAGAAACTAATTATATTATAATTTATAGACTGAATACATTATATTATATTTTCTGTTTCCTTTATCACAAATGTTTCAGGTACTTTAAAGTATTTAGGTATTTTATATATATATTTATTTTATATATATCAGGTATTTTAAATGTAGAATTAAAAATAAATATTTTCACGGAAGCAAATTTCTTTATACCACCTGTGCACATGCTTGTCAGCCACAGGCATATCAGTGTAACTTATACTATACTGAGACTGTTAGGATACTCAGCGACAAATCTCCTGGAGTTTTCCAAGGTCCCATGTAACATGGGTACAAATCAAAGTTTAAGTAACCTCAAATGGGAGTTATGCCAAGGGTATTTTCCGATCTTTCCCAGAGTGTCTATTAAGGTCAATTCTAAAGCAAGGTATGTATCTGATTCAGGAAATATTACAAATTCCCATGTGAAAACGGAAAGGATCATGGAATTTAATTTGCAATATGACATAAGAATAAAATTCGAGCATCTCCTGTGAGTACAATTACAAGTTATTAGGTATCAAGGTTATGCATTCGTGTCCAGGTAGTGTCATTTATTCTTTGTGGAAATCCCAGCTAGTGTCTTCATGGATTGTAAGTCCATGGTTGACTTTTTCACGGAAAAAGTCATTGTTTTCCCAACCACTATCATAACAAAGTATTTGACTAATTGTTATTAATTGTTTTAGATTACAGGAATGTTGGTCTCTCCTGGAGATATTTTTATGTAGCTTTTTCTGTACCTAAAGGAACTAATTGGCACTGTTATTATGCCTTAATGAACTGGATGGAGAACTGCATCATCTCAGAGTTTCACTCAGTCTTTCCTGCTGCATGATGGTGTAGACATAGATGAGATACTTCTAAGTCCACTGTAGAATTTTTCCTGGAGATGAAGAAATGATCATACAAGACAATGCTAAATATACAGCAAGTTAGGAAACATTTTGTTGATAGTATAAGATGATAAACAGAGATAAAGAACATTTGCTTTGGTGTAATCACAGATGACCGTAGGAAAATGTGCATCTGTAAGATATTATTCTTTTGCACCTTTGTCTCAAAGCTTGCTGAGGACAAGTCCAGGCAAGTCCTGGTCAAGGGCTGAGAAATCCTTTGTCTAAAGGACATAGTTGGGCAAATCCAGGCAAGTCCTGATCAAAGCTGGCAGAATCTTCTGTCTGAAGATTTGCAGGCCAGGGGCAACAAGATAAGCCACAGCTAAATGGGTGATCAGGAGAGAGATAGCCATCTCAGGAGGCACCAACCCAAGAGCCCAGGAATACCACACTGGCAGAAGAAGAAGGATAAAAAAGGGATCAACAACCATGAGGGTAGGTGTCTGACACCAGGCGCCTCACAACGTGATGCCTGCCTTCCAATGGACTCTCCTGGGCCTGCTACTTGATACCTGCCTCTTCCTCCTGGACTTGCTCTGTTGCTGTACATGCTTGCTGCCTATGGCCGGCCACTCTGCTGCTGCTCTCCCCCTGTGCTTTTGCTTTAGGCCGTGAGAATGGTGTGCAATGGGATGCTGCTGGATCTTGGTGGTGACTATCCTCGCTTCACGCAATTCTTGCTTCTTTCCTATCTTTCCTATTGCCCTTCCCTGCCACCTTAATTCATAATAGTCGCTGGCCTCCCCCTGCCCATCTCCCTGATTGATTAAGATTTGTAATAAACTGGTCAGATCAACATTTGAACCATTGTTTCTTTATCTCACGTCGGGTATATATATATCAAAGAACCTTCTCTCCCTCCTATGAATTGGTGCAAGGCAGCATCCAAATTTAGCACACCATTACTGGAGTCTTGGTAATTTTGTCTGATAATACTTCTGCAAAAACCCTTGAATCCAAGACTCCTGCCATATGCACAACTAGTAAGATAATTTTTTCTTCACATAGCTATCATCCTTTGCAAAGAGTCATATGTTTTTAACAAATACGATTTTTAAGATTCAAATTGGGATAGATTGGACTAGTAGGAGATAATATAGCACCCAGTCCACATGCCATCTATGTGCCATGGAACCACTTTCAAGTCCAGACACAGTTCAGATGAAGTACATATATATATATATATATATATGTGCATGTGTATGTCTATTTGTATATGTGTTTGTGTATATATATATGTCACTTCAAAAATAATGCCTCCTGTTCCATATGTTGTCCCATGATGTCAGAGACAGATGTTGGTGATACAGTGGTAGAGGTTGAACCTTCCCTCCAATATTCCATTACATTTTGTTGCTGTGGGACAGATGACAGCAGGGGAAGAGTCTAGCAAAATGGCATCTGACATGGAAGTGCATAGGAAACATAGGTGTTGAACTGAATTCCTCCATGCAGAAAAAATGACATCGATTGACATTCGTCAATGCTGAATGTTTACGGAGACCAAACAGTGGATGTGAGAAGAGTGAGGTAGTGGGTGGTACACTTCAGCAGTGGCAAAAGCAACAGTGAAACACCTCCTCCAGTGCAGGTTTTTATAAGCAGGGAATGCAGGTTCTTGTTCACTGCTGAAAAAAATGCATAGCTAGTACTGGTTACTATATTGAAAAAGAGTGTTTGGTAGCTGAGAATCTGTTCTATCAAGAAGAGTTACTGTGCTCTTACTATCTGTTGTAGTCTCCATGGAGATAAAGAGGAGGTATTACTTTCAGAGTGACCTACAGACATGTATATGATATATATGTTTATGATCTTTCTCTATAAAAGTAAAATGGCTTTAGGTGCATAAAAGCTTTGTTAGTGTGAACTGGAATGTAAAAAAAAAATTCCTCTTCATTTAGTAGGATATTTAAAAAGTCTGATGCTGGTGATTTGTCTCTTAAGCATTCTTATTGGAAAGTGTGCATAAAAATAGATAAGCAAACAGATATAAATAGCAGTAGTATTACCGTAGTTTTATTAATGTATCTAATGTAAATATTTTGTCCAAGTTTTCCTATATAGCATGGGAATAGTTGTTATTACAGATATTTCATTTTGTATTTAATGTCTACTTCATGCAGGGTTTTTTTGTTGTTGTTTGTTTGTTTGTTTGTTTCTGCATTCATTCACTGTCATTCAACAATTTTACACCTAGGATTATATGTATGAAATGTTAATCTTTAACTGGAACTTCCTGATATTCAGAAATGGCTTTTATCCACAGGGTAAATAGGCAGAAGTAAGAGCAAAAAACACTATATGACAAGCTTGAAGTGACAGACTGAAATTCTCTGCTGTATGATAAGACAAAACCTGACATGATTAGCTAAAAAAAATTGTCATGATCCTAATGAATAGTCAAAGAAATAGTTTGCCAAACTGTACACTGACTTCAGCAGGATATCAAAGGCTTTCAAATCAGTTTAGTATTTGGCCTTTGAAAACTTAATCGGATAATTACAATTGCTGGTAAATTAGGGTCTGATTCTCCTGCCTTTAGGTTAATGATAATTTTTTCTATTGAGTTAATCGGAAGCAGTGCTAGCTCTTTGTATTGCAAGTTATCATTTGTGATCTCATGTTTAAAAAAAAAAAAAAAAAAAAAAAAAAGACAATTATTCTCCACAACCTTTTCTTGATAAAGCTATATATATTGCAATACAGACTGAATGAATTAGGTCCTTTCACTCTAGAGAAGAAAAGGCTAAAGGCTCAGAGGGACTTTATCACAGTATTCCATTACTTAAAATACAAATACAAAGAACTTGAAGCTCCACATGGAGCCTTATAGAGAAGACAAAGGGCAATGGGAACAAGTTGCACCGGGAAAGGTTGCATACAGACCATCTATATGTAGTTGGGATTAGAGATGTCAAATAGTGTAGTTTTTTACAACTCTTTATGGTCTTACACTTCATTGCTCCATGGCAGGTATATTCTGATTTCCAGGAAATGGTCCATCTGTTAAGAAAGCAGATGGAATAGTAGTTTCAGGGGAATTGTTTACTATGGTGCATAGTTATGACATACTATTGAATGTGTTGTTTTCTACAAGAAAAATCCAAAGCTGGAAATTAGGCAGTAAGGACTATCCTATTTTGAAGCAGTCTCTTTATTTGTGATTGAAGTCCACTAAGTCCACTGCTCACACTAAAGCAGTTTGTGGGATCAGTCTTCTTGACTAACTTGAACTTGGGTTGAAGAGCATTAGTCTCCCATCTAAGGGGCTGGATATGTTGTCCGTGACTTGGATTGGATCAGAAGGCATATAATATTATCTCTTCACACTAAAGGCAGCAGTTTTATTCATAGAGGGCATTTAAAAGGCATTTTGTGAGTACAGAGTATATACCAGGTGTTAACAAAGCAATACCTCCTTTTACTATTTCCATTAACTGTTTCTATAAAGGCATAAAAGAGGGTCAGGGAGGCAAAATCTGATTAGATCTATTCACTGCAAGAAGCCAAAGTCAGAAGTGGACTGTCTTGGCCCTCCAAACTTTATCTCAGCTTCAAGGAGGAACAGTTTTCATTCTACCTTAAAGAAAATTGTTCTGTTTTTCTGTAATGTGAAGTAAAAGCCCTTCTTGTGGACAGGAGCAGAGAAACTGCTCATTCCTCTGACATTCACTTCAACTGGAGGTTTTTGTTTTAGGATTACAGTCAATTGAAGCCCACGTGAATCAGCTGTAAAAACTGATTCATATTTGTAATCTTTCAAATGAGTGCACCGACAAATATCTGGGTTTAAGAAAAAAGAGTCAGAAATGGTCTTGCATTTGTTTAGAATTGCACACAATGTGTTAGTGAAAACAATCAATATCTAATTACTCTCTGAGACCACAGTCATCTCTACTGTAACATATTCCAGACATAATCTACCCACTGCATGACCTGGTATATTTGTTTGTGACAGCTCTGCTTCAAATATAACAGTGAACAGATTGCACCAAGAATAGTCTCCATCCCTCACAAAACAACCTGTGGTAAGGTTGCTATGTTGTGGCTAAAGGCAAAACTAAATTCAGAAAATCAGCATTACTCTCTGGTAAGTACGTTCTTTCAAAATCAGCTGCTACTCAGTGACCATATTTGTTTTCACTCTCCTCAGTGAGAGGAACTCTACTGAAGTTTGTCTAAACAAGTATAGTATTTTGCCCTATGTACAAAATAGAACAGTACGTGCCCTTCTTTGGGGGCCTGATTTATCAAAGTCCCAAAGATTTTATTTATTTATTTATTTTATAAAACACTGAAAGGGGAAGGAATATTTTTCTCTGCTTGCAGATACAACTTCAAAGAGTCCAGATGAAATGATTGCTCAGAAACACTGATTTCTTAGACACTGAAGGGCCAGATTCTGTTTTCAGAAGGTAAAATATCTGAGAATTTTGTGCTGGATTGATTATCTAGAATGAAGTGGTAATTTATATTAGTTACTTAACAAAACTGTCATACAGTGGTAGAGAAGGAACAATAGCTATGGACAAGAGACTCACCATGTCACTTTAAAGCAAAAAGAAACCTTGTTTCTTATGGTGGTGGAGAATTTTAAAAGCCTTAGTAGAATTAAGTTCTACCTTAACAAATTAATGATAGAATGTACAGAAATTCCAAGTAACTTTTGTAAATAAATCTGGGTTCAGATATTAGTAGTTTTAATTCTGAATATAGAACCTTTAATGAGTCCAGACAGTCAAGTTAGAGTTCCCGTAAATCACAGTTACAGGAGCCACAAGAAATTTTGTAGTTAAGTTCATCAGGTCAGCAAAAAGCAGTTGAGGGAGTGCCTGTGACTAGGTATCAATATGTAAGTATAAATTCACTTGTATATATACACAGCTGTCATGTAGATGGGTAAAGAGCAATCAGGCCTTCATAGTTTTCTTTTCAGCTCCTATGTCTATGTTTCATGAAGTCCATGGAACACAACAAATTATTATATATAGGATATATATATATATAGGAGTGCAGAATAGACAGAAAGAGGTGCATAGATACCTATGTGGATAGTAAAACTTTCCTGAAGTTCAAACTCTTCCAGACATTACTTTATCAATACAAAAAAAAAACAAAAACATAAAATGCAAAAGAAAACAATCCTTAACTGGAGTTCCTCAGATCAATCATTTGTATTATTGCTAGAAGACAACATGAAAGACTGACTGTAAAAGAATTTATCAAAATCTACAGTAGCAACTCTTCCAAATTCTGAAATTACCAAAGGAAAGAATAAAACAGATGTCCTTAGCTGAATCCGTAAATAGTATTAATTCATCTGTGTATGTGAAATATGCAAGGAATTAAATATCAATTGCAGAAGCAATTAGCTAATTTTCAAAATTGCAGTTATACAGTAATTATTACTAATCTTTCAAAAACAAGTCTTTCAAGTCTTCCACTTTCCTGACTTAAATTATTGTAGTCTTTGAAGTCTCTATCTTTGAAGACAAAAATTACTTGAAGTTTTTGAAGCTATAGTAGTCATAAAAGAAAAACGCTGCTGTCCAAATGTGTCACTAAATTCAAACTGTTTTAAGCTGATGAGGGATCTGGAGTACAAATCTTATGAGGAGTGGCTGAGGGAACTGGGATTATTTAGTTTGGAAAAGGCTCAGGGGAGATCTTATTGCTCTCCTCAACTACCTGAAGGGAGGTTGTGGCTAGGTGGGGGTTGGTCTCTTCTCCCACCTAACTTGCTATAGCACTAGAGTGAATGGCCTCAAGTTGTGCCAGGGGAGGTTCAGGTTGGATGTCAGGAAATATTCTCTGCGAGAGTCGTCTGGTGCTAGAACAGGCTGCCCAGGGAGGTGGTGGAGTCACCGACCCTGAAGGTGTTCAAGAAACATTTAGATGTTGTACTGAGAGACATGGTTTAGTGGAAAATATTGGTGATGGGTGGTTGGACTGGATATTCTTGGAAGTCTTATCCAATCTTGATGTTTCTATGACTCTCAGTACTGTCGATTTCATTTTGTAAGTGAATCTCTGCAGTTGGCTTTAAGTTTTCGAAGTAGTTGGACAGCTTAGTTGTTAAATATATAAGTGCCATGAATGGCTAGATGTTGTGGAATAAAAATATGTGGGAGGTAAAGTACATTTAGAAACATAGAGTGCAAAGACATGTAGTTTGTATTTTGGGTTAGAAACAAAAAAGATGGTGAGGAAAAGAAATTACTTAATGCTTTATACACACAATCAATAAACAGATGGTTTAGAGACAATGACTAGGACCAACAGTCTCTAAAAAACCCTATGTAAGATCTGGTGACAAGATAAATGAAGACCAAGATTTGAGCACAGGTTGCAGCTGGACTTAAATTGTGATTTAGAGCTCAAGAAGATCAGGGGATATGCCTGTGCCTGTGGACAAAGAAAGGGAGGATATTTATGTGTCAGCTAGTGAAATTGAGTCCATACTGTCTAGAAGAAGGACTGAATCTACATGTTATTTAGGTTTCTGTGAATGTTATTTATTCTCTCAGTCCCAGCAAAGATAGTGTTCCCTACCTCTCCCAACTTTTTTATCTGTGATTGTGTTTGTGTGTGCACTCACCTTTGCTAGCTAGATCTAGACCTACAAAGGAGAACAGAAACAAATACCGAGGAAGATAAATTCCCTGGTTCTTGAAGTCTACTAGGTTCAGTTTTCCTCAACACATGCAGATAAGAAATATGTGACCAAAGTAAGAAGGTGAACATATCCACAGTATGTTTATACTTTTTCCAGATGTTGAACATAAATTGAATGCTAGTCCATGCTACTGTGTTGTCTTTCAATATACTTCTGCAAGAGGGAGAGGGGGAGGGGGAGAGGAAAGGGGAGGAAAAGGAGAAGGAGAAGGAAAAGGAAAAGGAAATCCAACATATTTTAATCAATGATAGTTTATTTGTTCTTAATCTAACTTCTCTCCTTCACAGAGTATTTCAATAATATTATATTCTGTCAGGTACAACAACTCATGTTTACATGGATTACATGGAGATCTAATTGTCAATGCCTTTCAGCTTTATTCTAGACTTTGATCTTTTCTGTTTCTCATTAATTATTATACTGAATTTTGTTTTATTGCAAACAAAAATCCCATCTCATATGCTCCCTAACTTATTTCTAATTGTCCTGAAGGACTGTATCAAGCAAAGTGTGGAGCACTCTGAACTTCCACTGGAGTATCTTATAGAGATGCTCAGTACCTTGCAA
>JAOWBP010000001.1:132767063-132781861 GCA_028571105.1 Tragopan temminckii | reverse complement strand
AGGAACCACTGCCAAAAGGCAGTACGGATAACCATTGTCTCTCCATTTTGAACATTCTTCCAACATCATCCTTGAAGGTTCTGCACCATCAAGCACATTTGTGTGCTTATTCTTATCCTGCAAAAATATTGTTTTAGCTCTTACTTCATTTCAGCCACTTCCAAATTTAAAAAATAAAAATGAAATATGTATATATTCAGTTTTCAGAATCCCCCATGATAAAGTTCTGGATCAATTACCCTATGGTGTGAAAGAAATGAATGCTAGAATGTTTAGAAGTGGTACTGTTAGTTACTCCGGTACAGGAAGGTGATATTACTTGTGTGGATGTATTTAACAAAGAAGATATTACCTGTGAGAAACCCTAGGTTCCTCTTTACTCAGTGTGGCCCAGGTAAGCCAAAGGATTGGACATTCACGTTCTACAGCTTACACATGAGCAGGAGCAGAGACTAAGTCTCTTCTCTCTTAAGATCAGCAGTAGGACTTGAAGAAATGGCATAAAGTTGCATTAGGGAAGACTCCAGTTGGATATTAGGAAAGGGCTTTTCACTCAGAGGGTCATCAGGCACTAGAACAGGCTCCCAGGATAGTGGTCATGGCACCAAGCCTGCTGGAGTTTGAGAAAAGTTTGAGTAACACTCTCAAACTTATCATTTGAAATTCAGGTGGTCCTCTACAGATCCAAGAGTTGGACTTGATGATCCTTATGAACCCCTTCCAACTCAGGATATATTACGATTCTATGAAATATTTTTTAGTACCTCAGAAGCTGAGAAAATCTTACATTTTTTAAAAAAAGGATGTGGAATAAGATGAACTTAACTGCTACGTGAAAGAACTGAAATGTATTACATGAACCCTGATTAATAAATACGCCTCTGTTACAAGTTCAAGATTTCAAGGCATGCCCATGACAAATTACCACTGTGGTTCAGGACAGGTTTCTTTTTCTATTGACCTAAAATAACAGTTACTATCATTAAAAACAAAGCTTCAGCTACATATTTGGCAGCTGTTGAAAACAGCTCTAAATGCCTTAGTGATGTTTTCAGAAGAGGATCCTCTTGTAAGCTTTGTCTAGAGACCAACATTTCTAATGTATGAAACAATGATTTGAAGTGTTCTAAAATTCAACACTTTGCTTTTAATTAAAATAGCATTATCAAGAAGACCAATATTATATAAAGAAGAAATGGAAAATAAAATTACATCAGCAAAACTGTCTCACAGATAAAGCACATAATGAACAGCAAGGCTGAGGCTAAGTAAAAACTGACCAATAATCAGGGTGATCTGAAGCCTCAGAAGTTACAAGAGTTGTTTCACAGAAATAGAGAATCTTAAAAGAATTCTGGATAGGAAGGACCTTGGAAGGACCCTAATCCAAAATCCTGTTCACAGCAGGGTCAACCATACTGGGCTATTCACTGCTTTATGCATTTGGGTCTTGAAAACCCAAGGTTATTGGATTTAAACTCTTTGAGTAGCCATCTCTATTGCTGGACAATTTTCATGGTCGTATGTTATTTTTTGTCCTCTTGTCATGCACTTCTTTGATGAGTCTTGCTTTGCCTTCTCAGTAACCTTCCTGCAGGAACCTGCAGACTGCTGGTTAGGTCTTCCTCTCCCATATCTTCACCTGATTCCCTCAGCCTTTCCTTATACAGAAAGTGCTCCAGCCCTAACCTAGTGTCCTTCCACTGAAGGACACTCATCTTCCAAGCATTTTTCTTGTTTTGGGGAGGCAACACTAACTCTAAAAAATCATCTCTTTCTATCGGTTGGCTATGGTGTATAAATGCAAATTCATGCAGCTTTGGATGCTTCTGACCTTTCTCACTGTCAAGATGCACTGCTGATTTCCAGTCAGCTTGCTGATTCCGAGGGGGTCCAGCTTCCTTCTGCAAAGCTTCCTTTCAGCCAGTCAATCTCCAGACTACTGCTGCAAAGGATTTCTTCTTCTTGGATAGAGGTGTTTGCATTTGTGCTTTCTGAATTTCATAAACTCTCATCAACCTTCTCCTCATGCCTATGCAATTCTCACATTAAATGCACTGATTGTATTTTCTAGATCAGTATCACTTGTGAACTTTATGAGTCTGCATATTCATACTGTGGTGTTGTATTTTTATTCAGATTAATTTCATACTTTTCGCTACTGTATTCATTATGCTGCCAACAAATCCCAAGCTAACCTTGTAAGAAGTGACATTACAGTAATTGCTGGAAGGCACTGATCTTTATCTGCTTATTGTCAGACAGTTGGGTTAAAATGAGGCTGAGAACAACTGAGACCTTACCCTAAAGCCCAGTGTTGAGAGATAGGAAGTGAATTAAGTTTTGATCTCAGTCTGAAGAATTTTTGTAACAGAAGCTTGTAGACTCAGAGCTGAGTAAACTCTGAACTATTCAAAAATGGGTAATGTCTTCAAAAACAAATTTAGAGGACAGAAAAGTGAAGGCACAGATATGCCCCGGAGATACACATCCCTTTCTCTCCCTGGCATTTTATACTTGAATGCATTCTCAGATCTCTCAACCATTCCTATTTCTAACCTCTCTTCCCTAGCTGTGATGAAGGATGAAGGAAGAAGGAATTGTTTATAGAGATGAGGAAGTGATGCAATTAGATAGTGGTAAGAAAATGATTAGTGGTGTATTGGGCTCATGTAGTAGAGTTTTGGTAGCATGAGGACTGAAAGGGTGGCCTCTGTAAGCACAGACCAGGAGCTGCCCCGTGTTAGATAGGATCCTGGTCCAGCTGGCCCCAAAACGACCCACCATAGGCCAAGTCTAAGCCAATGAGTGATGACTGTTCAGTCTTTGTGAGAGTAGATATAAGAAAGGGTAATGAAATGCTGAACAGCAGTTGTGAGAGAGGAGTGAGGAAAATGTTGAGAAAAACAACACTGCAGGCTCCAAAGTCAGTGCAGAAAGATGGCAAGAAGCAGTCCAAGCGCGGAGCAGTTTTTCTTGTGGAGAAGGCACATAGTGGAGCAGCCTCCCCCCTGCAGCCCATGACACCACGGGGAGCAGATCTCCATGTGCAGCTATGGAGGAGCCCATGGTGCAGTGGTGGATGTGGCCTGAAGGAACCACAGCCCATGGAGAGCCCCCACAGAAACTGGCCCTGCTCCAGAGCTGCAGCCCCTGGGGATGAGTGCAGCAGTAATCCACTCCTCAAGGTAGGGCTTTGTAATGAAAAGCCATGTTGGAGCAGTGCTTGGAGAGTTGCAGCCTGTGGGAAGACCACATAAAAACAGTTTGGCATCCAGTGGAAGAGATTCCATGCTGGAAAAAGGGCAGAGAGTGAGGAAGAAGGAGTGACAGAGGTGAAGTTTTACAGACTAACTCTAATCCTATTCCCTGTTTTTCCCCCGTTGTGGTAGGAGGTAGAAGAGAGTAGATAGGAGTGGGAAGATAATTTTGCCTTGCTTTTAGTTTCTCACTGCTCCAGTCTGTTTGTAGTATGCAGCGAATTAATCTCCCTGTAACTGAGTATGTTTTGCATGTGATGGGAAGTAGTGAGTGCTCTTCCTATCCTTATCTCAACTCACAAGCAATTTTTCCCTCATATTTCGTCCTCTTCTATTTCTGAGGAAGGGGAGTGAGAAAATGGTATGGTAGAAATTAGGTAGCCGTCAGTGTGAAAGCAACTAAAGTGTCTGCGTGTGAGTTATCTTGTAGTTGGTGTAATAGTTACCAGGAATTCATTGGTACTGAATGGTGTTAAAATTTGAAATGTAGAGATATTGGGAAAGTGAGTTTTTTTTAAGAGAATTACAGTACCTGAAACCTCAAAAATTACATATTTCCTAATGATAGTTTATATTCTGAATATTTCCATCATACTCCATAGTCAGAAAACACTAGAAAATGTAGGGATGAGAGCCTGAACAGCAGTCATAATCTTGTCTTTTTATTAACAATGTACCAGAATTCCGGCATATATACACTTTCTCTACCTATGATCACAGCAGGATCGCATCTCACCTTTTCATAAACTTGATTAGTTTTTCAGTATTGTTTTATGATTACAAACATGGTGGATATATTCCCTATGGAAATCCAGGCTGGCTCATTGGATCTGTGAGTTTAGACAAAATCTTGCCTATAGGATTGCCTGAGCACAGGTAGTTTTCATTGACTTTTTTTTTTTTTTTTTTTTTTTTTTTTTTTTTTTTTTTTCCCAGTAGGAGATGTTGAAGCATCATCATTTAGAGACACAGTAACCTCTTGTTCCTTTTCTACTTCCTGTCACCAGACAGGCTGCTACATGTTGGTAAGTCACAGAAATACCAAACATTTCAGGGACTTGATTAATGGCAATAGTTACTTCAGTTGTTGGATTTGATCCCTGAGCAGAAACCTGGCATCAGTCAAGAGCCTGAATTTCTCACTGTTGCTAAATGATTTAGTACTCCATGTCCTGTGCTCTGCAGCTTCCAGTTGGAGCTGAACAGTTTTACTGTCACCTTCATAGTATAGTAATATCTTCCACTCTGCCTTAGATTCCAGGTTGTTGGCAAGTCACTGCTTTTAGAAAACACTACCAAAGGAGTCATTAGAAAAATTAGCATGGGGTAGACACTTGATCTTTTGTGCAGTTGTTGCTGGTTGTTGTGGTTTTTTTGCTTGTTGTTGTCATTTTCCCCAGTAAAATCAAAACAATATTGCTTTATTATTTCGGAGATTATTTCAGAGAAGTCTGCTGAATCTCTTATAATTTGTGAATGACAACTTGTGTGATAATACAGACTTCCTGAACTTTGGAGTTATTATTGAATTTTCCAAAGATATTTTTCACATTAAAATGAAAAATCTGCAAAAGATGTACGAAGTCATTAAAACATGAATTCTGAAGCAAATTTTGCATTCTATTAATATGTATTCTGAAGGTGTCAGGTAGGTTTCCAACTAACATTCGTATTATACTAGTAAATTTAATTAGCTAGTTAATCAGATGTTGCAATAACCTGCCAATGAGTTCAAAGAAAATTGTAAAACCAAATGGAAAAGATTTGAAAGAAAAAAATAAGAAGAATTCTGCAATTAACTCTCTGCTTTCGTGACTGGACTCTCATTGATATCTAGTGAACATTAGTTAAATTAATTGTCAGAATATCTTTGTGTAAGAGTGGTGCAGATACAGAGATTTAAACATAAAATGGCTTTGACCAAAGTCATAGAATATAGCTATAGGAAGTGAGGTCAGGGACTATGAGATTGAGTTCAACAATTCACAGAACCACTTTTCTTTCTATAATTCACAGTATGTACAAATAATGAACAACATCCTGACAGCATTATAGTTATCCAAATCAATTTGATGTGGTGACTGCTGCAGAAAATATGTTAACATTTGCTTTCTGTCAGGAGAAATTTCTTGCATGTCATGCACTAAACCTGATAAAGACTACTGAGATAGCTAAAGTCCTGGAATCCTGGTTTGTTAATAAATTAGTGCCAGTTTAAATCAAGATTCCTTTACAGCCTGTGGCTTTATTAACAGTGTTTCTATCAGAAAGATACGCTGAAAGCAAAGTCAGCCAAGGTTTCCTTTCATTTTTAATAATGATAAAGATGATTTTAAAAATCCTCAGGTTTTTGTTTTTGTTTTCCCCAACCATAACTGTTAATATAATACAAATTAGGTAGAAATATTTAAATGAACTTTTTAAAGGAAATTTTCTAGTTTTGTATTTTACTCGCATTCTACTTTTGGCTAAGATATATGCATTATAATGCATGATTTCCCAAGCATGCTGTTCTAAATTGTCCACTATCTTAGCTAAGCAACTACGAAGACCTGGACTAAATACTGTGAATCTGCAGACCACTTCCCTTGAGATTCCCAAAGCTTATTGGCAGAACTGGCTGAACTACCCAGAAGGTAGTGGTCAGTGATGCAAAGTCTAGTTGTAGGTCAGTGATGAGTGGAGTACCTCAGAGATCAGTACTGAGTCCATTCCTGTTTAAAAAATTAATGATCTAGACACTGGGTAGAATGTCCTCTCAGTAAATTGAATGAAAGAATCACAGAATCATAGGGTGAGAAAGGACCTCTGGAGATCATCTACCTCAGTCCCCTTGGTAAAGCAAGTTTCCTATGGTAGATAAACAAAACTGGGTGGAGTGCCTGATTCACTAAAGACCCATCTGACATCCAGAGTGATCTTGACATGCTGAAGAAGTGGATTGACATGTAAACTAGGTGTATGTAAAATGGTAAACATAATCTCAAATGATCTTGCACACATTATCACAGAATCACAGAATGGTCCAGGTTGGAAGGGACCTCAAGGATCATGCGTCTCCAACCCCCGATCAGGGGGAATCTCATGAAGTTGAATAAGGAGAATGCAAAGTCCTGAACCTCAGGAGGAACTGTTCTAGGCACCAATGCACTCTGGTGACTGCCAGGCTGGAAAGCAGCTCTCCAGTAAAAGACTTGGGAGTACCAGCAGATACCAAGTTGAACATGAATTAGTGGTGTGCCCTGGCTGCTAAGATGGCTAATTGTATTCTTGGCTAATTTAGGTGAAGCATCACTATGTTGTGGTTTAACCCCAGCAGGCAGCTCCATACAACACAGCCATTCATTCACTCTTCACAGATGGGATGAAGGAGAGAATTGGAAAGGTAAAACTGAGAGAACTTGTGGGTTGAGTTAAAAACATTTCACTAAGTAAGGGAAAAGCTGCACATACAGTCAAAGCAAAGTAAAACTAGGAATTAATTTGCTGCTTCCCAGATATTTGACCACTGTCAGGAAAATAGGACTTATCACACGTAGCAGTTTATTGGGAAGAAAAATGTCATTCCAAACATTCTACCCTTTCTCCTTCTTTCACTCAGATTTTATTACTGATCTTGATGAATTATGAGATATCTGATAGCCCTGTGGCCAATATGGATCAAGTGAACTGGCTGTGTCCACTCTCAGCTCCTTGTTCATTCTTAACCTCTTTACTAGTAGAGCAACTTGGGAAACAGAGAAGTCCTTTATTCTGTATAAGAACTGTTCTGCACTATTTTCATCAAAAATCCAAAACACAGCATCATGCGGACCTCTACAAAGAAAACACTGGATCTCAGCCAAAACTATGAAATTCGCAGATCAAGAGAGTTGATACTTATCCTGCCATCAGCATTGGTGAAGTCTCACCTGGATTACTGTTTCCAGCTGGGGGCTCCTGGGTGCAAGAGGGACATGGGCATACTAGACAAAGTCTAGGTGGGGCTATCAAGAAGAACTATAGCATTTCTTATGAGGAAAGGTTCAGAGGGCTGGGTGTGTTCAGCTGGGAGAAGACTGAGAGGGATTTATAAATTCCTGAAGGAAGGGTGCAAAGATGGAGTCATACGCTTTTCAGTGGTGTCCAGTTCCAAGATAGGAGTTAATGGGCACAAACTGGAATACATGTAGTTCTGTCTAAACATCAAAAAGCCCCTTGCATATTCCAGAGTAGTGGAACAGGTTGTCTGGACAGACATGAGATCTTGACAACTTAAGCCATGCTGCACTAGAAATTTAATATCTCTTGAAAGTAAGTTCTATTCAAATCACAAAACAAAGAAAGAATACCAATAAAGCTTTTCTTCGCTGACGGAAAGATACTGCTGTGCAGACATTTGGTGCAGAGTTATAAATTGTCATGGTCTTCTGATTTTTGGTTATCGATATTCTACATCATAACGTCCAGTTCGAGGTACCTGTCCCAGAAGAAAAAAAGAACTATATCCCCTAGAGGACTGTTCTCTGTTCTGTTACCATTTCCACTCAGAGCAAGAGATAAAAGCCATTCATAGGTCACTTGACCTTCCTCTTTTCTCGGTTTTGTCATCTGGCTCATCTCTTTTGCGGGTGCTGTCTCATCACAGCATTAGAGTAAGGCCTTCAGCTTCGGGACACTTTCTCTCATTTTATTTGACTTATTAACTTCAATTCTAATTATATGATAATATATTGTATTAAAGTGTGTTATCTTGCATTCTGAAATCTTATTTAGTAAATTAGTTTGTTTCTCCTCAGATCATAGCCGCTGTTTTGTTTTTAGGCCCATCTTTCTACCCTTCTCTCCTTTTTCCCTTTTCCCTTTCCTGGGGAGTCGGTCTGTGGGTCCTCCCGCCCCACTAGTCATGGAACCAGGCCGAACCAGTCCGTAAACTGTTGACATAAATAAACACAACTTTTAAATTGAATTCTTGGCACAGGTCAATGCTCTTGTGAAGGCATAAATCTTTCTAAGTGGAAGGCTGGTTACTGCTCAGATGGGTATGATAAGTTTCTGTTGTGATGACCTTTGCAATGGCATCTGTAATTGGTTTGTGTCAGATTCCCAGAACTACACTTTTCCTGAATTCTTGTGTCTTTCTGTCCTGCTATCATGTGTTTCCACAGAGGAGAAAATACAATGAATAAGCACTCCCGAGTTGATATAAGGACACTGTTTAACTAAAGGGGGAAGAAAACAAACAATAAAAACAATACGAACAAACAAACAAAAAACCCAACAACCAAAAAACAAAGGCAGTGAGGAAGCAAAATTCTCTACTTCCAATTAGAAAGCAGTGTTCCAACAGTCCTTGGGAAGCATGGCCTCAATATGCATAGCATAGTGAGTTGCTTGAAAAGACCAACACTTTAATAACAAAAGTCCCTTTATTTTTCTTCTATTGCTGAACATGATGCCTGGAGGAGAACTCTGGACCATACAAAATTCTGACCTCAAAGCTCACATAAACAAACAAACACAGACAAGCAAAAACCAGAGACAGCAGCCAAATATTTCATCATTCATATTTGGCAGCCATTATATTGGTTTACGTCTGTCTGTTCTGTTAATATTTAATACAAGTCTTCAGATGTGAGTCTGTCTTATGATTTTAACAATAATGCCTGTTATATGCATCTCCCTGAGGAACTGAGATTTCTTAAAAAGTGTGCAAATAAGACTGAAAAAGAAAAGATTCTATGTCTCCCATTTGGTTTCCAAGAAATAGTTTGATGCCTCTGAGAAAGACTCAAGAAAGCTTCAGAACATAAATAATTTTCTGCACTACAGAAGATAATGTGGTGTTAAGCAATTGGCTGTAGGAGCTTGAAGTATGGGAATATTTATTGAAGCTCCTGGATTTAAGGTGTTTTCATTTTCATTGAATCTAGTGCTTGCATTTCCTCCCTGAAGACTGATATAGGAAAATCACTCTTGTAAAGAAGTTCTTGACTGACAGTGCACAATAATTTAGTCCAGTGATTATAAGTTATGGCCCAGAAACTGCTGAAGGAGTGCAATTGCTCCTACATAGTCCAAGAAGGAATGACTGAGAAAAGTAAGATTATTGTCAGTAGCGAAAATTCATAGTGCAGGAGTCTGCACTTCCATGAGAATGGTTTAAGTATCTGTAAATTGTAAAAGATGGAAAAATGTTTGCTTGTCAGTGGTGATATTTACTCGAGAAATTGAAGTCTTGGATTCTGTGCTTATCTCAGGAATATTATATCCTGGAGATTGGCTGTGGCTATTAACTATTTGTGGAATAAGCAGGAAAATTCTCTTGACTTTCTGTTCAAAATGGGCCATTCTATAGACAGGAGTGAGAAAGTCAAGAAACCAGGAGAACTAGCAGAAATTGTATGACTTTAAAATACAGATTGAAGATATCGCGGAACTATTGGGAGATTTTACAGCAGTAAGTCACTGAATAGTAGATAGGGAAAGTCTAGTTTGCATTAGGGCATCTAGACAATATGCACATTACATTGGTCAAAAATTTCTCAAATGTTTCAAGCCATATGAAAGAAAGAAATCAAAATGTTATAAGGTACATATTACAGATTGCTGGATGAATAAGTACATTGTAGTATGGTAATATCTTACAAATTTTCCAGAATTAGAAAATTTGAAAAAATAAGGGAAGAGAAGTAAATAGCAAATTGTATTTCTGGGCTTGTGGAGTGATTCTCCACAATTTGTAGAATTTCTTTTCTTTTTTTTTTTTTTTTTGACCATAGAAAGAAAATCCTGTATCCTGTCTTTATGATTTGGATAGGCAAGTGTTTTGACTGCATGCTTCTTGACTTGCTACAGTACACTGGAATATATCATCTTCTATTAAGGCACTGTCTTTCACATGAAGTATTTTTTGAACATAACGTTCACAAATATAAATTTGCTTTTTAAGATATATATATATTTTTTCCTGATAGGTAACATTCAGCGTTTTACTCACGTTCAGTGAAATACAGTGACTTCTGCTGGGTCAAGACTTTATGTAACCACGTCAGCATGACAAATGAAATTACAAGATTGAAATCGAACTTGGAAAAATGTTTTCTCTTGTTAGAATGTTTTTTTTTGTCCAGAAAAAGTCTAAATCTGAACTGTCCAAATTATGGAACGATACTTTAGCTATTTTTTGAATTTTACTCACTTATGTAGAAAAATTACTGCTCAAATACTAAATGCAAGTAGTGAAATTGTTTACTTCTGCACAGTTTTGATTATGAAGCTGCGTATTTCGCTTTTCTTTATCATTTTCTTATCAGATCAGAATTACAAGGAAATTATACTTTTCAAAACACAGTGTTTTCTTCCTATGTAGTTTATAGAAATTCAAAAAAAAAAGAGACTGTCATCTTTGATCAGACCTAGATAGAATAATGCCTGTCTAAAGAAAAATGTGTTATTGAATGATCAATCAAAAAATTAATAAAAGGTGACATTTTGTTTATGAGCAACAACATTCCACTGAGTAAGCAAATGACACCTCTTATAATCTCTCTGAAAAAGAAATACACATGAATTAAGAGGAGCAAATCTTATGACCCTTCACTGCATTTTCCCATTTTGCTGGTACATCTCCTCAACCTAAAGCTCTCTCTTTTATGTAAAAGCTTTAAACACTTGGTTATCAGAATTTTAATTTAATTTAACTTACTGAAACAGTTTTTTCATTCTGAGATCTTTACATGAAAAGTTGTTAAAGAAAGATCTGATCTCTGTTAATAAACTCATTTGCAAAAATATTGTTTGTTCCTACCATCAAAGAAAAAATACAACTGAAAGGAATGAAGACCTTATGTGTAGAAGAAAATGCAATAGGAGGTATTGTGTTAGAACACAAGCTCACAAGTACAGAATCAGATTAGACATTGTTATAGCAAGATCCTCTATTGCCATGAACACTGACAACCTATTCAATTTGTCTCATGTTGCTTTACCAGCAGGGACTCAGTTCTGATTCAGAAGGCCCATCTTCATCACAGAGGGAATTAAGCTGTTCATGTTCAGTCTATGGTCTGTCCCTTGAGATCAGTAAGGAAGATATCACTAAGTACTTACAGTGGTAGGACTGTGGACACCTGCTATGAGATGGATTGATGCCTGTAGCACAAATTCATTTTGAGTGCACGTTGGCTGAACCAGTGACCTAGGACTGAAGTGCTTAGATGACAAAATATCTGTATCAGAAGGTCATATGGTTCAAAATTATTACCAGTCAAAATTAAGACAAAATGATGAGTGAGAAATAAAAGAGAGAGAGAGAGGAAATACAAAACATAGTGTATGAAAGTTCACATGCACAGTTGATGCTGGTACAAAAAAGGATGTAAAGATGTAAAAGAAATTGTCCCCTGAAGCTGTAGCGTGAGCTTTTAAGAAAAGATACAAATGTTACACATTGAACAAATGCTCACATTCACATCCACATATTCTTCCTGACAGATTTCTTGGGATAGTGCAAGTAACAAGTGAAGTCATTAACAGTAGGACTTAATTTATAGTGTATTGTGTATGAGCACAGATTTATCAAGCAGTCATAAATTATAACTTTACAACTGATAGTATAAAATAAAGAATTAATTGAATACAAATAAAAATTGTAGACATATATTACATACTACTATAACGTATTTTTCTTACTTACTCCTTATTTTCAAATCCTGGAGATTTAAGACATATCTAGTCAAGCAAAAACAGGCAAATCTCATTTACTCTTTGTTGTACATGAATCTGATTGTGTTCTTTGTGTGAGCTAATAAACTGCTAAGTTTAAAACTATCCAAGTTCCAATGCAATGTCTTCCTAATTTGATGATGAGTTTATAGGATAAAGCTGTCTCACTTCGGAAGAATCCACAAGTATGCAGCCTAATGGACAGATCTGAATACTATTGGTCCAAAATCTGGATATCATCTGCAGCATTGCTATTATGCTTTGTGTTTTCTGTTATCCAACATTAAAAAAAATATCTGTTCAGTTGTTTTTTATTGTGGATGTTATAATAAATGTATTCGTACAATATTAAATATTGTCTAGTTGCTTCTCAGTTCCATTCTACTTTGCTCAATTTTGTTCCAGAAATCAAATGAGATAATGTAATGTAATATTAAAGGAGTTAAGATAAATTTTTTCTGTCTCAAGAGTAGGTAATTTTTTTTTTGTTTACATTGTTTCTTCCTTTTTTTCCTTTTCCTTTTCCTTTTTCTTTTCCTTTTTCCTTTTCCTTCTTTTCTTTTTTTTCTTTCTCATTTCTCACTTTCTCTTTTTCTTCTTTTTCTTCTTATTTTTCCCTTCCACTTTTGTTTTCTTTCTTTTTCTCTTTGCTTTTATTTTTCTCTCTACGTTTTTTTTCTTTTCTTTTTTTTCTTTTTTGGAGGGAGTGTTTTTTGTTTGACTGTTTGTTTCAAAAAAAGTGTTTATCTTCCTTTGTTATCTCTCTAGAACTTCACAAAAATTATCCAAGGGGTGAAACACTTTCCCTACAAGAACAGGCTGAAATAGTTGGGGCTGTTCAGACTAGAGAAGAGAAGGCTCTGGGGAGACCTGACAGTAGATTTCTCAGACTCTAAAGTGGGTGCTATAAGAAAGAAAAGACAGGTGCTTTAGCAGAGTCTGTTGTGATAGGGCAAGGGGAAATTGTTTCAAACTAAAAGAGGGGAGACTTAGACTGCATAGAAGGAAAAAGTTTTTATGATAAGGATAGTGAAGCACTTGAACAGGTTGCCCACAGAGGTGGCGGATACCCCATCTTTGGGGACAATCAAGATCAGGATGGACCAGGCTCTGAGCAACCTGATTTAGCTGCAGGTGTCACTCTGTTCAGATCCTTTCCAACTCAAATGATTCTGTAATTCTGTGAAATACAGTGAAGATGTCCATGGAATCTAGGAAGTCATCTGTTGTTTTCTACATGACAACACTGTGTTCCTGATCCCTATAATCTTATTGTTCCAAAATGAACATTCATTACATATGACATTTTAAATAAATTCATCTTTTAAGCTTGAGTAAAATGTTCACGAAGCACATAAGTACTTTAAGAGTTTAATGACTATGTATGTTTATTTCATGCAGTCTAATTAAATGAATCCTTCTAGAAAATACATAAGGGAAGTGTATTATCAGCGACAACTGAAAAACTACCACATAATGTGAATTATTTCTCAGAACATATTTCTGTGCTGACAGGTAACTCTTATAAGTAAGAAGATGATGTATTACATGAAGTTGTCCTGAGAGCCTTTGTATATATTTCTTTTACCAGAGACAGTTGCAATTTAATAGTGCATTAAAAGACCATGTGGTGTGCCATTTGTCATGTAGTGTGTTTATATATTCTAAGCTACAAGTTCCTGCGTGAGCCCTAATTAATCTAACAGCCACCTCATTAACTTTTAGAAAAGCTTCACTCTAACTTGAGGTTAATTATTTAGCACTTTTGGCATCACTGTTACACTACCTACATATGTGCTTATTTTTCTCTGTTTATAAGGTCCACTTAAAAGTGAAAAGCTAATTAATGAAAGTTTTGCAGACCAGAAGGATATAACAAGTATTTTATTTCATTCTTTTGCAATACAAAAGTAAATAAATATATAAGAGACAGAGCTATGACAAGAAGGATTGATTTATCCCTATGCATACAGCTAGTCACCTCAGTCTCCTTTCTCAGCCAAAGGACAGAATAGATACTGTTAAGGGGCAGTCATTTTCTAGTGTATTCATCTGACAGATCAGTTGTGTTTTGTTTTCTCTGCAGCTTAAGAAATGATATCTTGTAAAATCAGATGTAAATATCCACAGTGTAGAGTCTGATGTCAGGTAAGATGAATCCTGTCTAAGTTGTGCTTATCCACATTCATATGACACAACTGATGTGTATAATCATTAAAAGCAAACAAACAAACAAACAAAAAACACAATTATGTAATTACTTTTATTTGACTGAAATACTCTTCTAGCTGATCAACTAGTCATTAAATATATATAAATATTTTACATCTATTAGTACTATTATTTTAAAACAACTATTTTCTGTTTAAATGTGTCAGTTATATTGATCACTCCTTTGGAATCCTCTCTCCCTCTCTCCTGTCTTTCTCTTTTTCCCACCCTCCATACCTTCTAACTCTCTTCATTCCTCTCCATTTTTTTTCTTTCTTTTTTTTTTTTTTTTTAAGTTTTTGAGACTATTGACATATTTTTGATATTATTTAGACTTGTCAAGTGAATAAAAACACACTTTCATGGATTTTTTTATTTAATGAACAAATCATATACATAGAATAAGCCTATGTAGAAGGTCAATATAATTTATACTTTAACCAGAAAATATATATATATTTTTTTTTGTTTTAAGTCAGAACTTTGCAATTAGTATGATAATAAGTGTTAAACCTACTTATTATTTTTCCCTATTATGTGATCTGCTTTCTGTAATTAAATTCCTTTATCTCAAACCTAAACTGAATCTACATGGATACAGTGCTTATTTGTATGTGAAAT
>JAOWBP010000001.1:132733518-132747613 GCA_028571105.1 Tragopan temminckii | reverse complement strand
TGGCTTCTTTACCCAAACTATTGGGTCATCTAGAAGCAATGAATAGAATGAAACCCCTCACATAAAAATTATCTTTTCTGTAATGAGCCTCTGAACTTTTCAGAGCACAGGCTATATCAGCCTTAGTAATAAACTAAATCGGCTATGCACTTGTCTCTTTTTGAACTGTTTTTCTGGCACGTCTGACAAAAGCGTTTATAAATATTGGGCTTGGGTATGAGACATAGCAACATATTTCCAATTGACAGTACAGGTGAGGCCATCTTTTTTAAACTGGTGATCTAGAGATCAACACATGCCATATAGTGCTCTCAGAGCTAGAGGACAGAAACTATAGCATTTCTTTTATTAGTATAGACATTGTCTGCAAAGCTGCATTGTGTTACTAAATAATAGATCACCATGGCCAAGCAACACGAATCAGCTCATATGCATACTTCTCGCTCAGCATAAGAATTTTCTTATGGACAACTTGCTGGATTGACCCCAAAGCAGCAAAGGCAGTAAAACGAAAGGTAAGCATTGTTGGGCTGAAGCTCCTTGCTTGATTTCTCCTTATTTAAAGAGCACTTCATGTAGTTATAGCCCAAGATACATGTAGAGGAAATCATCTCTATTACACGCATCATTAAACCAAGATAAGCTTTTACACATCTTTTCAGAGCTTAGACTCCCACTGAAATCCAAAAAAATACTTGCAACTGAAGTTTTATTCACTGTGTTAAAGCACAGGAAACTTAGCAGAAAAATTGAAAATACGTATCTATATTTGTAAATAATAGCTGATAATGACTATTCTTTGTTGTTGCTGTTTGTTTGTTGAAAGAAACCAGAACAACCAGATTCATTTTCTTCACTGTCCTGTAGGAAATCCAAGAACTGCTGGACTGCTATTATAAAGGTAAGCAATAAGGTCATTTGACCAGCTTCTCAAGATGGAATTTAAGAAATTCTCAAATCTGTGAACTTAACTCAGCCTCTGCCAAACTAAATTAACAGATGGTACAATCAGGGCAAGAAGATAATTTGGACCTAAGTCATTACAACAGAGATAAATTCAGACTTCTTTTCAGACTTCTTTCCTGTTCTTTAACTTTTTGTTTTATTTTGTTTTATTTTGTTTTGTTTTTACAGATTATTTGTAAACAGGTGCAAGTTCTTAGACACATTTAAGTAAATACTAATAGGTGCAAACTGCAGACTTTAGGACAGATGACATCGTGGCTAACCTTCCAGAGCAAAAAGAATCTAGTAAACTGTATTCTGGTTCTTCCCAAGACTATCCTTGAAGCACAGCATGGTAAAGTAATTTTTTAGCTTTAATACAGCCATTTCCTTTCTGTTAAGGCATGTTAGAAGTAGCCACCTCTTCTAGGCACGCTGTCTCAGGACTGCTTCTTTCAGGCTGCTGCAGCCTAGCCCAGCTTGCTGCACATATGTGACACTCCTACACTCATCTCACAGGCACCCACAGCTCCCCCCAAATGACAGCACAGGACTTCTATCTGCTTGATACCCCTACTAAGACATCCTTCAGCACGAGCTTTGCCAGCAAATGCACACACAACCCACACATACCTGATTTGGGACAAAGACACTGCCCCAATAGCTGGCACTAGGCACACAGGTTGACCTGTGGCCCTGCTCCAGCTGCCACAACAAAGCCTTCTCTCACTTTACACACCCCATCCACTGGCAGCCGGATTTGGGACACACACCCCTTCTGTCCCAGACTATACATAGATCTCCACTTACTCCAGAAACTGACAGTGAGAACCTACTTGTTCCTCTAGACAGGGTGTCCACACCTCCTGTCTCACTCTATTGGCTGGCACCAAATCCTCCTTTTCCCTAGTTTAATTATTGATAAGATACTTGATTAAACATTCCCACGTTCAATATACTCTCATTAATTAGTGAGGCTGACAGCATTTTTTTCTTCTTACTGCTACCCTTATCGTTTTCTGATCAGGTCTGAATGTCAGTATGTTCTTATTCACAACTTCCTTCTTTTTTTCTTATCACCTATGGCACTAAAATGTTCCTTGATCAGATATTCCTTATGGTGTAGATGTCCTCTCCTTTTATACACTCTTACAGATTTTATTTGAGTTCTCCAGCTTTACATGCTTAGGTACATTAAAGAATTATGCTGATGGAAATGGAAATATTATTTATGAATTGTGGATACAATTGTAATATATGCTTATTTAACTTATTTCTCGTTTTTGACTGTTAGAATTGTAGTTTTCTAAGGTGTTTTGTTTGTTTGTTTGTTTGTTTATTCCCCTAGACTAGCTGGTATATTATTTTTTCTGTCTCGATTTAAGAAGTCAAAAAATAATGAGACATTTAAGAAAAGTGATAGATGAGGGAACTGGATAAAGTATAATAACACCTTTTTCAAATGTGATATTTTTTTACTTGTTTGTTCAAATGTAAACAGAGAGACATTATAGCCATAAACTACATGAAAGTTAATCTGTAGTTCGAAATAATCAGTTAATGAGATTTAGACTAACACTTCACATTTTTAATAACTTGTTTATTAGGAGTGTCTGTGGTGTCTATTACTGGTTGACATGGCTGTGCATGCAAAACTGATTATGGTTGTGCAAATGAAGCAATGTTGTAAAGAAACTTTGCTGTTTCGTGACTACTAATATGCAAACATCTTACCGTACGCTTGCTGAAAAATTACCTCAGGGAGTTATTTTAATCTAGTAATTACAGTAACACTTCAAAATTAGGAAGAAATTCTGGTAGGAAGATGTATAGCTAGTAGCACTTACAGTTTATAATGTCATAACCAGGGGCCCGGTTCTGTTTAACGTATTCATTGGTGATCTGGATGAAGTGGTAGACAGTGTACCCTCAACTAATTTTCTGATGATGCAGAATTGGAAGGAGTTTCAATACGCCGGAGGGTTGTGCTGCCATCCAGATGAATTTTGACAGCCTGGAGAAATGTGTTGCTGGAACTTCATGAAGATCAACAAAGAGAAGTGCAAAGTCCTACTCGTAGGACATAACAGCTCCCGGTACTAGTAGATGCTGGGAGCCTCTCACATGGAAAACAGCTCTACAGAAAGAGTCCTAGGTATCTCAAGGACATGAAGTAGAACATAAGAGACACGTAGACATACTGGAGACAACACAAGAATGGGACATGAAGATGGTTAAGAGAATGGAGCATCTCTCCTATGATAAAGTTTTGAAAGAGTTGGGATTATTCAGCCCGGAGAAGACTAGTCTTGGGGATCTCATCAACATATCCTCAAGGCAGGATGCCAAAAGGAAAGAGCCATATTCTTTTAAGAAGTTCCCAGTGACAGAGAAAGAAGCAATTGGCAAAAATTGAAACACAGGAGTTTTCTTCTGAACATCACAGAACACTTTACTGTGAAAGTCATGGTTATCACTTTTAATTTTCTTTGTTGATGCTTTCATGATGCCATGTTTTAGATTGACGTTCTCGTACAAAGCAATGTAGAACACAGGATTTTGGGTCCTTCTATTGGTATTTGAGTAATATGTTCCAAGGTCATGGCAGCCCAAGATTAATTGGTATGAGACAAAGGCATGCAGAATTAATTAATATGAGACACTCAGAGCTAGTCAACATGAGCACAGATATATATGGAATACATTAATCGATATTTGGGGAAAATCTGGAATCTCTCTGTACTATCAGCAGCACATCATATAAAATATATAGGTTATTATATAACAATAATTATTTTCACAACCTTTTAACTCTACTGAGTTGATTCTAACAGGAAAATGAAGGCTTTATGTAATCATCTAATCAGAAGTGATCTTTAAAGAGGTAAATATATTCCAATACTTTACTTGTTGTATGAGGAAAAAAATATATATTTCAATCTAAAAAAATTCTGTGTAATATCTAGATTTGGATCACTTTGATTGAATCCTACATTTACAGTATGTTGAAAGGATTAAAATGAGACTACATCAAAAAAACTTAAATTAACTCCCCAGATGAGATTAAAGAGATTAATAAGATTAATGAGTATGAGACATTATAGGTGCCCTGTGTAATGAATTCAAAGAAGTAAAACAGACACAAAGAAGCATGACAAAAAAAATTATCCAGAGTATGAAAAATGATTAGATTTTGATAATACTTATAATTTTGCAAAGGTAAGAATCTTTGGAGGCTCTTTATCCTTTTTCATGATGATGTGTTAAACCTAGGTATGAAATCCTGTGGTTCTTACAAGATTTACAGCAATTTTCTTTTCCCAGTTGCTGACAGTTGTTGAGGATGGAGAAATGGGTAATAAAATAGTGTAGGAAGATTGACAGCCTTTAAGACTACTGTTAAAAAGTGGGTAATTCTTTCCTTTTCTGGGACCCATTCTTTAAGTAGTTGACTACATTCCCCTACCCAAGAGAGTAACTTGGTCAATCACTGAACTTTAAGTTTCACTTACTATCAACTCCTAGACAGGAGATATGAGATAGTGTGTTTTCCTTTTTGTGGGAGCTGTAAAATGTGCCTGACGTTAGTACGAATCAGTGATTCTCTGTAGGTTTAATTTGATCTTCAGAGAAGGTCAATTTCTTTATTTGCCATTATTTTTTCTTGTTTGTTATATACCGTTTTATTTATTCAAGTCAAATTAATATTGTAAAATGTGCACTACGTACTGCATACTAAGATTATCTTGGTACATAAGCCTTCTAGTAACATTTTCTGCCTATTTTATCCCATCATCGGAATCTAATTAACTCAGCAGTGCTACATAGCAAAATGCCTATCCAAAAAGTTACTTACAGACTGCAGTTTATTTGGATTAAAAACAAAACAAAACAAAACAAACAAAACACATAAATAGTTTGTTTTAAACTTCTACCCAGAAGATTACATTGTATTATTTCTTTCTCCTCTTTAAATAACAACTGTACAATGAGATTTTACAACTAGAGCTTTATATTTCCATTGTCTCATTGCCTTTATTTAAATGCTCTACTGCTACTAAATTCAGTGAGCTCTTTGTTAGTGTGTGGACTAAAATAACACTTAGTAGTATTAAGGTTCTCTAGAATTCCAATGATAAGAAAATATTTTGAATCACCACTTCAATTTTTTTATGATAAATATAACTTCATCTTGTTCTTGCATTTTCCTTTTTTATAGAAAAATGTCATGCCGATATTCCTCTCTAAAGTATTGTGTGGAAACAAATTCCCACCAAACTATATTGTATACATATATGTCTTCTTTGACAAATATGCATATAGCCTACTTTTCTTTTTCTCTTAATAGAAGTTTATGTGATGTGTTGAAAATATTTTGTTCCATTTAAGCTTCTTCCCCATGTGTTGAAGTTTAGTAGTCTTCCTTCATGACATGTAAGTGATGCGTGGTATGTTATGGTGCATAAATTTTCTTCAGCTATCATAATTAAGCCACTTCTGTCCCAGAAACTGCAGTTTCACTCTACAGTGGTTTCCTTTTCCACTGGCTTCTACATTTGTGAATGTTCATTCACAATAGCCCTCATGCCTCTGCTTTATTTCATGTTTCTTGCATCTACTTGTTCTGCCTTGCTATGTTTTCTCTTCTCATCGTCTTAGACTCAGATCCAGCATTTGGTCTTCTATGCTCCTCAAGTTTACTTCCTCTGTCTGACAAATGGTTTTTAGTGAAGGAACACCAAAGGAATAATATGGATAAGGGGCACTGAATGACAGCTTTCATGTGTCTTCCACAGGAAAAAAATGTTTGTCGGAACTTTGTGGCAGGAATGCTACCTGGAAGCAGAAGCTAGTAGTCACAGATGAAATCAAGAAGGAAAGAAGGAGAAAGTACTAGAAAGGAAAGTGTGTGTGTGCCCTTAGGTGCACATTTTTGGTTTAGGGTACTGGATGTTACTGACAATGAGAAAAATTGCTGGTAAAATCTCACTGAACTGCTGCGCTCTATAAGGCAGCACTGGCACAGCTGGAACCTTCAGGAAACTTTGGTGATGACTTTAACAAAATCTTAGTAAGTATGTGTGGACTCTGCTTCTTTAAAACTTGATGATTTTTTTAGTTTACTGATGACTGCTCTGATACATATCTGACAATTAAGGAACATATTTAAAATATGTTAATTGGCTTGGGCAAGTAGATTTTTTATTCCCAACTGAAGTTTTTAGATAATTTCTTTCTTTTCACCATGGATTATTCAATCCTGACATACACCAAGCCCTTCACCATTCTATTCCATAACAGCTGACTCCAAAAAGGTGTATTTCTAAAAATTTATTAGCAGTAGAAAATGATTATAAAAGGTAAATAATGATAATTATGAAATATAGCTACCACACGTGTAATAATTTTTTTTTCCCCTTTTAAAAATGAAAGAATAATTTAATTTGTAGATCAACTCAGGTATAATTTAAGTACTGTCTGCTACAAACAACATGACCAGTGCTAAGGAAAGAAGCTTAGAAAAATTTCCTAAACTGATCACTTAAAATAATAATAATAATAATAATAATAATAATAATAAATTACTCTGACCTTGGCAAGTTCTGATTTAGATGATAAATCTAAGGGCATAAACTTAGAAATCCACATTGCTAGATATGAGTTAACTGCATGCACTATTTCAGATGCTCATTCTTTTTGATGTTGATTTTTCGAGCACTGAAGTCAGAATATAGAAGCAGTGTTTTCTAGAGGATATATTTAAGATTAAGCTCTTATACTCCTATACTCATTATTTGGCATGAGGCTTCTATTCTGGTGAATTTAGCATCCTAATATATGACCTCAGTACTCTAAATTGTTGGCCTGAATATACACATGTTGTTTTTTATCACTCTTTATTTCTGAGGAAAATCAAAGCAGATTTTGATGTCTCAGCAAAGCTTTTAAATTCAAAATTGCAATCCTGACCTCAGATTAGAAAACAGACCACAAGACTCTTGAACATCATAATCTCAGTAAATAGTGAAAAAATTAAATGTATGAGGGATAATCATTGTCTTTCATACACTCAGGACTGTTTACTCAGTTATGAATGCCAGGTCAGTTTCTTCTGTTCAATACAATACAACACCAGCTTTTTTTGTCCCTGCGGGTAAATTGGTCTAATGAAGTACAGCAAAATTTCATCTACTTTTGTTAAGAATGCTCTTTGCATCTAAATAAAGCAAAACATTATTAACAGGCATTTTACCCACAATACTATTCTTTTTTGTTGATGTAGCTTCCATGTCAACTACATAGAGTTTGCAGAACTGTCTGTGCACTCCAAGGACAGCCATGATGTCCACGGAAAATGTAAACTTGTTTTGTGCAAGGTTGAAGTGGAAGAAAATTATATCAAAATCTATCTACTGATATTCTGAAAATGAGTTTTCTAGCTGTCTTTGTCAAATTCTTTTTGTTGCTATTGGAGAATACCACTTGTGAAGCAAGTTATAATCCCAGGAACACAAGAACATATAAAAACGATGATTGTTATTTTATTTTACTTTTAAGCAAGTCATGATACCAATGTGCTACAGGCAACTACATGGAATCTGACTTGCTCTGGAATGGACTAATTGTTTTCAGCAAACAATACTTTTTTATTTAAAATGAGATTGAGCTTCAATACTATTTAAAGTCACTTCAACTTAAGGGAATAGTAGGAGAAAAGAACTATTACTTAAGAAATTTAATTCAGGAGGCTCAGGTTCTACAAAACAGCTCAGTGTTTCATATTAAATTCATTTAGTTCTTTATAGGAACTTTATTACAGTAATTGCCAGCTGTTTCTATGCAGTTTTATAGCTGGTTCTCTTTTTAATTCTTGTGAATTTTGCGTTATGTGCTGCATTTCAACTGCAGTGGCTTCAGACTCCATCTTCCACTTTCTTATAACCAGCAATGTGTATTAGACATGAAAAATTAGCTTTCCTGATGTAAGGTGTACAATTCTATTTTAACTCGAAAGAACAACTCTTCTTCTAGCACTTTAAAGAGATGGTTGACATTCCAGGTGAGATTCACTTCCATTAATTTTAACTTTTTTGATGTAATCTCATAGGTGCTTTATGCCCTATATAGTTTGTGGAGATAAGCAGCTCCAGAAAGCAGTAGCTCCCACTTTCCCCATAACACAGCCTACGAATCTCCTCTTTAGAGATGCAGACTTCTTTCTACTGCCTGGAGAGGAAACCCAGAGAACTCTCTAAGATTAGACTTAATTTTTAGAGAGCTACATTACGTATGATTAATTCTATCTTTATTCTCAGGAGATAATTACAGGCTGTGGATCTCATATATATTAAAAAATGTTGAGATATGCTTGTATTTAATATAATGGTCTAGCTGAAGTTAGAAATGACTACCTGTTATACACAGCAATACTCTGAATAGTTGTTGTCAGATGCTGCTTCAAATGCTTGAAGCATCTGTACACAGTTGGAAGGTAGACATGACAAAGGATCTACATAAGCCCCATTTCTTTTTGAAATTGCAGCTGCAGACATCATGAGTCATCTAAGTTGACATTTGCTCTTAGTGCATTATCTTAGAGCACTATCTAGGAGAACATTATCTTAGTGCATTACCTAGCAGCCCCTAGCTTATCTGTCAGTACTTAAAATCAGGACATAGTGAGCTTCTGTCCTGTTATCTCTCTGGGCTAATTCATATTAATTACTGATGCAAAGGTTTTTAAAGAAAGAAAATGAGAGAATGCCTGTTTTTCTTCTTTTTACATATAAGGATAATCTTCTGAGTATTCTTGGATCTAAGTTTGAATGTCTTGAGAAGATAAAATTGAAGCTGTGTCACTTTTTTTGACTTTATAAATGTTGGAATGATTAAATGACTAACCTAGATTATCACAAACAGGCAGGAAGAAAAAGAACCAGCCTGACTGCTATTATCACTGAACTTAGTAGTGAATGCGTTGTGGTCACTCCTCTTATTATGGAAAAAAAAAAAAAAAAAAAAGAGGAAGTATAAATTTACTGAAAGACAGAATGTCATAGAATCATGGAATGGCTTGGGTTGGAAGGAGCCTTAAAGATCACCTGGTTTCAACCCTTCTTCCATGGGCAGGAATGCTACTTACGGGTTGCCCAGGGCCTCATTCAATACTGCCAGTAATGGGGCATCTGTAGCTTCCCTGGACAACTTGCCTCCACCATCCTCTGAGTAAAAAATTTCCACCAAACATCTAATCTAAATCTCCCCTTTTTTAGTTTAAAACCATTCCCTCTTGTCCTAGCATTATCTGCTCATGTAAAAAGTTGATCTTCCACCTGTTTATTAGCTCTATTTAAGTACTGGAAGGCCACAGAGAGGTCTCATCAGAACCATCTCTTCTCCAGACTGTATGAATCCAGCTCCAGTTTTTCTTGATAAGGAAGGTGCTCCAGACTTCTGATTATCTCCGTGGCCTTCCTTTGGACCTACTCCAAAGAGCTCCACATCTTTCTTGTCAAGTCTTGGATGCAGTACTCCAGAAGGGGCCTCACAAGGGCAGAGTAGAGGGGGCAATCACCTCCGCCTCCCCGCTGGACACCCTTCTTTTGATGCAGCCGTGACTTTTTAAATACAACAGCAAGTGACTTGGAAACTATATTAGCTAGTTCATTCAGGACTCTGGGGTGTATGCCATTGAGCCCCATTGACTTGTATATGTTCAGTTTCATCAGGTGGTCTTGAAACTGATTTTCTGTTCCAGTGGAGGGGTTCTGCTCTCCCAGCCCCTAGTTCAGGGACCTGGGAGACATGGGAAGCCTAACTGCTAGTGAAGATTGAGACAAACAGCTAACAGAGTACTTCAACCTTCTCTCTGTCTGTTGCCAGTTCTCACTTCTCACTTACCAGAGACTCTCCTTAGCCTTTTTCTTCTGATCAATATCCCTGCAGAATCCTTTCTTGATATTTTTTGCATCCCTTGACAAGTTCAGTTTTGTGATGTGACTTTCTTGATCCAATCCATGCCTATCCAGATAGCATTCCTGTACTCTTCCCAGGCCATAGGTTCCTGCTTCCACTGCCAATGCATTTCCTTACATCTCAGTTTGACCAGCAGTATCTTGCTCATTCATGCCAATTTCCTGCCTTTGCTGCTTGTTTTCTCATTCACAGAAAACAGAGAGCTCTTGCCCTCTAAGAAAGTTGTCCTTAAAGAACTGTCAGCTCTGGTTTATTCCGTTGTCCCTAAGGACAGTTTCCCAAGGAATCTCTTCTGCTAGTTCTCTAAACAGCTGGAATTTCACTCTTCTGAAATTCAGGGTCCTGAGTTTGCTGTTTGCAATGTCCATATTCCTTGAGATCACAAACACGACCAGGACATGATAGCTAAAGCCCAGACTGTCTACAGTCTTAACCTCTTTACTAATCTCTTCACTGGTGAGCACCAGGTGCAGTAATGCTTTTCCTCTGATCAGCTGGTCTAACACCTGGACTAGGAAGTTATCCTAAGTACAGTCTGAGAGGAGCCTCCTGGATTGCTTGTAACCCACCATTTTACTTTTCCAGTAGACATCTCTCTGGTTGAAATACCCTAATAGGATGAGGGCCTGCAAACACAATGCTTCTTGCACCTGAAGAAACAAGATCTTGTCAATAGGCTCCTCAATATATACATAATGCTCTGAAAGCATAAGTTGAAAGATGGAAAGGGACACTGAGGGCTGAAATAAGGAGAAACTTACAAAGCAGCATATATCAAGTTTTTAATGGGCAGCCTGAACAACACAACACTCAGCATAGCAGTTTTAAGATTCAGATCTAAGAGACATGCTGATTTTCCTGTGTTTTTTCTAGAGATGCTGGGTGAGTAATTCAGAGTTTTGTTTCTGTTATAAGAATCAGTTGACAGAAACAAATTTTTGGATATAATTCTAGGTCCTGTTTCTCCATCAATTTCTGCTTTTGCCTGAAAAAAAAAAATTAGTTTTTACATTACTTTGGTAAAATAAAAATAAATAATAATAATAAAAACCTGCATCAGTTGGGCTTGCTTTGAGAGTTATTGCTTAGTAGAGCACTATAATTATTAGATTTCACTGATTAAAGGGAAATTTTCTTAATAAAATAGGAAAATTATTTTTTTCCCACTGTTTTACTTGGTGTCATATACTGACTCTTTGTATCTTAGGATCATTCTAAAATCTTTTGGGTTATTTATTTTTTAAATAAGTATCCAAGACAAAATTATTTGCATTTAAGCAGGAGATTCTTCCCTTCACAGCCAATATTCTTTCTTGCATTTTATCCTACAGCAAATTTATTATTTTGAAATGCTAGTGTCTTGTTCATTTCCATGGCAATAAGCGATGCAAGTATCACAGCCTGAAGCCATGACCATGATTCTTCTGTTCTTGTCAGGACAATGCTTTATTTTTGCTCCCTACTACTATCAGCCTGACAGCTCTTCCCTAGCTCTTCAATTTTCTACCAAAGGAAACATAACAAATGAAATCATTTGAATCAATTAAAAGTAATGTAGTTGTCTTAAGGCTGTGCTGATTTACCACCTTTCTCGCATTTCTCTTCTGTTAATATTCCCTTCTGTCTTTTGATTTCTTTCTCTCCTATCTCTGCACCTTTTTCTTTCTTTTTTAAAGCAGGGTTACAAACCTCTCTCTTTTATTCCTTGCCTCAGCAGTAATTTTTCATTGCCTTCATAGTTGCTCTGTGAGGATTTGCAGCTGCATTCCCATGGCTCCTCTTCATCCTGGCAGCAACCCACATTTTTTTTCTAAAAAATCTTGCCTACATGTTGTAAGGGTGGATTTCACATTACTAGTCTGTCAGTGGTTTTGTTAACTGATAAAGACGATGTTAATTGAGTGATTTTGCCAATAGATGTTTTAAACTTCTACATACACCCTGTATATTAGCTCAATATTTTCTGTAATCGGAACATTTTCACTCTGAGTCGGTTCATGCAATTCATAAAAGTTTTGCACATTCTTGCCAGTTAGCTGGCATTTCAACTGCCTAACAAGCATTATAGTTTGGGTTTAATGAAAAATGTGATGCTAAAATCAGAGAAATTTCTGAAGCCTGACTGAAGACTCAAGAAAATCTTGATGAGCCACACTCATTCTTAAGAAAAAGTGGACTGTTTCTTGTTTGTCTTTTCACATCACTTAAAATTCAGTGGTTGTCCAAAGATAGTTCAGATGAAAACAAACAACACTTTATTCACTTTCTTATTGATAACTCCCAAAATGCTACACTATTAAGGAGTTGCACTCTTCCTACTACACTATTAAGACATCCTTCAAATTGACCACAATTTCCTGTTACCATGGAGAACATCCTAGCATGCAATAGCTTCGAATAAAGTTGAATGCTTTTTAGCCTTTAAAATAGACAGCCTCCGTTTTGATGTTTGTACGTAAAAAATTGCAGTGACTTCTAGTTGATTTTTAGATTTCAGTTAGCCAAATGCTAGAGCTCTTAAAAGGATAAAGGCTTAGTATAGAATGCAAAGGCTCTAAATGACTTTTGCCAAAAAAGAAAAAAAGATGTGTGACAGAGATAGAGTTCTGGATCATCCTACCTAGTTGTTCTATTTGTATGCTGAACATACAAACATGAATTACCTTTCACCAACAACAGAGAGGTAGCTCTGATTCAGGTACATAACTATTAGGTTAAACCCAGGAGATATTCTGGAGATATTCTAGATACAGAATATGGCACATGTTAAATATTAACCTTTGATTAACTAACTGTGGTCAGAGACAGTTGAATATCCTGAATATTAATAAGTCATTAGATGAGTAAGTGCTACTATCTTGAATTTGGTTACTTGAATTAAAGTTTCTGGATTTGCTTCTCTTCTCTTCTGAGTTGTTTCTCTTTAATGTCCTGTTTTTTTCTTCCTCTATTATGCATGTACGTGTAAGATCATTTTGGAGGGATGTGGCTATAAATGTTTTTAGGTTAGAATTGTGTGCTTACTGTATCTTGAAACACACTGTTAAAATTACCTAAAAGATGACATTTCTTGAAAGAAAATATGTAAGACTGGCTTTATGACTTTTATGCGTGGAACAATTATTAAGATTATTTTATTCAATGTAATTTTTTATTGTAATTTTTAAAATTTTTTTATTTAAAAAAAAAAAAAAACTTTTTCATTTTCAATTCTATTCACTAGGGCAGTGGGAAAGAAAGTGGAATTGAAAGGGGAGAGAAAGGGAAACTGAAATAAAAGAGAATTGAAAAATGAAAAAGTATACAGGAAATATTTTCCAGCTATCAGGAATAATGAAAAGTAATTTGAAAGTGACTCTGCCAAAAAAAATGCAGAAGGCTGTGTTTTTTTTGTTTTTTTTTTTTTTTTTTTTAAGCTGCTTGGCACTGCATTTATGATTCTTTTGAAGATATTTCAAAACAAATTATTTATGTGTCCTTCATGATAAGTTTTATAACTTTTTTTTCCCTTATCATGTGCAATTAAAATATTTTAAGTGACTGAAAATCTTGAAAGAAAACGTTGTGCTTACATATTATTCATTTTAAGGAAGAAAATGTGATATTCAGGAGTAGAATTCTATTAAATACAACCATAAAGCAATTGAATTAACACAGTGCTTGTTGATACCAGTACAAATCATGTAAATTATTTGGATTTAAGCACTAATATAAAAAAAGTAGTTGTCTGTCTAGAAATGGGAGTTTTGGAAAATGGTTTACAAAAATTACAGCACAGAGAATGTCGTATATAATAGAAATTTTATTTCAAACAAATTTAAGATTTCCAGTGTGATCTTGTTTAATTGCAACATATTTATACAAGGAAGAATAATGAATGTATATATACAGTTGTTCTGCTTTTAATAACGACGGGCTGCATAAATGAAGTTCGGATTTGATTAGCTTACTTAATGTTATTCTTAAATAGCTGGCATCAGTCTGCACATAAAAGCATGTTAATAAAGGTTTATTTCTTCTTTCTTAAACAGAATCGCAGAACTGTAGAAGTTGGACGGTGCCTCTGCAGACCATGTAGTCCAACGCACCTGCCAAAGCCGGTTCCACTGATTAGGTTACACAGGATAGCATCCAGGCAGCTTTTAAGTATCTCCAGAGAAGGAGACCTCACAAC
>JAOWBP010000001.1:132685913-132705806 GCA_028571105.1 Tragopan temminckii | reverse complement strand
GCCAGTGAAGACCGAGGCAAAGAACTCATTCAGTACCTCAGCCTTCTCTTCATCTGTTGAGGCCAGTTCTCCTTTCATGTTTACCAAAGGAGGTACACTGCCTTTGGCCTGTCTCTTCTCACCAACGTGCCTGTAGAATATCTTCCTATTGTTTTTCATGTCCCTCGCCAAGTTCAGTTCTGCCTGCTCCTTGGCTTTCCTGATCCCACATTTGCAAGTCCGGATGGCATCCCTGAATTCTTCCCAGGTGACACGCCCTTGTTTCCAGAGCTTGTACACACCTTTCTTCAGCATGCCCAGCAGGTCCTTGCTGAGCCATGCCGGTTTCCTACCTCCTCTGCCCCCTCCTGGATCTCTTGCAGCTTGCCATGTCATCTTTCCAACAGATATCTGGATGGTTGAAGTCCCCCATCAAGATGAGAGCCTGTGAGCACGATGCCTCCCGCATCCAAAGCAAGAAAGTCTCGTCAACAGTCTCCCCTTGATCAGGTGGCCTGTAGTATACTCCTATCACCAGCTGGCCTTTGTTAGTCCTGTTCCTAATTCTAACCCACAGACTCTCAACCTGTTCCTGACTGTTTCTCAGAGGGAGCTCCTCAGTCTATTCCCTCTTTGACATAGAGGGCAACTCCTCCACCCTTCCTACCTCGCCTATCCCTCCTAAAGAGCTGATAGCCCTCAATGATGGTATTCCAGTTATGGGAGTCATCCCACCATATTTCCGTGGTAGCAACAAGTTCATCACGCATCACTGTTTCCAACTCGTCCTGCTTATTTCCCAGGCTGTGTGTATTGGTATAAAGGCACTTCAGCTGGGCTTTCCATCTCACTGCCTTTATATATTTTGGATCCTCTCAGTATCCTGCCCTGCTACTGAAGGTATAGAAGAAAAGACCACCTGCACACCCGCTCCATCAACTACCCGCCCCAGTCCCCTGAAGTCTTTCTTGAGAGTCCTGAGGCTTGTCTCAGCGACTTCCTCACTGCCAGCCTGAACTATCAGAAGGGCGAAACAGTCCAGGAAGTTTCCTAGAAATGTCCCTGACCCGTGCCCCAGGGAGGCAGCACACTACCTACAGGTAGGGTCAAGCTGACATATAGGGCCTTCCATTCCTTTCAGCAGGGAGTAGCCTATGACAACCACCCTTCTGTCCTTCCAGGTGAAGGCAGTCTTGAGGCGTGGGGTCGACCGCTTCACCCGAGGCAACCTCATGGGTGGACCTCCCTCCACACCCCTACTCACCTCTCCCTTGAGTTCCAGGGCTTCAAACCTATTGTGCAGAGGCACCTGGGGAGCCAAGGATGGTCGGGATAGGGGATGCCCACTTCGCTGAGCCAGTATCCGTTCCCATTCCTCCTCCTTTCTCCAATTGTTGCTAGAGGGAGGAGAAGACAGGGGGCTCACTGCAACACTGTCTGCCTGCCAGATCTCCTCTCCCACCTGCTGGTTTCTCTCTCCCACCTGTTTGCAAGGCAGCAGGGGGTGATGTGCTCTATGTGGTGCCTCAGCTGTGTGCCAAGATCTCAGGGCTGATAGGACTGGCACCACCAATCAATCTCCCTCTCACACTCCTTTATGGTCCTCAGCCTCTCCACTCCCTCCTTCAGGTCGACCACAGGGCTAAGTAAGTCATTTAGCTGGTCACATCTCATACAGATGCTGCCTCCATCGCGTGGCATTACAAAGGCCAGGCTCTGGCGCTCATGACAACCAGTGACCTGCATACTAGCATCTTGTGTTGGGGTTTCAGTCTGAGTCTTCACACTTGTCTTAGCATCAGCTATCATTTCATGCATGCACAGGACCTCAGTCTGAGTCTCCACGTTCTTTTTGGCTGCAGATTTCCTTCTGTGTGAGCATGGGACTTCTGTCTGGATCTTCACAACTTTTGTGGCGGTAGCCTTCTGCTGGGGCGCAGCCACTGCAAACCAGCAGGCACACTAACACTGCTAGATAGCCTTAATGGGGTGTGACTGATCAGCCCCACCCTGCTGCTGGTAGTGCTGGCTCTGCCCTCGGCCTGTTGCTGGGTCATTAACAGGAGCCCATGCACTTATCACTCACTTGACAGTGATAACAACCCTCCTTGCTGTGTAGTCCCATGTATGGGTGGCTTACAGTTTCTCCTGGTTAAAACAGTCCATGTGATTCTCACACTCAGACTCCTCCTCTTTGTCTCACTACCCTCCTGGAGGCTTTTTCTAGGCGAGGGTGTGGATGCAGAGCTGTTGCCCTGGCAATGCCCCCGCTGCATCAGCTGCTCTTGCGAGAGCTGCCTGGCCGAGAGCTGCCCGGCTGCTCTGTTGTCTCGGGGATCCCTGAATGAGGGAACCAACCGAAACCTCCCCGTACCCTGCGGTCAGTTGCTGTGGTTCTGGCTGGAACAGCTTTGAAGCAGCGAACCTCGGCGATCAAGCACTACACTTGGGCACTACAGAGGGACCTGGATAGACTGGATAAATGGGCCAAAGTTCACTGTATGAGTTTTAATAGGGCCAAGTGCCGGGTCCTGCATTTTGATGACAACAACCCCAGGCAACCCTACAGGCTTGGGGAGGAGTGGTTGGAAAGACACCTTTAAGAACAGGACATCCCCAACTTCTCTGGGCAATCTCTTCCAGTGCCTCACCACCCTCTGAGTAAAAAATATCATCCTGGCACCTAAACTGAATCTCCTCACTTTTAGGTTAAAACCATTCCTTCTTGTCCTATCACTATATTCTTGTATAAAAAGTTGGTTTCCCCTGATTCTAAGTTGCTTTTAAGAAATGGAGTGCCACAATGAGTTTTCTTTTCTCCAAGCTGAAGAAGCCCATCTCCATCAGCATGTTTTCTTAGGAGAGGTACTACAGCCCTTTGGTTATCTTTGTGGTCCTTCTCCGGACCTGCTCCAGCAGCTTTACATCCTTCTTCATCTGGGAACCCCAGGTCTGGACACACTTCTCCAGATGGGGCCTCATGAAGACAGAATAGAGAGATTCAGTCACTCCCTCTCCCTGCTGGCTACACCTCTTTTGATACAGCCCAGGATACTGTTGGCCTTTGGGCTGCAAGCACACACTACTGGTTCATGTTCAGCTTTGGGATCCACCATGATCTCCATGTTTTTCTCCACAAGACTCTCAATGAATTCTCCCAGTTGATACACATAGCTGGGATTGTTGATATCCAAGTGCAATACATCTCACTTGGCTTTGTTGAACCTCATTAAGTCCTCATGGGCCTACTTTTCAAGCTTCTACAGGTCTCTTTGGATGGCATCCCTTTCTTCTATTGTATTAACTGCACCACTCATCGTAGTGTCATCGGCAATCTTGCTGAGAGTACACTCTATCCCACCATCCAGATCATTGATAAAGATGTTGAAGAGAAGGGCTTATACTTTTGATACATTAAACAGAATGAATAAATCTCTGAAAAATTATTATCAAGTGTGAGAAACATGCTCAAGATCAAAAATTTCCAATCAGGCAAAGATGTCTGTGAAAGGCATTTTATTCATTATTGTAATAATGGGCTCACACCCCCTACTGACAAGGGAGAAATTGCACAACTAGTCAGTGAAATTCACTCCATTATATATCCTTGGTCCAACGCAGGTAAAGCCTCTCCTGGCACTCATTGGTTGAGCATCTCAGGCTCACTATCTTCCGACACTGTTGCTACATTACACTTCCATAGCTACATTATGCTTCCATACAATGTGTTACCAACCCATTGTCTTTAGCTATGTTCTGTACTTTTTATGGCATAGGAAGACAATATCTTCAACTATCTGCACACCAGTTCTGTCCTGTACCAGACTCTCCTCTACCCTATATAATTACCTTACCTAGTGCCTGTGCCAATTTTACCTAGGTTGGAACACCTCAGTCTCAACTTTACACTGTTCAGCAACTTTCTTTGTGAGAGGCAACTTATCCTATGCTACATACAGAAGTACTGGAAATTTCCACTGCAAAAACACAATCTACTTCTCACATCAAGTTTCTGCCTAACTCTCCGAAGACTTAAATTTTGTGTTGCTGTTACTGTTTTCATGCTGGACCAATACCTTCTTTCTTTTACTAATCTAGACACTATTAAGCACGTTGTATAGTTAGGTAGTATATGAATGCATGGTTTTCTTTGCAAAATTGTTTTAAGGGATTTCACTGTTGTTGGTAAAGACATCTTCAAGGCTAAGGTAACAAAAGCAAGATCAGTATAGTATCTAATTTCATTTACATAACTTTTATCACTTTTCATTTTTCAATTTTACCTGATAATTTATATATTTTTTTATACTTCCAAGGCTATCAAGTGATAAAGGGATAAAATGTTTCCAGGAAATTGGACAATTAAATTATTTGCTTGATAAAAACAGAAAAAAATCATTCACTGAAAAAAGCATTGACGTTTCATTGACTTGACTCTAAGAATTAGAACAAAAAGGAAAATATTAAGTATAATCACAGAATCATAGAATCACCAAGGTTGGAAAAGATGTCTAAGATCATCCAGTCCAACCTTCCACCTATCACCAGTATTTCCCACTAAACCATGGTCCTCAATGCAACAGCTAAACATTTCTTGAACAGCTCCAAGAGTGGTGACTCCACCACATTCCTGGACAGCCTGTTCTAGTGCCTGATTACTCTTTCAGTGAAGAATTATTTCCGAATGTCCAACCTGAATCTTTACTGGTGCAACTTGAGGCCATTCCCTATAGTCCTATTTATAGTTACCTGGGAGAAGAGGCCAACATCCACCTCACCACAGCCTCCTTTCAGGTAGTTGTTGAGAGCGATAAGATCATTCCTGAGCCTCCTCTTCTCCAGACTAAATAATCCCAGCTCCCACAGCCATTCCTCATAAGACTTGTGCTCCACAACACTCAAAGCTTCTTAGTTCTTCTCTGAATGTACTTCAGGGACTCAATGTATTTATTGTAGTGAGGAGTCCAAAACTGAACGCAGTACATGAGGTGTAGCCTCACCATTGCTGAGTGCAGGGGGATGATCTCTTCCCTGCTCCTGCTGGCAACACTATTTCTGATACAAACCAAGATGTCATTGGCCTTCTTGGCTACCTGGGCACACTGGTGGCTCATGTTCAGCTGAATGTCAGCCAATACCCCATGTTCATTTCATCTACACAGTCTTCCAGCCAATCTTCCCCAAGCCTTTAGCGTTGCCTCTTGTGGCCAAAGGAAAGGACTCAGCACTTGGTCTTATTGAACTTCGTCCCATTGGCCTCAGCCCAGCTATCCATCCTGTCCAGACCACTCTACGGGTCCTTCTTAACCCCAGGCAGGCTGACAGTTCCTGCCAACTTGGTCATCTGAAAACTTACTGAGGGTACACTCAATCCCCTCATCCAGGCTATCAGTAAATACATTGAACAGGACATACCCCAGTACTGATCCCTGGGGAACACCATTCATGACCAGTCACCAGCTGGATGTGACTCCATTCACCACCACTCTCTGGTCTCATCCATCCAAGCAGTTCTTTACCCATCAAAGAGTATATCTGCCAAAGCCATGGGCTGCCAGCTTCTCCAGGAGGAAACGGTGGGAGATAACGTCAAAGGCTTTGCTGAAGTCTAGGTAGACTATGTCAGCAGCCTTTCTGTTATCTACCATGTGGGGCACTCAATCATAGAAGATCAGGTTGGTCAAGCAAGACCTGCTTTTCATGAACCCATGCTGTCTAGACCTGATCCTCCAGTTGTTCTGCACATACTGTGTGATCTCTCTCAAGGTGATCTGCTCCGTAACTTTTCTGGCACTGAGGTCGGGTTGACAGGTCTGTAGTTCCCCACATCCTCCTTAAGACCCTTCCTGTAGATGGCAGTCACAGTGGCAAGCCTCCAATCTTCTGGGACCTCTCTGGTTGACCAGGAATGCTGATAGATGATGGAAAGTGGTTTGGCTATCACCTTTGCAAGCTTCCTCATCACCCTTAGGTGCCCAAGGACTTGTGTCAGTCCAGGCAGAGTAGTAGGTCTCTAACTATTTCTACCTGAATTCTGGGGGTTTATTCTGCTACCCATCCAAGACTTTCAGGTCAGGGCTAGAGTTGTCCGTGGAAAACTGGTCTGAATTTTAAAGACAGATATAAAGAAGGCATTGAGAAACTCAGCTTTTTCTTCATTCTCAGTGGTTACATTCCTCGCCGCATCCAGTAAAGAATGGAGATTTTCCTTAGTCCTCCTCTTAGTGTATTTGTAAATAGTTTTTTGTTCTATTTTACCCCAATGGACAAGCTGAGTTCAAACTGGGCTTTTGCCTTTCACGTTTTCTCCCTGCACATCCTAACAACTTCTTTGTACTCTCCCTGACTCACTCACCCCTTCTTTCACATGAGGTACATTGTCTTTTTCTCTTGAAGCCTCAGAAAATGCCTTGTGTTCATCCATAACAGTCTTCTTCCCCATTGGCTCATCTTCTGGTACAGAAGGATAGCCTGCGCCTGCATGTTAAAGACTTTCTGGAGTGACCAGCCTTTCTGGACTCCTTCATACTTCAGGACTGAAACTCAAGGGACTCTCCCTACCAGTGTCCTGACCAGTTCAAAGTCTGCCCTATGGAAGTCCAAGATAGCAGTTTTGCTGCCTCCCTTCTGATTTCAGAGAGAATCAAGAACTTTACCTTTCTGTGGCCTTTCTGTCCAAGATAGATCCCAGCTTCTACATCTCTCATCACTCTCACTATCTTGCGTTCATAATTTTTATGCAGCTCAATAGCTGAATGTGATGCTATCATAGAATGGCTTGGGTTGGAAGTGACCACAAGGATCATTAAAATCCAACTCCCCTGCCATAGGCAGGGCCACCAACCTCCAGATCTGGTACTAGATCAGGTTGCCCAGGGTCCCATCCAACCTAGACTTGGACACCTCCAGGGACAGAGCATCCACAACCTCTCTGGGCAGTCTGTTGCAGCATCTCACCACTCTTTCTGTGAAGAACTTCCCCCTGATATCCAATCTAAACCTTTGCTCCTTGAGGTTAAAACCACTCCCCCTTGTTCTATAACTATCTACCCTTGTAAGAAGGCAATTCTCGTCCTGTTTATAGTTCTCTTTTAAATACTGGAAGGCTGCAATGAGGTCCCCTCACAGTCTTCTCTTCTCTAGGCTGAACAAGTCCAGCTCCCTGTCTTGGAGATATCTCTAGATCTATCTGCTTCCATCACAAGGGGACAGCAGGCCCACAGGGCTACCAACCCCCCAAAAATGGGAGGGGTGGGTTTTCAACAGTTTATGGGCTGGTTCTATGACTAATGGGGCAGGGGATGCACAGACCCACACCCCAGGAAAGGGGAAAGAGGAAAAGGGGAAGGGTAGGGAGATGGGAGATGGGCCTAAAAACAAAACAGTGGCAATAATATAAGGAGGAAAGTTAATTTACCAACTATAATATCGGAATGCAAGATAATGCAGTATAATACAATATAATTGGAATTGAGGCTAACAAATCAAAGAGAGAGACGGAGAGAAAGAGTGTCCAAAACCGAAGGCCTTATTCTAAATCTGAAGGAAAAAATGGCTGATGAGCATGCACTGTGAGAGAGTAGCAAAAAAAGAGAGCGGTCTCATGACTCGCGAGCAGTTTTATCTTTCCCTCTGAATGCAAAGTCCCCTGGGATATAAAGTTTGTCTCTTCTGAGGACCAGGTATCAGGAAAATTGGAAGTGCACAGAACTGGAGCATTAACTGTTCAACTCCCAGTGCTTTGCATAATGTTATGATGGAATACCAATAACAAAAAAAAAAAACAAACACGGCATTCCCTCAGCCTGTCTTCATAGGGGAGGTGCTCCAGCCATCTGATTGTCTTCATGACCCTCCTCTGGACCCTTTCCAAAATCTCCACATCTTGCCTGTATTGGGGTCCCGAGACCTGGATGCCCCCAGATGGGGTCTCACGAAGGCAGAGTAGAATAGTTCAACGGTGTTCTAGGTTGCAATCAGATGGCTTCTAATTGGAACCAGTTGCAAAGTTCATGAATTTTTTGATTAAAATTCCTTGGAAAACAGATGAATAATAGATAATTATATAGAGAAGTTTTTTTAATTTTATTAAAACTAAAATGGAAGCACATTTAGTCATGAATTTTTCATGTTTTTCTTGAGTGTCATCTGTAACTAGAAAGCATTCATGAAGTGTACTACTTTGAGAATAGTCTTAACTTAAATAAAATACATTTTTGTTGTTCAAAAATTTATTTTTATGCAGAAACAACCTTCTTTTGGGGGTTGAAATGGACCAAGATGGCAAAATACAAAAAGTCTCACTTCTGTTGTTTGATTAGTTTTTCCTAAGATTGAATCTTTAAGAAGTCTAAATAGGTTTTTCAGATATATTAATTCGCTGTGGACTTGCCACACTCTTAAAACAAAATAACTAGAAGAAATTCAATCTGCAGTTTTTTTGTTCTGAAAGTTTTGTTACAGCTCTTTTCCTGTGGAAAATATTATCCCTAGTAATAGCAGAAATTACAGTAGAGGCCAATCTGAGATATTTTTTCATGCTCCTGAAACTAAGCTTAGCTTCATGAATCAAAATAAGCTATGAAGACTGAAAAAAATAGAAGTGTGCATTTGAGAGACTGGTGGCTTTTTGCCCTGTCCACTGGTTTATGACTTGTTCATTTTCCTGACATATGCTGTAGTTATGACTCAGTCACTGAGTTGGATTCACAGCAGAGGGAATAATAGAAATCACTATCATGTAAAAGAATAAATTAGTAAAATTATCTATTATTGACAGTTTTCTTCTGCAAATTTATCCCTTTAGTCAGATCACAAGAGTTTTCATTTCTTTTCCAATTTTAAACTGAGCATAACAAAAGTAAAAATCTCAAAATAAAAACAACACGAAACAAAAAACCCACACCACTGCCATCACCACCAGCAGCAACAATAACAAAAAACACCCACAACCTTCCCCCTCCAAATCCTTTCAAAGGTAACATGTTCTATAATTTCTTATTGTCAAGTTCTAAATTTGGACTTTAAAGTTGACTACTCTCTTGATACTGCATCTCTGTGACACACGTCAGACCTGATAATTTCTCTGCAAGTAGTGGAATAGGCCTTAAGCTGTTGAGACAAAATATTTTGAAGTTAATGGATTATTCTACACTCCAGTAAAAGAGTAGTCTCAGAGAAGCCAAGAATACTTGCCTGCTTCAGATCTGTTTGGCTCCTCACCAACCTTGCAAACTATCTGTTTGAAAGAAGCATCTGGCCATGATGTGTAAGCATGTCTTTTAGACATAGAACTGTGGGTGAAATTCATTTTGAGATTAAATGTTTCATTCGATTATCTAAACAAAAGGTGTCTGGTCTGTTTTGTTAACTTTCACTAACTAGGCTGAGTGATATCACAGAATGGCCAGGGTTGGAAGGGACCACAAGGATCATGAATCTCCAACCCCCTCGCCACATGCAGGGCCACCAATCTCCCCATTTAATACTAGGCTAGTTAATACTAGACCAGGCTGCCCAGGGCCCCATCCAATCTGGCCTTGAACACCTCCAAGTGACAAAGCATGTATGGAAAATCTGCATCTTTTTGGATTTGTAGTTAGGCTGGAAGAGCACTGCAGTACTTAAAATGATAACAGGTGATTATTCTTATAGGTTGCTGAAATTAGCTTAGTACATCAAAGTTTGTTTCCAGAATGTGGTTGCTTATGATAGCTAAACATGAAATCTCTCAGTACAGTTAATGAAGAGTTAGTCAATATCCTCACTGGATCTTAGAATGATTAAACAGAGATCAATGATAAATGGAGCTGATTTGCCTAAACATGGACACTTGAAATATCATTCTTTATCTTGCCTGGTATCCAGAGGCTGATTCAGAAATCGATGGCCCCCTATATAAACTGTTCTGAATTTTCCAACAGTAGTAGAAGTCTTAGATACTCAAGGAGATCTCAAATAGTACTAGAATTCTATGCTTAGACATGAGTATACTTCTGCTGAGTATTATTTATCACCTGAAATACTGTCTAAGCTCCTATTATATTCTGGAGAAAAGATACAGATTATACTTGAGAGCATGCATTTAAAATTGTATTTGATGCCAAAGTTTAGGCACTTGAATCCCACTGCTTTCCTATATGTTATGTAGACATCTAGATTTAGATACCATGATTACTATTGGAAAACAAATCTAGTTTCACAGTGATCTTTGGGACAATTTTCCCCTAAATATTGTAAGCATAATGTCATTGGAGGATTTTTTTTATTAGTGAAACTACAAGGCTACTTTTTAACTTTTCCTCTTAGTATTTCTACAGACTTCTTCATTTATAAAGTAAGTACTTCATTTATATGAAATAAAATATATGTATATATCAATAATTTTACTTTAAAAAAAAAAAAAAAAAAGATCGTCTTGTTCCAATGTAGAATAATTTTGACGCTACTGCAAATATTTAGAACAATTAGGACAGCCGTAGGGTTTCCAGCTCCTGTGACTTACCACAAGTGTCATTTTATATGTCATGGGATATAAGTTTAGATTCAGATATCTAACTTCAGCTAACTACAATGTAAATATTAACTTATCAGATAGGTGTTTAATGTGAGAGAGTACCTAATGAAAATACAAGAGATAATTCAGTGCTTATCCAAAAACATGAAATGCATATTGAAAGGCTGTAGAATATTTCTACTAATATCCAATTGAGAAAGGGTGTGGGTGTTCTCTGTCCCTTGCATAATCTATCACAGGCCTCCAGTTAGTTTTTAAACTTAACTCAGACTGCCATAGGTACATGAAAAGTCAACCCAAGACTATATCATTAGTTTCCACGATAAACAACTGAGGGAGAAGTTCTTCAACACTCATTCTTACGAGTTTCACCTTCAGGTCATGATGGTCTGAATCTAAGACTGTAGGGATCTTGTTCTCAATTCTGAGATAAATACAAGAAATTTCACAAATGTTTTGGATTATGAGTGGATTCTTTTTACTGTGATACTTTCAAGCAATAAAAAGCAGAAAGAAGAGATTCCTCCAGCAGGATGCACTCTTTTTTTCTGCTTTAAACTTCTTCTGACAAGATGCTTTAGATCTTCCTTAGATTTGGAAAGAGTTCTTCTTTTCAGAAAGCCAAAAGTCTTGCTTTTCTTCCAAAACACATACTGATGAACGTGCTTGAATGTTCTCAGCTTGAGCAAGTTCTCTAAAGTAGATCAAGGGATAAACTTACTTCATTTTTCCTATAAGGAAACAAAGTTTTCTTTCCCAAGCTACTCACTGATCAATCACAATATGGGATTTTTCTTTTTTGGGTTCTTTGCTCTTGAGCTATACCACTGCTAAAATTACAATATGTTAAGAAGAGGAAAAGACTATTTGTATTTCTGGGAGAAAATATTATATATCCGTATTTTGTTGCTTTTTTTTCCCCTACCCAACTCTTTTCCAAAGAGGTTTTCTCAGACCATGGTATATAGTGCTCATTTCTGTGTTCAGTGAATTCTTCTTCCCAGACTTTCATATACCTTAGACCCTCATGCAGCCATCCTTGGAGGTACACCTCAAAGACACACCTTGTAGAAGAGAATTCAAGAAGAGAAAGGGACATTGAGATCTGAAGTTGATGTCCGCTTTCATTTCAGCATAATTTGAAGCTCTAATGATGATTCTAAGTTTAAATTCTCCATCATTTTCCAGTATACTGCTTCCAAATTTGTTTAGCTGATGTTTTGTAAAAGCTGTAGTGAGCAGAATCAAATTTTAAGGTATAGTGAGTGTTTGGGGCAAGCTGCAGTCAGCTTATAGGTTCTGAGAAATTTTTCTTCCATTTTGCCAGAGTTCATCAGCATATAAAAAAGTGGACTGATGCTTTTATCCTTGTTTATGAAATGATGTTCTTTTGTAACTGCTTTTCTCCATCACTTACATAGAAGCTATTGATGCACCCTCAGTAAGTTTGCAGACGACACCAAGTTGGGAGGGAGCGTTAATCTACCTGAGAGGAGAAAGGCACTACAGAGCGACCTGGATAGACTGGATAAATGGGCCAAAGTTCACTGTATGAGTTTCAGTAGGGCCAAGTGTTGGGTCCTGCATTTTGGTGACAGCAGCCCCAGGCGACCCTACAGGCTTGGGGAGGAGTGGTTGGAAAGCCGCCCGATAGAAAAGGACCTTGGTGTACTGATGGACAGTCAGCTGAATGTGAGTCGGCAGAGTGCCCAGGTGGCCAAGAAGGCCAATGGCATCCTGGCTTATATCAGGAATGGTGTGGTGATCAGGAGTAGGGACGTCATCCTGCCCCTGTACTCGACACTGGTGAGGCCTCACCTCAAGTACTGTGTTCAGTTTTTAGCACCTCAGTACAGAAAGGACACTGAGGTGCTGGAGCAGGTCCAAAGAAGGGCAGCAAGACTTGTGAAGAGCTTGGAGAATATGTCCTTTCAGGAGAGATTGAAGGAACTGGGGCTGTTCAGTCTGGGGAAGAGGAGGCTGAGGGGAGACCTCATTGCTCTCTTTCAATACCTGAAATGTGCTTACAGTGAGAGCAGGTCTGGTCTCTTCTCACTGGTGACAGGTGACAGGATGAGGGGAAATGGCCTCAAGTTGTGCCAAAGTAAGCTTAGGTTGGATATCAGGAAACAGTTCTTTACAGAAAGGGTTGTTAAGCACTGGAATAGGCTCCCCAGAGAGGTGGCTGAGTCACCATCCCTAAATGTGTTTAAAAACCATTTGGATGTGGTGCTCAGGGACATGATTTAGCGGAGGGTTGTTAGTTAGGGTAGTATGGTTAGTTTGTGGTTGGACTCGATGATCTATAAGGTCTTTTCCAACCTGAGCAATTCTATGATTCTATGAGGGTATATTGATTTAAAGCTAATTTTGCTTCAGCTTGTGAAAGCAGAAAGAAAACAGCAACAAGCTTCATTCACTCACAGCCATGCATGCTAACTTAATGAATTTAGCATCTTCATTCTTCTGTACTTAGCCTTTGGAATAAACATTTATACCTGCAGAAGTTATGAGAATAATTTGCTAACTCTGAAAAACTGGGTTTAAAAACGGAATTAGATTTAGAATTTGGAGTATCTTGCAAAATCAGTGCAGAGAATGTGAATGTTTTTTATAGTGCCTCTGTTCTAGAAAGATAGCATGCCTCCTACTCTTGAACCTGATCCTTTCCCAAGTAGGAATAATAAAAAATGCACAATGTGTACTTTTATACATCTGCTTCTTTCCTAGAGGACTGCAGACACAGTGCTGCAGTCAGCTGATGATATTCTCTCAACTGTTCTCGCACAGAAGGCATATCAAATGTTGTTCACCAAAAATTGATATGGCTGATGCCAACATAATTGGGAAGAAATTAGGGAAATTACTAATGTTTTAATTCTTATATTTACTGATGAAGGCATACATAATATTTGGCTTAACTATTTAAATCTGTCTTTCAAGTGTTTATTTATGAAGCTAAGTCATTTTGCCAAATCAGTAAGATCATTTCTTTATGCCTGAGGAAAAAAAAATCTTAATTAGGAGTTCTTATTTTATTCTAATTTCTCTAGGCTGATCTCAGTGAAATAGAGAGTTTTAGGAAAGTTAATTTATGACATTTAACAAATGATTTTAAATATGAAGGTAAAGATATTTATTAGTGAGTTGATATCGTACATATGAAGAGGGATTCTACATATTACACTGCTTCATCCACTGTTTCTCAAAGTACATCAAGTAATATAGAAATACGTAATGAAGACAGGTAGGCAGACCCCTGATTCAGAGGCAGTCAACATGTAGACTCCATAAGGAAAGTCACTGAAACTGAGAAAGAGAGATTAAATGGAGATAGAGTCCAAATGAGTATGTGAAGATGCAGAATTTCAATTGAAATCTTAGAAATGGGAAAAGCTGTGAAATCTATCCCTGACAACAAAGGAGAACATGTAGCTCCCCATTTAGGATGTAGGTTTCTGTAATACATTAGTATGATACTACCAAGGAGAAATATGTGAAGAACAGTGAAACAAACAAACAACAAGAAGAAACAGACATAAGAAAAAAAACAACACAGATCTAAGGTTTCAGATTAAGTAAATGAACATTATAAGGCTGCTTTCTTTTCATATATACCTGGGAAAAATGGATGTAAATTAATATGTGGTCTGTATTTTTCCTTAAATGGTAGAAGATATCTCTAAGGCCAGAATTTGCACAAGTATTAGCCTAGCAATTAATTTCTGCAACAGAAGGGGCATTCCAGGGCATTCACACACTTCATACACTCATTACAGTCCACAGAATGTACTGTGTCTAATCCAAATATGTTAATTTATATATACTTTTTTTCCATTTTGACTTTAATTAAGCTCCTCTATCATTTACTAGTAGAATAAATAGCAGTTCATTTTTCTGCTTTAAAAGGCAACCTCCCTGCCACATGACTTTTTCTGAACTCTCAAAAATATTTGTCTTTAATTTTATTGCTTCCATAATTGTTCAGACAAAAAGTAATGTCTTTTGGCATAAATTTATCAATTTGATCTTCATGTGACATCTTTAAAATGAAAATGAAAATAAAAATAAAAAAAATCTCTGCATTAAAACCAGAACAACAGCAAAAGAGAACACTCAAACCTTTTGCACAGAGAGATATGCAAGATTTATTATTATTATTATTATTATTATTTAATGTGCACAAGGAATATCAAGCACCAAGTCAAAACACAAATTGGTGTACTAAGCTGTGTCTTGATTATAGGAAATCTTTATAGGTATGGAAATGCTGTGTTCTTATTATGAAACAATATGACCAACATAAAGAGATGTCTTTACAATTATTCTGGGAGTAATGAAACCAAACAGATTTCAAAAACTAAAAAGCACACAGCAATATGTTTCCTAACGGACAAGTGTTGCAGAGCTATCAGGCCTTCAGGAGACCATTTTCACAAGTTCCTCTTGACGGGTATTGAAAAAAATTAAGAGTTCATAGAAAATAAAATAAAATAAACTCCAAACAATAAATATGGACTGGTTACATGACACAGGGTCTTCCAGTATGTAGCTATAAAAGATATACTGCCTGGTTTGTAAAGGTGAACCCCATATGCAGCATGGGACACAAATACACTCACAGCAAATCCGCAGTGGCTGCACAAGGAGGCCATGTGGCAGGTCTGCTCTTCCCTTTCTTCTGACCTGTGGGTCTCTCTTCTCCTTTCTGTGGCAAAAAATCTAGTGAAGCTCTTGTGAGTTTATGACATGTTACGCAGCTCAGTCAAGCAATTCCAGTAGGAAAGATAAAGTGAGACAAAATTTCTTCTAGTCTTATGCTTCAGTAACTAATAACTAATAATAGGATTCTAGTCCCTTGCATCATACTAATGATCAGAATTTTCAGACTGAATGAAGCAGCCAGAGAAGGGACAAGGGATTTAGATTTTAGAGCTAGTCTTATAAGAACATCCTGGCTTGTGCTGGGAAATTATTTTATCAGTGCAAAACAGAGAGCTGGCCACTCCTGCTACAGAGATCGGCTGTGGAATATGTTACACAGTACAGACATGTATTGAACTGAATACCATATTACAAAAAGAAAACACAAAAGTGAGTAATGAAGGTACAGAAATAGACAGTCCCGAGAGCAAGATGCACTTTTGGGGGCATGTATACATGATACAGTTTATGGATTCTCGTTTCATTTTCATTTAAGTATACCCACCTATACGTGGTAGTTGTATGAGAATTGTTTACTATGCTCTTATTTAAATATGCTTGTAGGAGTGGAAGCATACACAAGAAAATTTCATCTTTCATATAGATAAACTAAGAGCTTGACCACTTCTACTCATCACTACATCCAGCAGCATCATGCTGTGAGGACTTTGAAACCATCATTCATACCCTGAGTTGGCCTAGGGAATTAAAGTAGCACAGCAGGGGTAACCATTTGTTCCATACAGATGAAAGAAAGGGATTATGTGTCTGCAAAACAGAAGGCAGGGCCCTAGGGATTTCAGACCTGCAGTGGAAGAAATTTTCTAGAACTGATCACAGGATGGTGAACCCGTGACATGTAATGCTGTTTCAAATGGTGTGGAAGTAGTGCTTGAGATATCTGCTCTCTTTTGGCTGCTGTAAAGCTTTTGTTACTCACACTATTCAGCAAGAAGCGCTTGGCTACAGGAAGAGTTCAAAGAAACAGCTATAAGATAAGGATGTGGCTTAGAGGCTGTAAGGAGTAGGAGGAGCAGATTTGGATAAAGAAATTTTGCCATGAGATACAGAAAAGGTTAATCAACACCTTCCTTAATCTACAGCATTTTTTCACACAAATGCATTTGATTTGAAAGTAATGTTTAATGAAGACAGATGCAATTAAACCAGCATTACTATGCTCTGAATGGCTTATTATCTTAAACAATGTCAGCTTTTCTTCACTTTTCTTGTCCTTGTTTATGAATGTTCAGTTATTAAGTGTCCAAAAATAAGAAACAATCAAGATGGAATAATACTTTATATTTAATATGTCACTGAATATTTTGAATTTATAGCTACTTCTATGCATTTAATATTTAAGTGTAAAATGCCACTAAGTTATACAGTCCGGTTAAAACACGATACATATTCTTTCAAAATCAAACTAAATGTACTGTGTTGTATCTATAAACTATGTACATGATGAAGTAAATATGTTTTCAAGATGCTTTGAAATAAATGGCAAGTGCACTGGGAATAGAAGATCAATTCTTCACTGGTCTAAATAGGAGCAGTTCTGGTGAAATGAGAGGACTTTCACCTGAACTGTTAATCCATGAAACCTATGTTGCATTTTTCCCACAGGTCTTCAGTCTGTGAAGTTAGGGATAATGCAAAATGACAGAATAATTACTGTTAAAATACATTCTTTTCAAATGGAATGTGATTATGCAGTGAATCATCTATACAAAGAATAAAATATATTAAAGCCATTCACTTCAGTTGGTAGAAATCCAACTGAGAGTTTAAAGCACCATAAAGTTTCTTCTTTTCTCTCTTTCTTTCTCCTTTTCTTTCCCCCTCATTCTGGAGAAAAATCTAAACCCTCAAGATATATATTTTTTTTCTTTTCAACTCCACGGAGCTTATGTCTCAAATAATCTCATTGAAGAGATAAAATAGCTCCATGAAAGTCTACATTAGAGGGAAGAAAAGTTGCATGAGTTAGTGAGAAAGACAGGGTAGGGTCATTTCTTCTGATCATATGCTATTCTGGTTTCTGTTCCAGAGCTGTGACCTGGATTCATGACTTGTGGGTTTTCCTTCAGCTTCACATCATCACCTGTAATTTTTGTAATGTTAAACTCCAGGCAGGATAGGAAAAGAGTAATTTAACCTTGTAAGATCTGAGCTTAATTCCAGCTCATTAATTTCAAAGCACAAGTAATTTTACTACTGAATGGTAGTGAATGATTTCATCTTTAGTAATGAACCCCAGTGAAAGTATGAAAGAGAGATTTTAAATTAAATACTGTATCTGATAGGAATTATATATTATTTTTATATTTAGTTGGCATCCAGTGTATGACAAAACTTCATGCTGCAGTGTAATCAGTTACCTATACTGAGGCATTATCACTACAGTGCTAACAGTGAAAATATTCTAAAAATATATTTGAATCATAGTGTTAACCTGAGAATGTATTATGGCTTAATTTACTGAAATCCAGCTGCACTATCCAACTTTGATAGTGCTCTCGGTATTGCGGTTTTATGAAACCACATTAACCACTCCATTTTATCAGATAAGGATTATTTTGTGTTCCTTAAGCTTCCTGTGGTCTAGTAATTAATTTAAACAGATTTCACTGCCTCTGGAACATAACGTATGTTTATGATCCATAGAAAATTATCCTAGAAACATATCTTGGTAAATTAAATGTATAATTTGCAATTACTTTCACCTTTACTGAATGTAAAAGCATTTTCAGGGCTGCTTCAGAGTTGTATTAAGTAACAATAAATATCACATACTAACACTTAAAGTAATGACATCAGAATAGTCACATATAATGTGTTTAGCTAAAACCATCTTCCATATAAACCAACTATAATTTGCTCAGTCCACAATAATCATTGACACTCCAGGTTCAGTTGTTCTGCTTTAAGATTGTGAATTCATGCAAATGTATAAAATTTTAAATTAGTTTTTACTTCTGTGTTCTTTGACAAAGTGAAGCATTTTATCAGAAGAGTATATTTAAATAACCAATTTTCTCTCAAAGGATTTCATATTGCTGTAATTACAATTCTCCATCTTTTTAGAAAACACATTAAAATGAAAGGACCAAACAAAATCTAAAAACCTTAAATTGAAAATAAATCTGAAAACATATTTAAAGAATCAAGCTATAACTCTCACATTCTTTGGTCCCAGAATTACAATCTCAGTGTTAAAGTTTTGGCTTATTCGGACCTAAGTTCTCCCTCTAAGTGCTGTGTTTTACAGCATGGTCCTCCTTACATCAGATTTTTGACTAAAAGCTTCCCAGTGAAATGGATGTAAGATTTTATTTATTTATTTATTTATTTATTTTCTTCTCTTTCTCTGATCTCTTTTGTACAAATGTTCCAAAATAACTCAGCCTAAGGCAAATACTTGGCATGGAAAATTTCAGTACAAAGAATAAACATCAGCAAAGTTAAAAATAAATGAAAACATATGTGTTGATTCACATTAATAAGTACTGCCATCTCCACATATTGATAATTAAAATGGTTACCGAGTGAACAGGCAAACAAACATATAAACAAATTTCCCATTCAAAAGACTCTTGAGATTAAGAAAAATCCCCTGAAGTAGAATATTCGCTATGAAGAGCAAAACATAATCTTTGAAGATAACTTGAAATGTAAAAGAACGCAAACACATATAGTATTAATAAAAAGGTGAATTTAACAATATTGAAAATAATAGGAAAGAATACCCAAAGTGTAAATTGAACAAACTTATCGCATTCATACTGTATTCAAAGTTTACTGTATTCAGTTTACAGACAATGTTGTGGGATGCAAATTTACTAACCTTAGGAAAATGATGAAATAAAAATAAATTAAGCAGAATTACATTAAAAAAAATCCAACAACCTATAACACAGGAGAAAAATCCGTGTTGTCCTCAAATGCTTGACAGCACTGCATAGCTCTATTGTATTTTCACCACGAGTATCTCGCTCCAATTTATAGGAGGGAGAGGAGGTTCTCTGATATATGTATACCCAGTGTGAAATTAAGAAGCAATGGTTCAAATGTTGGTCAAATCAGTTTATTATAAATCTTAATCAGGGAGATGGGGAAGGGGAGGATGGACACTATTATGAATTAGGGTGATGGGGAAGGGAAGGCAGGTGATAGAAAAGATAGGAAAGAGGGAGGAATTGCGTAAAACAGGGATAGTCACAACCAGGATCCAGCAGTGGTCCCCTTGCATGCCACTGAGAGGTACCAAAAAAACCACTTCATAAATAAATGGCTTAAAAGTTGGTGCAAACACAAGAATTTTGGTTTTTTTTGACCATGGGGCAACTTACTCAGCGCCTGGCATGATGGCAGCAAATGGAAGTAGCCTGTCTCTGAGGAGGAGGAGGATCTTAGCTGAGGAACTAGCAGGACTCATTGAAAGATCTTTAAACTAGGTAAGAAGGGGGAAGGGGGCGAAGTCAGGGCTACTGGTGTTGAGCGGTTTGTTCGAGGGCTAGTACCGAACTTGAGGGGTGATGACGGTGAAGTACAAAGGGACGGACTGGGGAAGGCGGGTGTTAGGGATGCTGCTGTTCTAGGGGAACCTAGATCCTTTATAAAGGCGGTGAGACGGAAAGCCCAGCTGAAGTGCCTTTATACCAATGCACGCAGCCTGGGAAATAAGCAGGACG
>JAOWBP010000001.1:132666772-132679638 GCA_028571105.1 Tragopan temminckii | reverse complement strand
CTTCCTTCCTTCCTTCCTTCCTTCCTTCCTTCCTTCCTTCCTTCCTTCCTTCCTTCCTTCCTTCCTTCCTTCCCTTCTTCTTTCCTTCTCTCTCTCTCTCTTTCTCTCTTTCTTTCACTCTCTCTTCCTTTTATATTATTATCTTTATTAGACTTAGATTCATCTTAATTTTAAAAGAGGCATGAAGCATGCTGATATTATTCCTCTTTTGAGTCTGTTAATTTTAATTACTTCTATGATATAAACAGAAAGCTCATCATCCAAAATTCTGTACTACTACTAAACAATACTAAAATAAAATTAAATAAAACCACTTTTCTGGACATTTTTCCTTATTTGTCATGATTTAAAATCAAACAATGCAGATCCAAAATATTTTGCTCAGAATTCAAAATATATTTAGGAACATTTAAATGAATAAACCAGTTTCAACAAAAAGAAAAGCGTTCATGAAACATGTATTTACATTGCAAATGTAGTTTAGTTCCAAAATGCAATTGATAGCTTATACATAATATACACAACTGATACTTACAGTAATGGTATTCAGGAAGACTTGTTTGTGCTTATTAAATACCATGTATTCTGATTTTTCTTTCTTATTTTTCTTTATAAGATATATCTCTGCTTAGATTAGTGTACGTCCTTCAAATATGCAGTTCAATAATATTTGCATAATTATAAGTTATACAAATTATCCATTTGTATAAAGACTGCTGATAAATATGGCTTGAGAGCAGACCTGAGGAGAAAGATTTGGGGGTGTTGGTTGATGAAAGATTAACATGAGACAGCAACGTGCACCAGCATCCCAGAAGACCAACTGTATCCTGGGTTGCATCAAGAGAAGTGATCATCAGGTTGAGGGAGGTGATTCTGCTCTTGTGAGGACCCACTTGGAATACTGGGACCACCAGCACAAGAAGTGCGTGAAATTGCTGGAGTAGATCTAGAAGAGGACCGTGACGTTGATAGAGGGCTTGAGCATTTCTCCTATGAAAACAGGCTGAGATAGCTGAGGCGCTTCAGCATGGAGAAGAGAAGGCTCTGGAGGGACTTCACAGTGGCCTTCCAGTACCTGAAGGGGCCTACAGGAAAGCTGGAGAGGGGCATTTTATAAAAGCCTGTAGCAACAGGACAAAGGAAAATGGCTTTAAACAGGAAGAGGGTAGATTTAGACTAGATATTATGAAGAAATTCTTAACTGTGAGGGTGGTAAGACACTGGAACAGGTTGCCCAGAGAGGCTGTGAATGCACCCTCCCTGGAGATGTACAAGGCCAGACTGCATGGGGCTTTGAGCAACCTGGTCTAGAGGCAGGTGACCCTGCATATAGCGGAGGGGAGTGGAACTAGGTGATCTTAAGGGTCTCTTCCAACCCAAACCATTCTATGATTCTATGATTCTATGAATATGATTTGATGTAGCATCCAGCACCACAGACAACTACTTTGTGTGTTATCCACAAGGTACTGGATCATATAGAACCTCAAACCAATATGTATATATACTCTACAGCAGCATCTGTTAGGACATATGAGCTTTATTATTTTCAGTTGGTCATCTTCTTAGATAAACATTTGTGATTCCTATATTCCCTTAAAAAGTTTAAGTGTAACATATTTTATTCATTCCCTTCCTCCTGTTTCTGTTTCTGTTTCTTTTTTTTTTTTTTTTAATTTATTCTAATTAATAAATGCTTACTAACAGCAGCAGTGGGATTTCCCTCAAATAATACTAAATATTACTTGTTAGCAATATTGATTCACAATTAGACACTTGTGACAACATGAAACCTACCAAAAAGCAGTGTCTGACCGAACTAAACCTTGAGTAAATTTCCACAGTTCTAAATACAATTACATGATATGAGCTGGGAAATTAAAAAAAAAAAAAACAAAAAACAAAAAAAAAAAAACAAGTTCTGTGGTTGTTTTCTTATATCTACCTCACTACTAGTTCTCCTATTATGAATACCTAAGTGCAAACTAGCTTCTATATGATCCATTTATTGTTTGCAGATAAAAAGATGCAACTACAGAGAATATTTGTTTTGATGTTCTCCTCCAGGGCAATAAATATCTTCTGGATGTATTTGCTCCTTCCAGTTTTGGTGTAAAGTGAACATAACCATTTAACTCAGGGCAAAATGTCTGTCCTTGAAATCAGGTAATGTATAAAAGAGCAGAAGTGCACTTTGTAACCTAAATATCTAGGAATGCAAGAAGTGACTCAGCCTTCTAAGAATCTTCTAACTGTATTTTCCCATACAGCTTCCATGACAGTTCTGCATGACTACCAGGTCAGGAATCACAGATCTAGTAATGAGAAAAAACATTCATATAAATTTAACTCACATAACTCGTGTAACTTAAAGTAAATTATTTATAATTCACAGAATCATAGAATCATAGAATGTTTTGGGTTGGAATGGACCCTTAAGATCATCTAGTTCCAATCCCCCTCTTATAGGCAAGGATACCTCCCACTGCAGGAAGTGGGAGGACAGGAATAGGCAAGCCATTCCAACGGTCTATGAAATACAGCACTTTCTTAGATCTGACATTTTCAACATATTTCACCCAAGCTTTCCTATTTATATATTTTCAAGTAATGTAACTTTCATGCATCAGTTAAAAATTAATTGACCTGTAACATGTGCAGTAGTCAACATCCAAAATGTTTGCAACAGGGGAAAGTAATAATACTTTTTTTTTTTTCCTTATGAACTACAAATAACATTTCTGCTGAGCAGAACACAACACAGCATAGCAAAACACAACATAATAATTTTATTCTTATAATCAAGCATGAAACAAAGAACATAAAAAGGCTCAATTCTAACAGATAGAGAACTCAAATAAATAAAAAACTTGTTTTTGCAGTGGCAAGAATGGTAACTTGCGTAGGGAAACATCAGAAGATGCTACTCATTAGCCAAACACTGGATTCCTCTCATTTCACTGTTCTTCACTTTGATACAAAAAAAAAAATAAAAAAAAATAAAAATAAAAATAAAAAAATAAAAAAAATAAAATAAAATAAAATCTCCTTGTGCTACTTTGAGCTGCCCAGACAGGATTCAGCTGTAAATCTTGCATTGTGTTAACACAGCACTATGTGTGATTTAACAAGTCCTGCTGAGAGTAAAATACTGAAGAGACACACTAGACAAGTGTGAAATACCAGTCTAATCACAATTTCTCTTTCAGAAGGAATATTTGTTTTGTTACAAGTTCCATTTATAAAATATGAAAGTGGATGCTTTGTGCAGATCCTAATTAATGTTATTTCAGGAAAAATAAAAGATCCAATGATTTTTAACAGGGTGCTATTAAGATATAGTTTAACTGAAGAATTAATGAAACTATTTTCTGAATTCTTTGCTAAATAGGCCTTACCAATAAGGAAATGACTTGCAAGCCTGGTTCAGCAATTCTAAATGCCATTAACCAAGTATGTATTCTTCAGGCTTAATTACACATTACAATATCAAGTGGTTGAACATCCAAAAGATAATAAAGTGTGTCACTACCAAGAATATAATAACATCTTAATAATTTAAAGTACATTGCATGTAAGAAATTGCAGTCAAGATGTAAGATTTTACAAGTAAAGTAAATTATATATCCTGCCAATTGACTAAATGAGTTATATGAAAATGTGATCAATTTGTTTCTAATTCTCTCCCTTCTTAGTTTCTACTCCACTTTTTAAACTGAGTATAAAAAATCACTTTAATTATTCTGAAGCATGACCTCCTGCTTTTATATAAACGTGTTTTGCTTACATTTTGAACCTGTGAATATTTATCCAGTAGTCTACTTTCCTAGAAAAAAATCTAGAAAATCAAATAAAAATCTCAAGAGGTCTATAATACAATCTCTGATGTGTATCATTCGTAAGGGTAAACTTCTTCCCTGATTCTATGAAATCATATGCTTTCACAGCTCACATTTAGAAAATGTCCTGGATAACATATCTTCTTTAGAAAAAAACATATATATAGATAGTATACACAAAACTGTATGAAAGGATGTTTGCTATAAACTGATCATGTTAAAGAGAAAAACATACCTCAGAGAAATTAAACACAAATGACTGAATTATAGAGTCTTTTGAAGCAAAGATAATCAGATGAGAAGTGAAAAGAAAGTATGAAATGCAGTCAGGGTCAGGGGAGAGACCTTGCATGGAAGCAGTAGCAATCAGACACTTCCAGATGTACCCCATGGCATTGGAACTCTTACTCAGGCCTGACAAAGCAATCTCCTCTTCAGCTGTTGAGAGCAGCTGCTCTGCAATACATGAGGACCAAAAACTTAGCTTTGAGTTTTGCCTTGTAGGTGACTTCTTCTTCAGCATGTAAATTACCAAACTGTAGGGTTTGGTTATGCCTGTATACAGGTACAGATACAGGCAAAGGTAGAGCACCTCTGTCTTCCTCAGGGAAATGTGTGCACACCCTGCTCTCCCAGGGTGGGTCATGATAACTCACAAAGCTTTTGGAAGTGGGAGTACGCTTTTAGCTATGCACATGCACATGTAAAACAGGGAAACGAGAACATTTAGTATGTGTGCACTCTCACATACAGTCGTATTTGTAAAGAAAGGAAGTTGCTCCACTTTATTCTTTCTTAGTGTCTTCCTTTTTTTTTTTTCTTTTTTCTTTTTTTTTCTTTTTTCTTTTTTCCTTTTTTCCTTTTTCCCTGTGTCTGTGAGAGTTAGGTCCATTTTCTCCTTCTCAGTGATTGCTAGAGAACATCCGCTACCTTACCCGAGGCTAAATTTTAGAAATATATTTACATACTGGAATACTGGTCTCCAATAGCATTCACTATCCCTGATTTTTAACTCACAAGCAAGCAAAGTGAATTTGTCAAGGGTTTCTTGGAGCTTCAAGGAAATCGAAAGGCACATACAGCAGCCAGCCTACTCTGGTGTCTCTAAGAAACTGATCTTGTTCTGCTGTGACAGAATAAGACTTTGATGGTAATGACATTTTCAGCTGCAGACAAAATCTTTTTTAATGTATTTGAAAGAAGAGGCTGAGATGATTTTCTGTTTCAGGATGTGCTTTACAGCTTGACTTAACTTTAAGGACTGCCTAAAACTTCAGAGGCAGTTGTGGGGTTCCTTACCGGCACCGCTTTGTAGAAGCCAAATTATTAGTTCTGCTCTGAAAGTAACACCTCTTATTTTATTATCTTGGCCCACAACATCAAAGGTGGTTGTTATTGGCATAGCACTAGAGTTTGAATGTTCCTGCAAATATTACATTTTGTTATTGTGCAACAGATAAGAGCAGAGAAGCTATCTGACAAAATGACAACTGACATGGAAGAGCATATGAAGCAAAGGTGTGTCACTGAACTCCTCCATGCAGAAAAACTGGCACCCATTGACAATTATCATTGCTTACTAAATGTTTACAAAGACCAAGCAGTGAATGCTATCACACTGAAGTGGCAGGTGTTGTGTTTCAGTTGTGGCAACACTGACATGAAAGACAAGCCACATTCCAGACAGCCATGCACAACTGTCACAGCATGAAGTGAAGAGCATGTCAATCAGCACATGTGCACAAACTGGCTAATGGTGGTGACTATGTTGAAAAATTGTGTTTTGTCACTGAGAATTTTCTCTGTCAAATAGTATTATTGTGCTCTTTGTCTCTGTTGTAGTTTCCATGGAAGTAAATAGGAGTCATTAATTTTGGAGCAACATACATATTTAGAAAATGCTTTTCTTTGGAGGTAATACAGTTCAATCTATTTCTTGAAAACTAAATTACAAGGATAACAGGAGTGTGGCCCTGAAAACTGTTGCATGAAACTGACAAACTTTAGAAAACTGTCATGTATAAGTGAAACAGAAGGTAATAGATTGTAAGTGCAAATTACTTTAATTTCTCCTTCATTTGTCTCATATTGGTGATGTCTTCAAATCCAATTCCATGCCACCTTAGCCATAATTGTTTATTTTTTTCCCCTTTATTTTTGCATATTTTAATTATTTTTTTTAGGCAGCTGTATTCCATCTTAGTTGAGAATTTCCAAAATGCCCTAAGATCCAATGTCTTCTCCAGGTACTTGATTGTATTTTATTACATGAGATAATTTTACCCTTACAGCGCTTCGGTTTCTAAAATTATCTCATATTATTCATGTCACTTCAGTCAATAGACAATATAAACTTATCACAATGTGGTAATGGAAAGAACTGATGATTTATCTTGTAAATAGTTTTTATCACTTTCTTGAAAACCTAGGAGTTCTGAGTGATAAATATTTTTCTGCTTCTCCAGATAGCAATAGCTGTGCAATTACTATTTTCAAGGCTTAAAAGAGAAAAATAAATTGGTTTTATGTTCTCAGAATTATTTTTTCTTTTTATTCTGTCTTCTGGTAACAGCATTCCAGCTGCGTACATTCTTTTTTTTCATGTATGAATGGTGAGATGAAGTTTAAAAAGTGGTAAAACTCTTGGAAGTGTTTACAAAAATCATATTGTCTAGATACAAATTCTCAAAGTTTGCTTATTTTTTAATTTTCCCTGGGACATAAAAAAAAATAATAAATCTGGAGAAACAAAAAATACACAAGTATTATGCAAAGTATGTACTATCCAAAGAAAATAAAATTGTTCTGTAACAACTCATCACATTGCAGTTTTTGCTTCTTGGACAGTCTGTTTCTGTAGGAACAGATATTACACATGAGCTTTCCTTCTCTAGTCTGTTTGATCTTGATCTGGCTAAGGGCAGCTAGTAGGACAGAGTTTCTTCCATATATTTCTAGTGTAGACAAAGAAATGCCAAAAATGTTTCTGACTGCCTAAGAATCACTTCATCCAGCCCATGCTTGATGGCTGTGTTGGATGTTACTGTTTTCGTTCTGTAAGTGTCTATTCAGTCCATCTGGAATTACTAGTGGGATAAAGCAAACTGTACTGCCTCCCACTGTGGCACAGTTTCAGTGGGGGCTTGTCTATTGGAGAGTACAAGGTGGCTCAAAGGCAACAAACTGTATTATGCTTCAACATATCTAATAGTCTATATAAAATGAATGTCTTTCTAGTATTATTTAGAAGCTTTTGATCAACATTATTTGAGTAAAAAATCATGCACATGTATGGAAATTTTTTCTCTCTGATGATAAAGACATCTGATCAAGTAAACAAACCTTTATTTCTGTTCTTCAGAGATAAAGTTTGCAACTGTACCCTGGAAACTTAACGGATTTATGACTGGAATGAAAATAGGGTAGAATTTTCAGAAGTTAGATTTATATAACATTTAGATACAAATATTTTTATAAAAATCTAATGTTTAAACTTTATCTTTTCATAGAGACAGATTTTTTCTTTGTGTGTTTTTGTGTAAATATAAAGCTGTAAAGAAACAAGACAAGTAGATGAGTAGATAGATAAATAGATAAGGATATATGCCTTTAAAGGCAGACATACAAAAAGAAAATCATTCAAAGAGCTAGCTCCTCAACTGGTTGAAATCACTTTTTCTCTTTTAATAGTTGAAAATACGCACTCTCTCTTCAAAATATGATGAAAGAAGCCATGTAAAGAACTAAGGAATTCTGAAAACTGGAACATTTCAAATACATGATTATTTTATTGGTAATACTTATCTAGAGAAATTGAAGTGAAAAGGGAATAAATGTAAGTATTTTCAGTTTATAAGATAGAAATAATGCTCATAATAAGAATTTGTGTTTAAAATAATAATTTTAAAATGTCCAGAAACAGTGCTCATAACACCCCAAATCACTGAAAACAAAGATTACTTGTTATCAAAGATCACTTTTTCGACTAAGATGTTGATTGGTTTGCAAATACAAATATGATTCCTGTCAATGTAACTTTTAGCATCCCCTGATTGAAAAAAAAATCATCACACATGCTCCATTTTGCCCTTGTGTACTTTAGCTCATAAGGTCATAGCAATTCTCTTATCAGCCAACAGCAGAGCCACAGCAGTAATAGGAGATGCCATCTTAGATTAATGCAAGTGAAAATTGCCTTCAATTTTTCATACTTGTGTCTCTTGGGTGCACTTTAAAGTTTCATTTTTATCTCAGAACGTTTTTGGTCACACAAGTCCTTATATTTCAGGAAAATATTTGAATTCATTCTTACTCATAATAATTTTTTCTAGAAGTTGTGGGAGACCAAAAGAGAATATGCCCCAAGAGTTATCTGTGTATCTACATAAAAATATTGCTTTAAACGTGCTCTAAAAATTAGTATAACTTACATTTGAGTTTTACTGTGACAGACATTGATTTCACTGGTGATTTATCAATCATTTTTCTGCTACAATAATAGAAGTGCAATCAGAACATTTTTGATATCCTGATCATGTTAAAAACTCAGTGTTCTCAAACTTAAAAACAAATATTTCATAGGAAATAATGAAAATAAGAGATTATTTGGAAAGATTAATGAAAGTATGTGTATATAAAGATATCTATATTGTACCTTAAAGCACTTAAATTATGTTAAGCAGAAATAAATATAGCAAGCATCAACCATGGCATATTTTTAGCAATATCACATGATATGATTCAAAGCAACTGTGACAGTAAATGTAATATACCAGCTCCAGGTGGTGCATGCATACGCACACAGTTACCAAACTGTGAGGAACAAGAAACTTCATGGACAAAAAATACTACAAAATCATAATATCCAAATTAAATAATATCAGGAATATGGAAGAAATACTTCATAATTATGTAGAATTTAAGAAACTTAAAAATCACAGAAAAATATAATGAATATGTTACCATAGATTATGAAAATAAGACAATGAGGAAAAAAAAAAAAGTAATTAAACCTTAAGGAGGATTATTTCAAAAGGTGTAAGGAAGATCATTAGGAGAATTCTTATGGTTTTCATATCTAGAAAAAAAATTAAACACCTCAGGCCATCCAGTCAAAAACAGTGTTGTGCAGACAAGGAAGATTTCAGCAGAAGAAGCATATTAACATACAGTGAATTTGTTGAAGACTATCTTCCAGAAAACAAATTAAGTTTCTGGACTGTAGGGCTTCCTCAGTGTACACATTACCTTTCTGCAGTCAGGTTATCTTCCAGAGTCTTACCTAAGAAGGTACTATACAGAGAAATCAGTGAGCAGAAAATTTAAGAAGAATCAGTGATAATTACTAAACAAACAAACATACAAAAACATATCCAAATGAAAAATGATTCTTGTTGCCCAGCTGTCAGTCCCTCAGAGTTCTTCTAGCCTCTTGATTAGAACTAGCTTACAATTAGCTACTTAGGATATTGTTCACAATGTCTTTCATGTGACGTGAAAATGGATCACTACACCAGCAAGTGGATTACACAGCCTTCAGTTTGATGTGTTAGAATTATACTGAAAATTAAAACTTTGACAGAAAACTGTTCAGTTCCTAATCCAGATTTACCACAAAGGCTGTTACAGAACTTTTTGCTCAAAGAAGGTAGTTGGAACAAATGGTTAATGTGGTAGGTAAGATAGAACTCCATTGAATCCATTTATTTCAGCATGTCAGATATGTCAGATTATAGTGAACACGATGTCACTGTCTAATGTATTATGTCAATTGGAAGGGACCTCCAGCAGTTATCTTGTCCAGTGTCCTGCTTAGATTCTAAGCATTTAGAGCAAAATGCTTAGAATAGTTTTAGTATCTCCACAGATACTAAAATTAAAAATTAAAAATTAAAAAAAATTATATAGCCTCCCTGGGCAACCTATTTGTGTTTGACCATTTTCATGTTAAAAATGTATTTTCTTATGTTGATTAGAGTTCTCATATCATAATTTGTGTCATCATTGTGCCTGTGGACTTCTGAGAGTATTTTATTGTATTTATTTATTTGTCTTTTATTTATTCTCCCATTAAGAGACAGCAGTAAGATCTCTCTGTGGCTTGCTCTTCTTAACACAGAACAAGCCCAGATCTCTTAGCTACTGAACTTGCTCCAGTATATTCAGTCCTTCTGGTACAAGGGAAGTCAAAACTGGATGTGGTACACCAAGCATAATCCCATTTGTACCAAACAGAGAGAAATGAATAACTTTATTTTAGCGGATATCTTCACTTCAAAACATGATAGACTTTGTTTGCAAATTCTTATAAAATTTGTCCACCAAGACAATGAAGACATCTTTATGAAACAGGCTTCATATTTATGTAGTCCTCTTCAGTTCATTTCTTCCGCTTATTGCGATCCCTTCATATAGCAGACATGCTGTTCTCTGTGTCTCAATTTAGAAACTTCTATAAACTTAGTTACTGCGTACTCTATCCACGCTATCTCATCACTCAGATCATTATTAAAGACATTAGAAAATTATTTAGAATAGGTATTTTCAAATTAGTGAAAAAGATTAAAATGTAACAATATAAGAACCAAGGCCTAACTTCTGATTGATAAGCTGGTTATGAAATACTGCAGTATGTAATGTACAGATTACTCTAGGTCGTTATTTCAGTTGCACATTCACATTCATCGGAAATACAGACAATATAATGCACAGCAAATTCACGCTTTACAGAGAATGATAAGGATATGTTGCAGAAAGCATTCTTCATCCAAAGCAATTAACTATGGAAATAGGGGTTTCCACCAGGAAAATTTCATCAGAATTCAGGCCATAGCTTCAGAAACTCATATTTTACTGTCTCACATCACCAACTATATTTCAGCTTGGTGACTAAACTTCCTTTACAATCAATGGGCAAGTAGTCAATAAAGTTGTTGGAGCACAAACTGCAATTCAAAGAACTTATTTGAGTGCTTCTTTGAAAGCATTGCATTCTATTTTCTTACGTTGGCCATGAATGTCAGAGGCATATGATGATTATATGGCAGTAGAGATAGCAGTAGATAGCGCAGAGGAGCAGTATGGCAAAATGGTGTCCGACATAGAAGTGCATATGAAGTAAAGGTGTGTAAATGAATATGGAAATAAAAATGGCAGTCTTTGACACTTACTAGCGCTCGTTGAACTTTTATGGAAAACAAACAGTAGATGTGAGCACAGTGAGCAAGTAAGGCAATGGGTGATTTCTTTTAGCAGCAGTCACAGTGATGTGAAAGACATGGCACATTCTGGATGGCCATGCACAGCTGTCACACCATGAAATGAAGAGTGTCTCAGCCAGCTCATCTGTGTGAATCAGAAGATTACAAACAGGGAAGTGTGCAGGGAGATGTGTATTGGCTCTAGTACACTGAAAATTACAGTGGCAACACTGGAATAAAGCAAAGTTTGCACCAGATGTGTCCCATGAAGACTCATGCAAGAGCAGAAGGAACACCGTATGCAAGTTTGTCAGGACCATTGCTAGGCTGAATGCAACATCTTCCTGGATTGCATAATTACTGCTGATGAGATGTGGTGTCTCCACTGTAAGATGGAGTCAAAGCAGCAGTGATGTGAATTTTCAAAAAAAAAAAAAAAAGTTTAAGACTCAACCCTCAGCAGATAAAGTAATGTGCACCATATTTTAGGATAGGAAGGGAATGATCCTTCTTGATTCCCTGGAACTCAGAGAATAACCATCAACTCTGACTGCTACATTACAGTGCTGACTAAGCTGAAGGCTCAAACTTTCAGAATGAGACCAGAGAAGCCAACCTTTCTCTTGCAACGTGATAACACCAGTGTCCATGCCAGTTAGAAGACGGTGAATTACATTGCTAATCTTGGCTGGACAGTCCAAAATAACTGTACAATCTGGATTTTGCACCTTCCATTTACATCATGACAATGAAAGGACTGTGTGGGCATCATTTTCTTAGCAGCTAGTGTGTCATAGCAGCTGTGAAACAGCAGGTCTTTCACTGCTGCAGATTTTTATCAATGTGTCATGTTCAAGTGCCAGGCTCAAGTTATCACTGGTGAAACTGCATGGCTCACGGTTGTGACTATATTGACAAATAGAGTTTTGTAACTGAGAATTTGCTCTATCAAATAGTGCTATGGTGATCATTGTATCTGTTGTCTTTTCCATGGAAATAAACAGCAGGCATTATTTTCAGAGCAAGCTATATAGTTACCTACTTTGTTTAGTCAAACAGTTTTTGAAATTCTATTAACTATACAGGGTGTATTTCCACTACCTATCAGGTCTCGATGGTCAATGGTATAAAGAGGAATAGATGCAGAAGATTATTCATTACATGTTAAGACACTGCATATATTGAAGAGGAAATTGAAACTACTGCACAAGGAGTAAGATAAAAGGATTACTAGCAAGATACAGAATCCTCTAGATGATGTAAGACTGAGAAACATGTAGAGCAAACAGCAAATAATTTTACTTCAGAAATGAAAAAAATAAAAATACATTTTAGTGAACTGTGCAGAGTTGTCAGCACAGGAAAATCAGAAGATTAACAAAAGCAATGTCCAGAAGCACAGACTCAACAAGAGACATGTATAATGCATAAGCAAAAACAGTACATAAGACCTTTTTCATTTCTGAAATCTGAATAATCTGAATAATCTGAAGTTTGCAGATTATTTTTAAGATGTTAGTTACTCTCTTATTTGATTTTAATAAAATTTTTAATGTGAATGTCTTAGCTCTTCTTTGGGTAGCTAACTGTGGAAAAACGGTGCAGGATCACCAACTTCGAAGCTGTAGTTAGTTCAGAGTTCCATAAGAACTAATTATTTCTACAATAATTACTTCTCCAATCTTCATATTAAAAAGAAAGAAAAAAGAAGCTACACCATGAGAGCTCCTGTAATCTGAATTCAGTGAATCACAGAATCACAGAATGGCCAGGGTTGGAAGGGACCACAAGGATCATGAATCTCCAACCTCCCTGCCACATGCAG
>JAOWBP010000001.1:132642417-132654188 GCA_028571105.1 Tragopan temminckii | reverse complement strand
GATGGGTTTTCCTGGGATGGAGGTGAGACTGACTATAGTTTTATTGGTTCTCCTTTTTGCCATTTTTGAAGACAGGAGTGGCATTGGTATTCTTATAATACTTAGTCAGCTATTCTGTTCCCAGTGATCTTTTAAAGTTGATAGATATTGGCCTAGCAATAACACTGTCAGTTCCCTTAGGAGTCATGGGTGCATCCCACTGGGGCCCATGGATTTCTGGGAGTTGTTTGCCCAAGTGATTTTTAACTCAGGTTTCTTCCACTTCCAGAAAGTCTTCCTTCTTCTGGACTTCCTCCCTGGTCTCCAAGGTCCACAGTTCCAGAAGGCTTGTCTTATAAGTAAAGACTGTAGAAAAGAAGGTATTTAAAAACTCTGCTTTGTCAAAATTCTTAATCACTGGGGCCTCTGCTCCATTCAGTAACAGGTCTACATTCTTTCTAGTCTTTCTTTTGCTCCTGGTATTTTTGAAGAAGCCCTTCTTGTTGTCCTTTACACCCCTGCCAGATAAAATTCCAAATGGGCCTTAGCCTTTCTTGTCACATCCCCACGTAGACTGACAACATTCCTTTATTCCTTCCATGTGACCTGTCTCTTTTCTCACATTCTGTACACTTCTTTCTTCTGTTCATGTTTTCTTGTGATCTCCTTGCTCATCCATGCAGGTGTTCTTCCTCCTTTACTAGACTTCTTACTAGTATGAACTCCTTGAGTCTGGAAGATGAGACGCTTGAATACTGACCAGCTCTCTTGGATTTTTCTTCATTCCAGGGCATGATACTACTAGGTTTCCTCAAGTATGTTCCTGAAGAGGCTTATGTTAGCTCTCCTGAAGACCAGGGTTGCTATTCTCACTGTTTCTTTGCATCCTGCCTGCAGGGTCCAGGAACTCTACCATCTCATGATCATTGCAGCTAAGGCTATCCTCAAATTTCACATCTGCAGCCAGTCCATTCCTATTTGTTAGCACAAGGTTCAGAAACACAGGTTTTTTTTCCTTGTTAACTCCTCCATCACCTTTGTCAAAAAGCTATCATCAATCCTCTACAGGAATATCTTGGACTACTTATACCTGGCTATGAAATCTTTTCAGCAAAGAGTAAAAGAGCACAGGAGCACTCCATTCCCCAGAATAAGAAATCAAGCAGATGAGGCAGGAAACTGGCATGGCTAAGAGAGGACCTGCTGGTCAAACTGAGGGATAAGAAGGAAATGTACAAGGAGTGGAAGCAGGAAAGAGTGGTGTGGGAAGAATACAGGGATGCCATCTGGACGTGCAGAGAGATCAGGAAAGCCAAGGCACAGATGGAACTGCACTTGGAAAGGGATGTGAAAAAGTAACAGAAAGGGATTCTACAGATAAATTGATCACAAGAAACAGGCAAAGGAGAATGTACCCTTCTGATAAATGAGAAGAGTAGAACTGTCTTCAGGAGACATGGAAAAAAACTCAATGAGTTTTTTGCGTTGGTTCTACTGGCAGTCAGGCTTTCCACATCATTCATGTCCCTGGGCAGGGATCAGGGGGAGCAAAATCCTTTTCACAGTAAGATAAGAGCAAGTCTTGTGAGACTGAATGTGTATGAGTCTATGACATACACCCCAAGGTCCTGAAGGAACTAGATGACATGGTTTTCAAAATACTCTCTATCATATTTGAAAAGTCTTGGCTGTCAGGCAAAATCCTTGGTGATGGGAAAATCGGAAATATCACTCTCATTTTCAAGTAAGGGAGAAAGGAAGACCTTTGGAACTATAAGCCGGTGAGCCTCATATCTGTGTCTTGGAAGATCATGGAATAAATTCTCCTGAAAGAGATGTTAAGAAATATGTGAACTGTGGATGTGATATGAAACAGCATACATGGCTTCACCAAGGGCAGATCATGCCTAACCAATCTGGAGTGATGGCATCAGTGGGCAAAGGAAAGGCAACTCATGTTATCTATCTGGACTTGTGCAGTGACTTTGGCACCTTTAGTCCTGCACCCCATCTTTAAATTAGAAATATGTGGATTTGAAGACTGGATTGTTCGGTGGATAAAGAATTAGTTGGATGGTCAAAGCTAGAGGATTGTTGTCAATGGCTCTATGTCCAGACGGATACAAATCAGGAGTTGTGTCCACCGGGGGTCCATCTTGGGATTGATACTCTTTATGAGTGACATAGACAGGGGGATCAAGTGTGCCTAAAGCAAGTTCGCAGACGGCACTGAGCTGAGTGGTGCAGTTGGCACAGCAGAAGAAAATGATACCATCCAGAGGAATCTGGACAAGATTAAAAAGTGGAGCCATGTGAATCTAAAGAGGTTTGAAAAGACTAAATGCAAGTCATTGCACTTTGATCAGGACAATTGCTGATATGTGTATAGAAAAGAAGAAGAACTCCTTAAGAGCAGCCCTGAGGAAAAAAAACTTTGGGGTTCTAGTGGACAAAAAGCTGGATATGAACCAACAGTGTGCACTTACAGCTTGGAAGACCATTTGTATCCTGTGCAGCATCAAAGAAAAAAAAAAAAAAAAAAGAGGATGGGTTACAGGGCAATGGAGGTAATCACACTTCTTCAGTCTGCCCCTGTGAGGCCCTGTCTGGAGTACTGCATCCTGTACTTGAAGGAAGCATATTAGCAGGAGGGGGACAGAATTATATTATTTGATCATGATAGGTTAAAGAGGAATGTCTTTAAACTAAAAGTGGTGAAATTTACATTAGATGTTAGAAATATTTTTTTTTTACTCAGTGAGTGATGAGGCACTGGAAAGGACTGCCAGAGAATTTTATCATGTCGGCCCACACCATCAAAGGCAGGTGTTGGTGGTATGGCAGTAGAAACGGAACCTTCCCACTGATATTCCATTACAATTTGTTGCTATGCAACAGATGGCAGCAGAGGTACAATCTGACAAAATGGTATTTGACATGGAAGTGCGTGTAAAGCAAAAGTGTGTAACAATTACTTCATGCAGGAAAAATTGCTCCCATTGACATTCATCAACATTTGCTGAACATTCATGAGGACGAAACAGTGGATGTGTGTACAGAGAGGTGGTGGGTGGTGCATTTCAGCAGTGGCAGCAGTGACAGCAGGTCAACTCTGCTGGTACAGCTTTTTACAAGCATAGCATTCAGACTCTTGTTCATCACTTGTGAAAATGCAGTTAATGATGGTGACTATGCTGAGAAACAGAGTTCTGTAGCTGAGAATTTGCTCTGTTAAATAGTGTAACTGTGTTTTTTGTACCTGTTGTAGTTTCCGGGGGAAAAAAATTATAATAGGCATTACTTCTGGAGCAACCTACTTACATCCTTTGTTATAAGATAAAAAAGTATTTAAAAATCTTGTTGAAAACTAAGATAAGATGCAAAATGCATCTAATTTACTTGCCAGTGTATTTGCTGAAAGGGAACAAAAATATCTATTTTTCTCTTGGCTGTTTAATTATCATATTTTATATGCAGTAAAATTTTTGGCATTGTTGAGTAGTGTTTGTTTTTATTCTCAAGGAAAAATAAATCTTTCAGAAATGATTAACAAACACTATTGTTTTCAGAAGGCCACATTATTTCTGATTTTGAAGCATATGTGTCACATTTTGATGCATCTTGTCAGGTTTAATCAATCAAACTGATGCATGTGAGACATGATCCAATTTCACATGATCAGAATTACTTCATTTGACATACCAGCATGTGACATTTGAGGTCAAAGTAAAAACAGCAAACAAACAAAAACTTTGAAGTGTATTAATAGATTTTAAGAATAAAGCTCTAACTTCGTGAAGTCAGGCAAGGTATTTTGCTCAGAATTGAAAAGCTTAAATTTTAAATATGTGTGATATTTAAGTGGCCAAGTTGGATTTTCTGTGTTTATAGATATATCCAGCTAGAAATTGAGTGTTCTAAGCACATTTATTTTGGTTTGATAATTCATCTGTAAAGACTGACAGAACAACTTGATGTAAAGTATGAGAATATGTTTGCCTTTCTGTTTTTAAAGACTGAATTGAGAAAGCACTAAAATGTATAGTACTAGATGTTATTCCAAAAGCATTCTCTATCCTTTCATATATATTTTATGAAAAAGCAATTGAATAAATGGTGCAGAACTGATTTATTCTTATTTCTAGAATACGTGTCTATATATTTCACAGAATCACAAAATTGTAGAGTTTGGAAGGAACCTCTGGAGATCATCTAGTTCAGCTCTTCTGATAAAGCAGGCTCCCTAAAGCAGGTAACACGGGAAAGTATCCAGAGGGTTTTGAACGTCTCCAGAGAGGGAAACTTCACAATCTGGGTTTGATTGGGTTTGAATGCTCTTTCACCCTCAAAGTAAAAAAAACTTTTTCTCATGTTCATATGGAACTTCCTGTGTTCCATTTTGTGCTCATTGCCACATTTGATTTTTGTTTCGTGATATATATTACTAGGCAGCAACTAAACATGCAAAATAGATAGGGAAATTAGATTGGTTAATGATTTAATGCAGCTCAAGGTGGAAGCAATGATTAATTTGTTTATTGTTATTTACGTTTTCATCCTCACTGAGACAGTGAGAAAACCATGACAATGTATAGGTCTCCGTTGTTTGAATTTTCCCACTACTGTGTCTTGTATGAACATAATAACTTAAAGGTTATTTTGGCTTTATCCTTGGAAAGATAGAAGAAGATAATTATTGGGAAAATAAAGTCTCTTAAATACTCCCCTGTGGAGACTTGAAAAGCTGAAGCAAGACAGAAGAGGGCTAACATGGACAGTATAGCATGGAAGTCATTTTAACTTAGTGTTAGTCTCAGAATAAACTTGTTCTCAAACACGGATAAAAGTGAGATTTTATACATTAATATATCCAGTTGATACTTGATTCATAGCAAAACAAACAAACATACTTTTGAAGAGTAAAAATTCAAGGTACTCCTTGTTGGCTCGGTTATATTGGATTTTAATATGTGAAAATGCATGAATTCATGTGAACAGTTTCATATGAATGAACTTACCAGTACTATTCTTCATCATCTGCTTTATAGATACAAAATTTCACCTTCAGTTTCTGAAGTGCTCAGTGTCTCAAATTCTATTTGAATTTAATCAGCATGTTTTTATGAAGTTCTTTTTCAGACTGAACTGCAAGAAATTCTGGAACTGCACTGCTGTCAGTGCTCCTGGACAATGTTTTTATGTAAAATATCACTCACTGAGGGTTTAACCGATATTATTAGTATTATTATTATTTTCTATACTTCTAATATGGCAGAAAAGTGGCAACTAAGAAATAAGGAATTTGTCAATCTGATGTGAGTTAAGACCTACAATAAAATTAAAATTATTTTCTCCATTCATTTATTTTTAGTTCTGAAAGTGATGTTCCAAATAACTATTACCCAGGAATGCAAGGATTCAATCTTTAAGATCCTTTCCAACTCTAGCCATTCTATGAATACTACATAAGTGATACACTCCATCATAGCTCTTAAAGATACTCTGAAGAGACAATTTGTAGGAAAGATCTATAGATAACAACAACTTTGACTCATAGCTCAAGAATGCCTTAAATATAAATGGGAAAAATAACAACCAAAACAGCATCAACAACAGCAAAGAAGAAAACCCTAAATTACTTATTTGATTTCTCATTATTCGATTTCTCATTGCTCTGCTGCTGTGGTACTGTACTAGGTATGGGTGCCCAGGTGCAGGCAGTAGAAGTATGCAGGATGCCTCCGTGAAGAGATGTTGGGGCTGCTGGCTCCAGTGGCCCCACTTCATCAGTCAAGCAACCTTGGTGTTGGTGGCTTGTGGAAAGAGTATTTAAGGAAGAGCAGAAAATTCTGGACAGGCATAGGAAGAGTTAAGAAAGTGTGACAAAGAGCAATGCAATATCATAACATCAGAACAATAGGCCAAGAAGCATCCACACCAGAGCAGCAGTATACTCCTGATGAAAATATGTTCCATGGACAGCCCATCCTGAAGCAGATGAAAAGTGTCAGAATGAAGAAGCAGCAGAGAGAAACCCTTAAAAATGACCACGACCTCCTTCACCTGAGGTAAGGGAAGATGAACTGAAGGAATGAAATTTAAACATGAAAATGACCGTGGGAAGTGTCTTTGTTAATGTTTGTGATGTTTCAAGTTACCCTAATTAATAATTAAAATTTATTTTATTTGAAAATAAATAAAATTAATTTTCCCTAGTTGAATCTTTTTCATCCACTACAGTAACTGTTAAATGATCTCTCTGTCTTTTTATTGATACATGAGTCTTCCCATCTTGTTCTCTCCCTCTTTTCCACTGAAGAGGGTGAGTGGCTGGATGAGCACTTGTTTGCCAGTGCTAACCTACTATAGATACCCGTAATATTTTTGTTAACTTATGGCATAGGAAGCACATAAGCAGGGATAAATTATAACCTTTTCTTTGTCCACTTTTAGAGGTTTTGTTGAAAAAGGAAGGAGAAGAAAGAATCTTCTTATGTTATTTTCACAATTGCAAAGAGAAGCATTAACCTGAGGAAGAAGGGCTAAATCCACTCTAATTAATAGCGGAGATTTATGTCTGAAAGAGTGAAAAATGTTCAGAACAGTGGTACCCACTGTTTTTTGAATGATCAAGTTACACAACTCTCAGCTTGTCGGTGTTTCTCTATATAACCATGGATTCATGACGTAAAGGTATGGTTATTATTCTGCACTATAATATGATGTATATGCATTACTTAAATTAATATATATGACTAATAAAATATCATTTTTTTTTTTTTTTTTACATGAAAAAATTCTTACATAAAATTACTTTAATCAGTGGGTAATGGATTGGGGTGCTGAATTTTAAAATTAATAGGATAATTATTTTTCTACTGAAAATTAATAGATAAAAATCAAAACCTGCAACAGTCATATTAGAATGAATAAGTGGAGCAGTCCCTGCAAAGTTAATAGGGATAATCTGTGTCTCAATCTATCCAGCTCAGAACTATATTACTCTTGGACTACAGCTTACAATAGCAAAATAACAGTGCAATTGTCAGTGAATATTCATAGTTAAAATGCTAGATTTTTTTTTTTTTTTTTCTAGTTTTAAACATTGCATTTCCTTTTTCCATCCAAATGCTACTTTCAAAAGGTATCCCATATTTCATTACTGCTTTAGTTACATAATTCAGTCCTGGAGCAATAATTAAAGGTAGGTTTTCTCATTTTGAGGCTGCTCAAGCATGAATTTAGACTGATGTACTTCCTCCTATAGAAGTATCAAAAGGAGCTTCACATTTGAAATAAATAGAGACCAAACTTCATTCTTACAGAATATAGGAAAATGGTACTACAATTTGTATTTTGATAATACTTTAATCTGCTTCTGTTAAAAGCTGGTTGAAAAGACGAGGTTTGATTTTTTATATCGTTAGCTGAGGTCATTCCTGCAACCTGTTGACAACGTTTTTTACCAGTATAGTCTGAAACAAATTGAGGTCAGTGTACATTTTCTCACAGCCTTGCTCACAGATTTCTTCCATGAACTGCAGAAGGTTTCAATTTACTGAAGCACTGGAGTAGGTAAGATCCAATCAAAGTAAAAGCAAAATCAATAAATGCTCACCTCAGACGGCTAAATAGTAGTGACATCAGTCAGGGGAAAAGCTGTTTGCAGATCCTAGATACAATTGTTCTGTACCCAGAAGAAAATGAAAATGTACCTATGTTATTGTATGACTTGTTTACTGATACGTATTTAAGATGTTTGACAACTAGGATTTTCTATGTTGGAGAGAAACACGTTTATGTGTTCAAGCAAACACACAGAAATTATAGGAATCCATGGGTGCTAGTTTGAGGTCAGTCCAAATTCTGCTAATCTTAGTAGATTATTTCTGATTGCTTTATCACCTAACATTTAATGGCTGATGTAGGTGAATCATACATTTTAAAACATTATGATCAATAAATTATTAATGAAGTAGTCACGTAAACAGTTAAGTGTTTAATTGGATATATGAGTCCAGTAAAAATAATTTTATATTTATAGAAATCAGTTGTCTCTGTAAACAAAATTACAAATAATTGTGTATGGTTATTTTGAAAAAAAGAAACAACAGCCTCATGCTTATTCATTTTTGTGACAGCATTACAGTTTACAGGATAAGTGTTTTAAGAAGAATAAAACCGTCTTCTGTAGTTAACAGAACAGTGTTATGTGCATTCTTTATATAATTTTAATCTTACTTTTAAGAAAAGTGATTTTATTTTTTTGCTGAGTATCAGTTAAACTGCATTTTACTCAGTGCATCTCTGTTGTGTCAGCATTCATGCAAATTATTTTTCACCTCTTCAGGAATTGTTATAACTTGGCATTAACTGTGATTTGCCTTTCACAGCTCTATCAACTATGAAGATATTTTAAAATAAAATAAAACAAACAAACAAAAAAAAAGGGTTTGTGTCTTTATTTTTAAAGAAGGAATGAAATATAATGTGACCATGCCTTGGTAAAGTTTGTGATCTTGAAGAAAGCAGGCCTGGCGAAAAGCAGAGCTAGGACCCTGTGCTTTAGGAGGGCAAACTTCTGGCTGCTCAGAGAACTGCTGAGTGGGATCCCCTGGAAAACTGTCCTTAAGGCATGGGCACAGAACAAAGCTGGCAACTCTTTAAGGACACCCTTCTGAGAGTGCAAGGGCTCTCCATCTCCCAGTAGAAGAAGTCGAGCGGGGGAGTTAGACGTCCGTCGTGGCTGTGCAAGGACCTGCAGCTTAAATTGAGAGAAAAGAGGGAAAAGTACAGAAAGTGGAAGGGTTGTGTGGCCTAGGAGGAATGCAGTGTGTGTAGAGATACAATTAGGAAAGTCAAGGCACAGATGAAGCTGAACCTGGCGAGGGACGTGAAAGATAACAAGAAGGGGTTCTACAGGTACATAGGCAGGAAGAGACAGGCCAAGGAGAGTGTTCCACCCCTGATGAAAGGTAACAGGGAGCTGGCTTCCTCAGACATAGAAAAAACTGAGGTATTCAATGAGTGCTTTGTCTCAGTCTTCACAGGTGGTCAGGCTTCCCACGTCTGCCAGGATCGTGAGCCTCTAGGTGAGGGTGTAGGGAGTAGTTTCTGTCCCACTGTAATGGTGGAACAAGTCCTAGTCCTCCTCATGAAATTGAACAAATATAGGTCCATTGGTGGGATGATATCCATCCTAGGATTCAGAACGAGATGGCTAATGTGGTTGCTGAGCCGTTCTCCATCATATTTCTATAATGTGATATAACTGAATTATTTTCACTATAAAATAAATGAGATTTATTTATTTATTCAAGTTTTTAATTTGTCCTACAAGGTGACTTTTCAATATCTGTAGTCTTTTGCAAATACTGTCCTAGTCTTGTATGAGAAAGGTTTGTGACATGCTAATTTGGGTTGATTTAGATTTGTATTTGAAACTTAAGTTTAATTAATTAATCAAGACCAAAATACAACATAAAACAAACAAACACAGTATCACAGAGTTCAAAAATGACCAGGATATGACTTCATTCATAGTAACTGTGACACGCTTGGTACAGAAAACTTGACAAGAGCTAGCTTTTGTTTATTTGTTTGTGTGTGTGTGTGTGTCGTAGAATCATAGAATCATAGAATAGTGTGATTTTTTTTCACACGGTAAATAGATTATCCTGTTTCATCTAAAGGGCGAATTTGGCATGAATCTTACCTGCCACAAATGCAATGGCCTTGCTTAAAGTGCTTTCTACTGTGTCTGCTCAGAAAAATCAGGGAGCAAAGTGGTTGCTGTCAGACTCCATATGTAGTAATGTTCTGACTTTCTTGGGAATTTCTGAGCATTTGGATTAGAGGAACCAAGGTTTAAAGATCTCTGGAAATCTAGCATCTAGTCATGCCTGGGTCAGGCTGGATCAGGGTTCATCAGGCTCAATGTATTCATTCTAAATAGTTCAGTAGTAGCTGATTTGGGAACAAAATACTATGAGGGAAAGCATGTGATAGTATTTCCCTGCATTCTCTCCTATCTGAAATATTTCTAATTCATCTTGTAAAGATATATACAGTGTGGAAGAAAGAAATCTGTGTTTTGATATGGCACAACCAAAATATGAACAAGTCTCCTGAGAAAATGTTATTGAACTCGTGTATGGCTAAACACAATTTAAATTTTTCCATATCTCTATGAATTAAATAAATATTTCCCATCTCCTCTAGAAGCACCAAAAATGTAATTTTGGAGAACATCTTGGAGAATATCCTTAGAATATTATCACATTGATGATACTAACATATTAGTTCATGAAAATTTACAATGTAATTAAAAAACCAATTTTATATTTTTTTCTTGATATCCAGATATACCATGAAAATAAAGTTCATAAACTAGTTCTACACTTATATATTATCATAATAAAGTTATGCTATGTTTCCTAATGAATTTAGTATATTTAGCATATTCAGCACATTCAGCAACTCAGGAGATTTGAGACTTTTTAAATATTTATTAGCATTAATCATAAAATCACACAAAAAGGATTTTGAAATGTATTATGAAAGATAATTTGATCCTCTTTTATCAAAGATGGTATATAACTTGACTATAAATATAATCAGAGATAAATACCTATTCAATTATTTAAAAGTTTATGATCTATGATCTATTTGCTATTATCTTCCTGTTATTTACTGCCTTTATTATGAAGATTTTTCTCAACATTTAACATAATTTTTTCTCCAGCAAAATAAGGATATCTAGTTATTGCCCTTTTCATTGTAGTTTCTGTAGTCTGCCAACTAAAACCAAACCAGTGTCTTTGATCTTTTCCCCTAAGATATATTTCAGTTATCGTTGTAATTGCTATCATTTGTTATCTTCTAGTTGGACTATGACTTTCATTCAAAACTGAAATTTAGGACAGAAAAAATATAATCTGCATTTAAAGCACCTGGTTTCCTAAATGGCATTTTCATTTTTCATAAGAATCAACCTCCCCATGTTAATATATGGATCACTGTCATTCTCTAAATCTTTCGAGCTTAGTGTTAATCATTTACTCAAGTTTAGCACAGTACTATTGTCAAGTGATGTCACCTTTATCTTGTGAACTTCAAAAACCAATTCTGTAATGTGTTTGCAAACTCCTTAACTTGATTTCATTGAATTTGTTACAATTTTTAAAATATTCTCTAAATTCTACCAGCTAACAGAAATGAAAGTATTGAGCAAAACTGCATTCAGACCAGAAAACCTACATATTAGCCAATCAAAATACTTACATAATTTCATTCAGTATTATTTTCAATCAGTATTGTAGGTGTCTCTGAGGTATCTGTCTTTTCTCTGCTTGGATTTTGAGAATGTTGTCTTAGCCACTATAAGAGCTTTTTTAAAATCAATGCTATTGTTTCACTGTTATCTGCTAAACTAGTTATTCTGTCAAAGAAGAATACTTGATGATCATGTCCTAATTTGTTAATGAGACGTGAACACTTTAAAATAGCACACTAAAAATCAATGATTAATATAAAAGACACCGCAGGTAGAAGCCAGTTTATTCATAACAATTCTTCCTTCATACAATCTGCCTTTGTCTTGTCAATGTCAGTTAAATATTGATAACTTCCAGCAGCAGTATGCAGACTTAATTTTTCAGTCACAGAACAGTCAGCTAAATCATCGAACCACTTTCATATGATAAAATTCTACTACTTTTTTTTTCTCTTTCTTTCTTTCTTTCTTTCTTTCTTTCTTTCTTTCTTTCTTTCTTTCTTTCTTTCTTTCTTTC
>JAOWBP010000001.1:132619809-132633995 GCA_028571105.1 Tragopan temminckii | reverse complement strand
TCAATACCTAAAGGGAGCCTACACAGAGGAGGGGAATCAACTCTTTGAAAGGGTTGACAACAACAGGACAAGGGGAAGTTGTTTTAAGCTGAGGGAGGGGAGATTTAGGTTGGATGTCAGGGGGAAATTCTTTACGGAAAGAGTGATAAGGTACTGGAACAGGCTGCCCAGAGAGGTTGTGGATGCCCCATTTTTGGAGGTGTTCAGGGTCAGATTGGATGGGGCCCTGGGCAGCCTGGCCTAGTATTAACTGGTCTAGTATTAAATGGCGAGGCTGGTGGCCCTGCACGTGGCAGGGGGGTTGGAGATTCATGATCCTTGTGGTCCCTTCCAATCTTGGTCATTCTGTGATTCTGTAATTCTGTGAACTCTGACTGTAAAACTTCTAAAACTTCTCATGTTCTGTGCATAACATGGGGCTTCATTGGAATTTCTAGCATATCAATATTATCTAAGATTCAGCAGACTTATCAACAAAAATGGAATATAATAGCACAACTCATGCATGTCCAATCTACAGCTTGTGAGCTGCACACTGTCCACAGCTGGTAATGTAACCCTCTTCCTCTCTGCAGTTTAAAGGAAGTGGCTCATTGCTCAGCAATAGCCAGTCAGTTGCTATTAATACTGTATAAGCTGAAACCAAGACACTGGGAAGGCAAGATTGTGCAGTACTGCCTCAAGTGGTGGCAAATAGTTGTATGAATTTTGATACATTTGCTGCTCTCAGATCATCTTGTAGCCTTCTCTTCTCCAGGCTGAACAGCCTCAGCTCTCCCAGCCTGTCCTCATAGGTGAGGTATTCCATCTCTTGGCTCATTGTTGTGGCCCTCCTCTGGACATGCTCCAATAGGTCCATGTCTTTTCTGTATTGAGGAATCCACATCTGGATGCAGTACTCCAGGTGTGGCCTCACCAGTGCAGAGTAGAGAGGCAAGATCTCCTCCTTCAACCTACTGGTTATGCTTCTTTTAATGCACCCCAGGATATGGTTGCCTTTTTGATTTGGGAGGGCCCATTGCTGGCTCATGTCCAGCTTGCCATTCACCTATATCTCCAAGTTCTTTTCAGTAGGACTGTGCTCTATCCTTTCCCCCCTAGCTTGTACTGATAGTGAGGGTCGCCTTGACCCAGGTGTAGACCTTGCATTTAACTTTGTTGAACCTCATGGGGTTCCCCTGGGCCCACTGGTCAAGCCGGTCTAGGTCTCTTTGGATGGTATCCCATTCCTTGGGCATGTCAACCACACCCCACAGTTTGGGGTGTCTTGAAACCAAAACAGCCAAAAAAAAAAAATCATCAATTTACGTTTGTGAGACTATTTTCAGTTGATATAAATGCATTACCTGCAAATTTTCAGATAGAATGTATAGAGTTGAAGTCTGATATTCAGCTCAAAAACCTGATCATGTCTCTTTACCAGACTTTCAGAATCATTATCATAGCAGAGAAAAAAAATTTCCTTCACTTCACAATCACCCCTTATTCATGTCATCTTTTTTTGACAGTACACAAAATTATTGTCAAGGGTGAAGTACAGGAAGAGTAATGTTTCGTCAGTCTCTGATGAATATCTTGACACCTCACTGATAATTGCAATCACTATCATGAAACCTGTGTATTAGTTTTACAAAAACAATGTGAAATATCCCATTAGTTTTATGTTTTGTTTCCTCTCCTTCTTTTATTTTATTTATTTTTTGTTTGTTTGTTTAATATTTTACGATTAAAAAAAAAACAAAAAACATTTATTAACAATATTGTATATTTTGCTAGGGCTGCTCAGAAGAAAATGCCTCTTGCTTTATTATGTTGGCCTATAACATCAGATGTGGATATTGGTGCTATGGCGGTAGTTGAACCTTGCTACCAATATTGCTACTTTTTTTTTTTCTTTTTTTTTTTCTTTTTTTTTTCTTTTTTTTTTCTTTTTTTTCTCCTTTTTTTTTCTTTTTTCTTTTTTTTTCTTTTTTTTCTCCTTTTTTTCTGTGTGGCAGATGTCAGCAGAGGGGCACTTTGACAAAATGGCAGCTGACATGGAAGTGCATATGAACCAAAGTTATGCCACTGAATTCCTCCATGAAGAAAAAGTTGCACCAACTCACATTCACCAGTGCTTGCTGAATGTTTATGGAGATCAAACAATGAATGTGAACACAGTGAGGCAGCTGGTGGTGTGTTTCAGCAGTGGTGACAGTGAGGCAACTTAGCTGGTGCAGATTGCTAGAAGCATGGCATGCAGACTCGTGTTCATTGCTGACAAAAATTCATAGCTAATGATGGTGACTATCTTGAAGAATAGTGTGTCAAAGCTGAGAATTTGCTCTATCAAATAATGTTATTGTGCTCTTTGTATCTGTTATTGTTTCATGGAAATAAATTACTTTTGGAGCAATCTATGTATATGCGGCCCAAGCCAACTTCTAATCAACAAATGCAACATAGGAAAGGCAGAAGGTTGGACAATCATGGCCTAATTCTTAGTTAGCATCTTCTTCTACAAACATGAATACCAAATTAATTCAAGAAAGTCTGAAAACACATGCAGGGGGTAAGATGAGAAGAAAGCAAGTAACTTAAAACAAACTCAGTTATTTCAAATTGATAATTACCCTTAATCTGTTGCAATCAAGGTGGAAATAGAGGAACTCAGAAAAGGAGAAAAGGTATGAACTATGTACTTATCTTTGCACTCTGCTGTTATTCTCTCAAGTCTGCTAAGGACACTGGTAAAACAAATAGTATTTCCCACTTGATATTTACAACAATCCTCACATTAAGATGATAAATATGGTCTACTTAGATTTCAGCTGCACGGGAATGCATGCAATGCATTTATTCATCCTACAGCAAGGCAAGTAGATTTTATTTTCCATCATAGGAATGTTATTTTCAAATATTAAAAAGACAGATACAAACGCGAGACTATGTACTACTTTTTCTTATGAACTGTGTGAGACACTGGGTTACTTTTTTTGTTTCTAAAATTTTTAGTCATAGTAGCAACTTTAGAGCATGGTAATAAATAAAAATAAATAAAAAATAAAAACAGTGTTTTTATTGCATGAAACTAAATGTGTGAGTTAATATCCTGAGGCACAAGATGAGAAAATGCAGAATCTTTTTGAAAGATAGGAGTCTGCAGGAATAGTGCTGGAAGAAAATATAAAATAGAGAAAAAATAATCAGGCACAATTTCTTCTTTACTGCTTTTGAGAGTAGCCCAATGAGTAAATCATACTAGATATTGTCCTAGGAAGAGCTAAGCGGAGTAGTCCAAAATGGAATCAAGAAGTAAATTAATGAACTAATAGTGCATAGCTCAGTTTTTACAGTATGCTTCATGGACTCATTTCCTGGCTATCTCTACATTAGAAATAATCTGAAGTGACATAGGGCAAAACAGAAAATACTATATAAACAATAGAAAGACAAAAAAAAAAACAAAAAAAAAACTAATCTAAATGAGAATGAAATATTCCTCAGTGTGATGAAAACCAGAATGTGGTGTAAAAGAAAGTGCAACAAAGAGAAGACTAGACTGGAATTGGAAGGCATACTGTAGCTTAAAGCATGACAGTGTATTAACAATATTGTATCTGATATAAACGGGAAAACTACTTCACATGGAACAGTTGGTTGAAACAGCAGAGAGAGCAGGATAGGGGATAGCTGCTTAGTTACTAGTTGGAGTGAGAGTAAAGATTCCATTTAAAGCAAGAGACTTTGGCTTTAACGGAAAAGTTCCTGAGAACAAATTACCACTGAAATCAGTATATCCACTTTGTGGCACAAGAATAAGTTCATCTCCTTTGCTCCAGTCCTTACTTCAGTGACCTTGAGTCAAACCTGTTTCCTGAATGACTAAATGCTCATATTGTTCCTTTCCCTTTGGCTCCACTTTCTTCCCTTTCCCTCTTTCATATAATCTCTAAGAAAATTAATATATAGTGTTAAACACTGATTAATTAAACACACACAATTAATTTGATGCAATTTAAATGAGACAGCAAGCTACACTTAAGTTATCAGTTTCCTAATTAAAGTTTTAAATCATGATGATTCTTCTGTCCTTTATTAATGCTAAAAGTGTAATAATGAATGATCAGAGTTTTCAGAATTAGAAAATTAAGGAGATTTCACTTTGAAGAGAATGGATTTATTAACGCTTGAAAGTCTGATTCAACATTCAAAGGCAGAAGAATTAATCTATGTTTAGATAAATCACTAGAAAATGCAGACAGATTTTGGAAAATTGACTGTCGGATCAATGGAAAATTATTTCCATATATGCAAGCAGTTTTGGTTTATTTCTTTTAAGTATTTCTCACATGAACATAAGATCAAAGTGTATCTGGATAAGGTATTCACATTTCTGAGTGATCTTTTTCAGATTTTTTGAAGAAAAAATCTTTTAAAAATTCAGAATTCCTTTACACTTTTGAAAAACAAAAAAATAAACTATTTTGATTATCTGTTCAAAAAAATGAAAGAAACACATTATAAAATAGAGCAAATATAAAATATGAATGTTTTGCTGCCTCTGTCAAAGCAGCCATTTCTGAATGTCTTACGCCTGAACAATGCAGACAAAATGTAATGCTTTTCTTGTTTTTAACTCAAGTGTAAACTCAAATGCACTTATATCTTTCTGTAATAATTAAAAAGTAAGAAAAGTTTTCATAACTGATTGTGAATTTAAAGATTTTTGTATCTTTTCATGTTTTAACCAATCAATCAGTGACATAAAATTAAGTGCAAGACAAAAAATTTCTTATAAAATATTGGCAAAATTATTTATTTTTTAGGAGAAATCATAGATACATGTAAATAAATATGCTTTGAAATATATGAAATATATTAGTCTTGCAAAATTATAATTGAAAAAGCTAAATAGTGGTAGAAAACTAAGCATCATCTGGATTCAGTTAAGGATAACAAAAGATAGTACGAGAATGTTAATAGATCATATTCTTCTGGAAAAAAATATAGAAATAATTTATCTATAAATTAGACCTTTCTAATAATTAAAAAATATTGGCCATAGGATACACTGTATATGAATTGAGTGAAGAAATGAACGTTCAGTACAGAGTGAATAAATCATCGTAATATTACTCAAAATAGCGTGCTGAATAATAGCAGAGTGAAAATACAAATATATTTCTAAGCTATATAAATGTCTCTGATAGTTCTAGTGTTTTGTGAATGTCCTTAACTGAAATGGACCAACTGCTCAAGCAAGAGCAGTAGACACATATCAGAGAGCAATACTTACATCTCAGTATCAGTAGTGTTTGGAGAAAATCTCACAGGTGATTTCTGAAGCTGATTAGCTTCATTAGCTTGATTAGGGTACTAGTTGACTGAGAAAAGAAAACTGTGAAGTTTCCCTATTTTATTTCATTGCAGCATTCAGCCATATTGGCCTAGCTGTCTCGCTCATATTTATAGGAGGGAGAATAGGTTTTATATATACATATACACGTATACCCTATGTGAGTTTAAGAAACAATTGTTCAAATGTTGGTCCAGCCAGTTTATTACAAATCTTAATCACGGAGATGGTGAAGGAGAGGCCAGCAACTATTACGAATTAGTGTGAGGGGAAAAGGAAAGCAGGTGATAGGAAAGATAGGAAATGAGCAAGAATTACATAAAGCAGGGATAGTCACCACCAAGACCCAGCAGCGTCCCATTGCACACAATTGCAACGGTCCAAGGCCAATACAGGAGCAAAAGCACAGGGGACAGCAGCGGAGTGGCTGGCTTTACCCGGGAGAGTCCATCAGCAGGCAGGCATCACATCATGAGGCATATGATGTCAGACACATCCCCTCTTGGTTGTAGGTCCAAGAGGTTTTATCCTTCTTCTTCTGCCAACGTGGCATTCCTGGGCACTTTGGTAAGACTCATGTGCAGGCATTCCTGGGATGACTATCTCTCACGAGTTGAGCCCCTGCATTCTTCCCAGCCATTAACCTGCAAGTCTTCAGACCAAAGATATTTGCAACTTTGACCTGGACTTGCCTGGACTTGGCCATCTGTGCTCCTCAGTAAGCTTTGAGACAAAGATGAAAAAAAAAATCTTCTACACCAGTCATCTAGAACTCTCTTGCTAACCCTATTGAATTCCATTGCCTTGTTCAGATGTAACTGATTGGTTAGAACTTGTTAAGCTATTCTATGATGATGGGTAACTTAAAGCAAGAAATCCTACAGATCATATACTCCTAAGTATGATGTTTTAAGAGAATTGATGTTTGAAACTTTACCACTGCATTGTCTGCATTGACTTTATAAATTAAAACTGATTTGTTTTTAGAATTCACCAGATTCCCATGGAGTGATTTTACAGCAGGTGAATAAAGATTATTTTTGTTGTAAACGATTTTCCTGTGAAGATCTATGTGAGCATTTTTTCATTCTTTTCCATGTCATAAAATGTCAGCAGATTTTATTTTTAGTACCACTAACTCAGCTTCCCCAACCAATGGAACTAAACTATAATGTCAATATCAATTTAAAAGTTTTTTTTTTGTTTTATGTTTCTGCTAACAAATACAATGGTATATGCATGTAAATTTAGTGAGCACATATTGATTTCTTGGATCCTAAATTATGCTGGGTCTTACTATAAATTCACTCTTACTGGTGTAGTAAATAGTGTATTACTTTATTAAATTAACTCTTGTCAAATCACAGAAAATATAATATAAATGTAGATCCTTTATTAACAATGAAATATTAATGTTTTTAAGCTTATTACTCTTCTTTCTGTTGGCATACAATGAAAGCACTCCTCAGCATATCACAAAATAAAGTGGGTAGCAAACACTAAATTGAAAATATTAAGTTGTTTGAGAAAGCTAAGTTGTTAAGTTGAATGAAAATGAGGTCTAAAAAGATTTGATAAAACATATGGTTCTCGTGTGTGCATAATTCCAAATATCTGGAACACTTAAATCATTTATTATTTTTATGTGAATTTGCCTTATTAATAGCTGCTGAAACACATTTTTTTTTTTTTAATAAAATCAACAGCTGATGCAACATTGACACATATTATGTTTATTTTATCAAATGTGCCACATACAAAACATCTTCAGCAAATCATCTTATTTCAAAAGTACATTCAACTACCACAACACATAGTAGAAGTGGTATAAATATAATATTTACATCTATGAAATTTGAGGAGAACAGATTACATATTCCTCACTATATACAGGCAGTTTTGCTGAAGTAATTTGCATTCACAAACTGTGATAAATGTCATCATGTATCATTTAACTTATACCTGGGATTTAAAAGAAGTAATCAAAAATTACCATATTATTTAAGTGCCAAAAGTTCAAAAATTTCATGCTATGCTAGTAATATCCTTTATTCTTATTTGTAATACTACTTTCTTTCTTTGAAATTGCTGCATTTCTTATAAATATTTCTGAATGACATTAAAAAAGCTTGGGTATTATTTCTTACGCTGACTTCCAAAATTACGGTCTCTAAAATCCTAAGCACTGCAGAATGTCATATCACATATTTTAAAATGAATGTGTTCAGACTGATGTAACACAACATGACATAATACAGAAGGCAATAAATGTGAAGATTTTAAAAGCTTTTAATTTTTTGCTTTAAAGAAAATATGCAGTGCGTGGTTTTAATTAACATACAAATACATATACATATATGTGTGTGTACATACCTGTGAATGTATGTATTTGTGAATGTGTGTGCAGATAATATGTAATATCCTATTATATTTTTTTTTAGTATTTAAGAATTTTTTCTTGGTCTAGAGAGAATGTAGCTTAGAAAGTGACTGTATGGACAGATTATTCCTTAAGAGGATTTCTCATATACGAATGAGCCACTTAACAGAAATACAAGATTTGACTGACAGAAGCATAGTATCATAGAATCATCAAGGTTGGAAAAGACCTCCAAGATCATCTAGCTCAACCTTCCACCTAAAACCAACATTATGCCATAAAAACATGTCCCTTAGTACCACATCTAAACATTTATTCGACACCTTCAGAGACAGCAGCTCAAGCACCTCCCTGGACAACACATTCTATCACCTGACCCTCTTTTGAAGAAGAAATTTTTTCTAACATCCAACCTCAACCTGCCCTGGTGCAACTTGAGACAATTCCCTCTAATCCTATCCCTGGTTACATGAGAGAAGAGACTGAGCCCTACGTCAGATAGTTGTAGAGCATCTTTATTTTCAGATAGATACTGGCACATAGAATCTGATTGCTACTTAGAATTTATCTTTTCAAAGCTTTTACTGTGTCTGGATCTCAAACAATGACATAAAAGACCTTCACAAACATTTGTTATCATATAATGCTTTTCTGTATGCAAGTTTATTCATGAGAAAAAAAAAAAAAAGAATTTGATATTTAATTAATCCCATTAACAATCTTTTGTCTTCCTTGAGACTTGCACTGTGAAATTGGTTCCTCCAGTTAACTGATCTTACTCAACAACTCTCCCAGACATCCTTTCCTTAAAGTTATGCTCCACGTTGCACCTTAGGAGACAAGGCATTAGCACTGTAATTCTTCATTTGAATTCCACCTCAATTCTAATCCCAGACTGAATTTAAAATAAATAAATAAATTGCTAAATGAGATAGACAATTCTGCAGTGTCATACATTTTCTGAACCTCATTCTAGGTAATTGACACCAGTGTAAAGTTCATGATTGTCTTTAATAGACATAGTAACAAGAGAAAATAAAAGATCAAAATATGATGTTTTGAAACAAACACAGTATCTTGAGAATTAATTCTTTAAAAGAACACAGTCATTAAGTTCAGTGGAAAATGGTGTAGTATAGTTCAAAAGATATCACAGTTTTGTTTGTGTACATCTTCCTACACTAATCTTCTGTTTTGAAAATGCAATTTTTCTCTTATATTCTGGGCCTTCCTTTCAGAGATATTTTTCAACTCTTTCCACCACCCCCTCCCCCCCCCAATGCTTTGGGCAGGGAACAAGAGTGGTTGTATGAGATTTATCTTAAGAAAGAGGACATTCATGTTCCATATACCTACACAGATTAATCAGTTAGGGTGACAGTTCTACTGGAAATCAATACAGAGAAAACACGAAAAAAAAAAAAAAACACAAAAATTGTCAAGTTTGTGAGGGCAGAAACTTCAGAAAATAATAGTCAAATGTATGTGTTCTTGCCTATATGAGTGAATGACAGCATGAACAACTTCAGGTATATCTTATATACTTTTTTTCTGACTAGTCAGTAATTTTCTCCCATTTTGTCCTCTACATGTTCTTATACTTTCAGTCAAATAATGATAAGCAAGAATCACAGGTAGAATTATGAATTAGGAACCTGTGCTGCCCTTTCAGCTCTTGATGGTAGAACACAGAATGGCTTGGGTTGAAAAGGACCACACTGATCATCTAGTTTCAACCCCCCTGTTATGTGCAGGTTCTCCAACCACCTCCAGGAATGGGGCATCCACAATCTCTCTGGGCAACCTGTTCTACTGTGTCACCACCCTCTGTGGGAAAAAACTTCCTCTTAAACCTACCCCATCTCAATTTAAAACCATTCCCCCTTGTCCTGTCACTATCCACCCACATAAACAGACATTCCCCCTCCTGTTTATACGCTCCCTTCAAGTATTAGAAGGCCACAATGAGGTCTCTCCAGAACCTTCTATTTTCCAGGCTAAACAAGCCCAGTTCCCTCAACCTTTCCTCATAGGAGAGGTGCTCCAGCCCTCTGATTGTCTTAGTCGCCCTCCTCTGGACCTGCTCCAAGAGCTCTGCATCTTTCTTGTACTGGGGATCCCAGGCCTGGATGCAGTACTCCAGATGGGGCCTCACAAAAGCTGAGTAGAGGGGGATAATCACCTCCCTCTCCCTGCTGGTCACCCCTTTTTTTAGTACAGCCCAGAATATAGTTGGCCTTCTGGGCTGCAAGCGCACACTGCGGGCTCATGTCCAGCTTCTCGTCCACCAGGACCCCCAAGTCCTTCTCTGCAGGGCTGCTCTCAAGGAGATCTCTCCCCAGTTTGTATAAATAAATGTATAAATAAAGATTCTATTATAACTGTTAGTTGCAGTGTTTTATTCTAAGGACACATCAACTATTACAGATAGGTTGAAAAGTACCATCTCTGAAATCATATGTGAAATAACTAAATTCAGGGAAGACAGCATAAGTCAATATTACTATGTGTTTGCTACCTGCAGAAACACCTGTAATCATGTAATAGAAGCAGTCCCTCATTTCCACAATGAGGAATGTAATTGATTCTTATATCAAATTAACATTACTTTATTTACTGTAAATTTAGAAAATATATATATATTTTAAAGTATGACACAATATGCTAATTTATTTCAACACAACCTCAACACAACCAAGATTTTATCATTAGCATTACTTACGTGATATGATTATTGATTTTCTAACATTTAAAATGCTAAAATTTGGGGTACGGATTTAGCCCACTTAGCTCTAGCTATCTAAAAGTTTTATCTGCTTGTTTGTGTGTTTTTATCCATGTCAACTTAGTCATCTAAGCTTCTCTGGTTAATGGAGAGAAATAATTCATAAGGCAGATATTTTATCTTTTCACAAGGTTGCAAGAATCAATGTGGAAGCATGCCCACTGATGTATGCCCACTGACTAGAGGTGATGAAAAATGTTAGACTGCTGAATTCTACTTCATAAATCAAGAAATAAGATTTTACTTATTAAAGAATATTCAAGGATGAATTGTTTTGACAATTTATTCATTATTTTTTTTTAATTTCAGGTTTTGAAAATGATGTCCATCCTTATTATTATTATTACAATTTTGAAGTAATTTGCAAATTTATGTCCCAATAAGATTGTTTGAAATGGAGAATGGTGTAGCAAAAAGAAAAAAATAGAAAGAATTTTAAGAAAAACTTTCAGTCATGAGGATCAATAAATTCTGAAATACACAGAACTCTACACAATAACAAGCAATTTATATAGACTAAATACTGAAGGCATTCTACGACTTTGAAAGTAGTTTTGAGATGTCAGTGATTACTACTGCAATAGATTATGATATCAATCAATGACTATTAATCATTTCTAGAAAATATGTCTCACCTTGACTTACACCATCAACTAAGGGCATTCTTCTAAGAACTCACACTTTTAAAGTAAAAATATATATTTTTAAAAATCGAAGATATCAGATTATATATAGTATTCATGGTTTCTGTTTACCTAGATATAATCTGGAATACAAGTTTATGTATTTTTACTGAGACAGGAAATCCTTAGTATCATGAGCAGAAACAATGAAGTCAGTCTGACTGCTTGGGTAAAGAATGGTCTCATACTGAAAGACTGAAGCCTTATTGTCACAATATATATTATTCTACATTTTAATCTTTCTATATTGTTTCCTTTCAGTGTAATGCTAATTTAAAGTACAAGCTTTATATTCAACATTGTGTTGTGAAATTCATTAAATTGTCAAATACGTGCACTAGGAAATCTCTTATACTTTAATATTCTAAATAATACATTAGGTAATGCTCCACTTAAAAACAAAACAAAACACCATAAAAGAAAGCTTTCCTTAGCTGCATGAATTAGAAAATGCTTATGCACTTGTTTCTTTGACTATCTTCATTGTCCTGACTGTCAACAGATGAACAGATAAATTTGCCATTGCATATTATCTGATGTGAACTGAAGTGAAAGAAAAGACATTGAGGGAGGGAAAAGATTTGATTAAAATAGATAAATATTACATTCAGCGTTCAGAAGTTTATTTCAAAAAACACATTTAGAAGTTTCATCGCAGATCTTCAGTAGTTTGGAAAGTTTACTTGACAATAACTGAACTTCACAGTAGAACAAACAAATAATAAATGATGTTACATGGGGCCTCGTAGGTACAAGGTCTAATATCATAGTTGCTTGTGTGAATAGCTAATTTTAAAGATGTAATTGAGGTTTAAAGGTAAATAAAGATTGCATGAAAAAGACTAAAGATCAAAACCCAATACACTATTATAAGGAAAGTCTAATCAAGACCATAACAACTCATTCAATATTAAATTATAACTTTATAAAAAAAAATCAAAAGTACGTTTTTATTATTTTACCTAATAAAGAAACATGACAAACTAATTTCAATTAATTATAGTAGTTATTATTTACTGAAAGCTACTAATTATTAAAAAATGGAAAACATACTTGCAACCAGGATGACACAAATCACAAATTTATAACTGGCATGAGGCTTTCTATAAAATGCACTCTTTAATTTTCTTGTTATTATTTCTGTCATACTACAACATAGTAAAGAACTTTTCAAGGGTTCTCATATTAAGTTGTCAATATTAAATCACATAAACAATTATAAATGTATATTTTCTGTATCTCTTTGCCAGGCAAACATTAATATCATACTGATGTTAACTGTATTCTAAAAAGATGTTGCATATAATTTAAGTACTGAATTCCAAAGGCTAATAACTGATAGACCATTTATTGCACAGAAAATAAACTAGAAAACTATGATATTTGACAGATCACAAAAAGAATAAGAGAAAAAAATATCCTTTGTAATAACACTTTCGCAATTATTGATTAATAGCATTGTTTGTATTCAACTTCAAGCAAACTACGTGTCAAATGAGGAACAAATGAGTATTTACAGTCATATTCTATCTTACCTTTTCTTGAGGTAATTATCTCCAAGCATACATTATCAGAACATAATAGCTAGATCCGTCAGTGACTAGTATCAAATTATTCATAATATGATATATTAAAAAAAAGTCTATTGAAGAGAGGCAGGAACAATTTCAAATATTTCAATAGGTTCTTAATATCTTAAAACCTAATGAAACAGGCTTTTTTTTTTTTTTTAATTTTCTCTTGATGATTTCTTAAATTTTCAGTAAAAGAATCAAAGTGTTCTTCTTATCCAGTGATTAGTACGTTTGACTTCCAGTGTAATGAAAGGCTCTTGACACCCCTATATTTTCATTCTGCCCTTCAGCCTTTCCAGAAGACAGTAACTCTAAAAAATAAAAAATAAATAAATAAAATTCTTCACAAGCTTTGAAAGATTTTGTCCATGGATGCAAAGAATTCTGTATACAAAGTCTTTTTGTTTTTTTTTTTTTTGTTTGTTCGTTTGTTTTTTTAATCTCTGTTCAATACAACATTGTTATGTGTAATTTCATTCTTTTCCCTCTAAATTATCATCCTCTCAGTGAAATAAATGCAGCTTCTATCAATCAACATAATAGCTTAGGACCCACATAGGTTTTATATTATTTCATAGAATCACAGAATAGGTTAAGTTGGAAGGGATCTCTGAAGGTCACTGTAGATCAGACCACCCGCTCAAACAGGACCACCTAAGGCAGGTTGCCCAGAATCATATTCTGACAGCTTTTGAATATTTCCAAGGAGGGAGAACCCATAATATCTTTGAGCAATTCCAGTGCTCGATCATTTGCATAGTAAAGAAGTGTTTCCTGCTGTTTAGACAGAACAAGAGGTTTCAGTTTTAGCCAAGAATGTGGATCCATTTTCTGTGCATCCTTCCTTCAGGTATTTATAGGCACAGATAAAATCTCCCAAGTCTCCTTTTTCCAATATGATCTGTTCCAACTCATCCTCATAAGAGAGTTGCTCCAGCCTCTTGAACATCTTGATGGCCCTACACTGGACTTTCTCTAATCCTTTTTATTAGCAGTTATATTCCTAACATATTTATTATAAACACGTTAATGTTTTGAGTCCATGCAATTCATTAGTTACTCTATATTAATGCACATGCCATTTTCTGTATATTATCCTGTACATAGAAACTCTTAATTACTGACATATATTGCTGAATACCTATAGAATCACAAGGTTGGAAATGACCTATAAGATCATCTAGTCCAACTGTCTTCTCATTACCACTGCTGCCACAAGCTACTAAACCATATCTCGAAGCTCCTCATCCAGGCGCCTCTTGAACACTGCCAGGGACTGCGACTCCACCACCTCCCTGGGCAGGCCATTCCAGTGCCTAACCACCCTCTGAGAGAAAAAGTTTTTCCTTATATCTAACCTAAACCTCCTCTGGTACAACTTGCGGCCATTTCCTCGGGTCCTGTTTGTTGCCTGGGAGAAGAGGCC
>JAOWBP010000001.1:132574611-132586941 GCA_028571105.1 Tragopan temminckii | reverse complement strand
AAAGAAAAGAAACATGGATTGAAGGGACACAAAACAAAAAGGAAATTGAAATTTACTCAAGATTAAGGCATCTAATTTTTAGGTGCCCTCTCATGTAAGGTAGGTAATTGAGTTCTAGGCTAATATTATTTAGGAAATGCAAGGACAGGCTGATGTGTCAACGGAAAACATTCCTAGATGTCAATGACAGGCAGCTGCTAGTCATATAGTTACCAGTTACAAATACTGTGCAGATATGAAGTGCCTGTGCTGGACAACTTCCAAAAAGTTAAATTTTTCGTATATGATTAGAGAGAAATACGATTTTATCCAGAATGACTGTCACATTTCAGAGCTAGTTGCTTAAGATAAGTTAAATTTTTCGTTTCAAGAAGAATGAGAGACAGGAGGTGTGTTCTGAAGCACTGTCAAACTGGAGTCTCCCAAGTGACTACCTGCTGATTAGATTTCTGAATGTCTGGTATAACCTGGTACACAATTTTATTTTACTTAAATATTTTTTTAAAAAATATTCTTTTAAAAAATATTTTATTTTAATTATTTTTTATTCAAGTATTGCATTTAAATTCAAATACTTTTGATGGATAAAACTGAAATAAAATAATCTTAAAATTTTATGGATTCTCTGATTATGATCCTTTCATGAGAATGAAGCAATTTGAATATTTGATCTAAGCCAAGCAAAGAATGAATTTGAATCTGTGATGAGTCTCTTATGAATTGAGAATTTACCAGTGAGGTTACTGTAAAAAATTTCCTTTTTCTTTTGTGTCATAGTAGGTCTATTCTGACATGGATAACAATTAGTTTTATATCTACAGATGACACATACGTATGACTGATACTTTAAAAAAGTGGGATAAAATGATATATTACACTATTAATTGTTTGGCTTCTAATTTCTATTTTTAAAATATTATTAATAAATAATTTAAAACATAAAAAGACAGACAGACTAGTAAAGATATACTGACTGTCCATTCAGGAGAATTTTTTCTTAACATTGTTACAGATCAGAAGATTTTTTCGACAGCTAAAGATCCATGCAGGAGGAAAAAAGTGAAGTAATATCTCCTGGGATATACAGAAATAGATCCCATCAAATACTAAAAGGTATATTGCAAGCAGCTGTCATACACTGATAAATGAGAATTAGATTTAGGTTTTTACATTTCAGATTTTTAGGTTTAATTTAAATTCCCCAGTAGTGTCTCCTCTGCCTTGTTAATTTGCATGATTCTATTGCTGAACATTTTAATTATATTACTGCCATTTAGAAAGCAGTTGACTTTTATAACAGCTGATGCAACAACTTTCCGATGAAGACACATTACAGTTCTGCAGCAAGGTGCTAATAACAACAGTATGATCCTTTGAATACCAGTATAAAAAAAAATCTCTGAGCTATTGAGGATGAATATCTATAGAACAAAATGTCAAGACAAAAATCCTTAATATGAATATGAATTAAAACCTTTTTAAAGGTAAAAATTAATATTTTAGAAACAATAGAAATTTTAATAACACATTTTAGCTCTTTTCCTGTTTTTAATAATGTATCTTATAGAAATTTAGGAGAGAGAATAAACAATGCTAACTGTACTTGACAAATAATCAACAGTTAGAGCTAGAGTTAATATGACTAAGGTTGAGTAGCATCATATTAGCGGAAGATTTCTATTCATGTTGTGAAGTGTTACACTGACCAAATCAGACTTGCAACATACCCTTCAGCATAGAATTGCATTATGAGATCCATTTCTCACATTTCCATTGCAGAAATTTAGCATGAGTGCTGTCAAGGGAGAAATGAAGTGCTGAAATCCAAAATCTTGCTAATCATCAGCTTACGATCCCTAGTAAAAATGTGTAGGAATATATAATATATATTCTTGTATATGTTATAATGCATATAACAATACTGTGTATTAAACATGACTCTCAGCTCTTGTTCCTGAGTCACTTTGAGTTGTCACAACTCAACGTAGTTGCAAACTACGTTCAAGCATTGTATTTTAGGTGACCTGTGGAGCAGAAGATAGTATTTTGATCAATGGCTTGTACATACATGTGGCATAGTTTGTCCAGCCACATATTGTTAGTATTCTGTCTGTCTCTACATGGACACGCTCACATGAACAATAACAAAGAACCCAAGCTAAGCCTTCCTTTGCAACAATTTAAACATTATAATAGTGAGTTCCAGAGATACTGCATCCATCAACAGGCTTACATAGTATTGACTTGAGGGGCAGACTGAGACCAAGTCCATATCCCAGCACATTGTTCCTTCTAAGTTCCCCATTACAAAAGCAAGACAACCAAACTAAAACACTGAAAGATACCACCACCATATTTTCATTATTGTATCATATGAAAAAATGCAGAACTGACACTCTTTCTATGCATAAAATATTCTACTTTTAAACAACGTTAATATTTCCTATTGTATGGTGAGCAATGTTATTCAGAGAGTGAATGTTAAAAGTCTCAGCATGTACAATATTTTGGACAGATTTTTGTTTTATTTAGCTCTATTTCATTTATTTTTCAGTACAGTATTTACTTTTGATATCATATAAGGTATAATTTAATGAAAATCTTTATTATAGTGTCAGCGTATCAATACTGCTGTCTTCAACAGAGGTTGATGCTTCAGATAATGCTGAACTAACCTTAAACTGGTATAACCATAAAGAATTAATTAGGACTGTTATGCATAAAAGTGTGTCAGTGTACGAAGTTTATTGCAGTAGAAAAATTCAATGAATTCTATGCTAATTTTAAGCAATTAAATAATCTTCACAATTAATAACTTGAATCCTTCATATGTGTCATAGCATTCTGTATAATAAAATCTCATACTCTTCTTGCAGAGTCCCTTTTTCAAATATAGAGAATGCATAGAATTCCATTACCAAGCACTTTTTGCAACATTTCTATATCTATTCAGCCTTTTTCTAGATGTACACAAATCAAATGTGGCTCCAAAGACAGAGTTATTTATCTCCTTGTGTGTTTTTCCTCTGGGGAACTTGAATGTATTATACACATTATTTTGTGTGTGTGTGCGTGTGTCATCCCTAAGAAGAGATGAACTGGAATTATTTTTCAGGTGATGAACAAGAGAAATTAAAGAGAAATTAAACTCAGAGCTTAACATTTAGTCTAGTTTCATAGTGTGAAATGCCATTGAGCTCTAAGACCATCCTTTCTATAAATTAGGTCCCTGAGCTTTCAAGTCAGATATTGGGAACCAGGAAGATATAGATAGATAGATAGATAGATAGATAGATAGATAGATAGATAGATAGATAGATAGATATGTGAGCTTCAGTGAAGAAAGCCAACTGTATACTGAGTTGTATTAGATCAACGGAGATCCAAGTAGATCTTCACCATCTGTAAAGCACTTGTGAAGCAGCATTTGAAGTTCTGGATACACAGCTAGACTCTTCTACAGGACAGGTATACTGGAGCGTGCCCAGCAGAGACCACAGAGCCAGTCAGAAGGCTGGAGGAAATGGCATATGAATAGAGCCCGATTGTGATCAGCCCTACTAAAGGCATCTAAAGGGGAATCCTACTGATATCTATGGAAAAGTTAAAATGGAGTTGGAGCCAGGTCACTCCTTGGAAAATTTCATCACAAAGAAAGTGTGAGAACTCAGTCAAAAATTATTTATTTTTTAAATCTGAACCATAATGTAATAATGCAAATAAGTCCAGCACCTATGTCTGCTCAAACAATCTGTAATTTTAATATTGATCATTCTGGAGTTCGACTTAAGATTACAAACAACAAAGTAGCTACCAAATTCTCTTTCTACCTTTCAGCTTTCCAAATCTACATGGAAACAAAACAGTTCATTCAGAGAATATTTCCTTTGAGTAATACACTGTGCTCTATGGCAAATGGCCATATGTTTTCCATATAAAGTTACATACATTCATCAATAAGATAGTAATACATGAGGAAACAAATAATAGAAGGAAGCCTGTGCTATATACTGTTAGGAGATGTTTAGAATGCAAGTTGATAGAATAAGCATTTCATGGAGGAAAAGAAAAATACAAGTTTTTCTCAGTAACATCTTGCAGGCACTGCATAAAACACAATTTAGTTCTTTTGGATAATTGTTCCTGGATTTTTGTAAACTTATGGCAGATGTGTTCATGAAAAATTATGGCTGTCACAGAAGATTTGGAAAGAATCCTAGGCTGCCCAATTATTCAAGAGTTATAGCTTATGTAAGGGACACCTACTGTTTTAAAGAGGAAAGTGGGAATTATAAATTTCCACAAAGGAAGTTCTGTCTGAAAGATTTAATGGAACTGGGACTTGAACAAAAGATGTTCAGTCAGTTTTTGTTTTTTTGTTGTTTCTTTTTTTGTTTTTTTTTGACACCCATTTTGTCAACAGCAACTGGTTTGTTGTTGTTATTGATGTTGTTTTTTTCTCTTAAAGGAATTCTTGATAGTTATGGTGCATATTGCAAATATAAATACTTTTTATATTTATTTAATTATATATTAATATAAACTTTAAAATGCAAATAGCGTGGGGGGAAAAAAAAACACTCCATTAATTGTAGAATATGATTTGTGTAATTTTTTCATAGTGTCAAAGATAAAAAGCAGCAGTTCTTTACTCTTTATTTGACCTCATCTATTGTACAGACACCTTCTTGTCATCACCTGAAAATTTCTGCTGAAGGCTCATAACTGAAATGGTGAGGGAAAGTAAAAGTCCTGTTTTATGAGAATGCCAGAAATTTCAGACACTTGCTCTGTCTGGGAAAATAAATGAAAAATAATAGAACCAAATATTACTTTTCCAAGAATAATTTCAATTCACTTCAGTATCCAAAATAACAGAACTGGAAAGTAAGTACTAATTTGCTGCTACAGCCCTTATTCTCTAACAGGCACCTGCTTCTTAGAGAATAAGCAGTTGTCCTTTTGGCATAAATTAGAACAAATTTTAATGTTGACTATATTACTTCTTATTGTGAGTTTTGTTGACAACAGATTAACAGCTAATTCTGGTTACATTCATATGTTTCTTTCACAGGTATCAGTGTTAAAAATATGAAGTTACTGGTGTACCACTAGTGTCATAAGCTCAGTATTCTGTATCTTTTTCGATAGTCTACATATGTTGTAATTACAGATACCATAAAGATTAAAGAAAGTTTAATTTCCCTGAAGATTTTCAGTTTTTCAGCAATTTTCAGAGTTCTTAATGACAGGCATTTCTTATCCAATACATGGTGTCTCGTAACTAAATCATATTTGTTACCATATAAGCTAATTATAAATTAATATTTTTGAATGAATATAATATGGATTTTTCTTGACTTTTCTGTATTACTTTAGATTCATCACAAGTATTTCCAATTTGGTAATGGAATGACATTTTAAAGAATTCTAATTTACATTACAGCCCGTTTAACAGGAAAAAGTAATTTATCTACCTCAGGGGTGAGATACAGAACTGACATTTCATCAGCACTTTTTATGAATATTTAAAATATAGAAGGAGATACATTTTGAGAGAGAAGTAATATTAGAAAGTAAAAAAAGAAGAAAGCTAGAGAGAAGGAGTCATGAAAGAAATTATGGTATTATATTGCATTCTGATAGTTACTTCAAAAGCAGAAATATGCTCATAGATACCCTATTAAGAATGTCTTTATAAAATCTGGAAATTTCTGCTATTTGTAAAACTCTTAACTATTTTCACTCAACTATGTTCTAGTTTATCATCTCTTGGCAAATAAATGTCTAACAGTGAGAGTGCAGAAAAATGTCTGAATATTGACTAAGCTGAGTCATAATTCAACCTGCAGGTTATTAGATACGCCATGTATCCCTTGAATAACCTCAGCCAAGAGACCATAAAAGTATTGTGATGGTATCTTTGTAATGCTTCCTAATGCCTTGGAATGGCACAGTTCACCAAATGTGTGAGATCCCAGCTTAATTGTTTTACCTAATTCTGAGCAGGGATTTGTACTTGGATTTTGGAAAAGTAGAAAAATCTATTACCAGCTATGGAAAAAAAATCTTATATGGTGCAGTCTTAAAAATTCTCTCCATAATTCATGCATTAGTTCAATAATCAACTGCAGGGTTCCTTTTAGGAAGACAACCTGTTGTGAATGCTTTCTTATAAGGGGAATACACGCTATTACTCAATGCACTAAAAGTAGTCAAATATTTGATTACATTCACTAAAAATGTAGTCTACCTCTACTTTTGCTGTTAGAACAGTTAATAAAAAAGCTATTTTGGCACTAGTAGATGTAATGTGCGCTTTCAAACTTCCTCCAGATTTGTTCAAGATGATTAATTTATTCTCATAGTCTAATCAGAGAAAGAAGTAGAGCAGATGGGTATTGAAGATAAATTTACTTGGGCAACTTGAGGCTGCTAAAATTGAGAAAAAGTAGAAATTTCAATGAACTACAGCTAAATAAGGAAAGATGAAAATAAGGTATTTTATAGTATAGCTGGTTTAAAATGTGCTGAAATTTTCCTTAACTGGTCAAGATCAGGAGCTGGGAATTCATGCGTAAGATGGTGCACAATGTTCCACTTTAAGATATGTTTTTAGAATGGAAAGCCCCTTGTAAATAACTTTCTGATGTTGCGGCTGAAGAATTCTTGTCCTTAAGCATATTTGGAAGCAAGATCTCCAACTCAAGGAGAGGATTTATTGCATCAGGATCTTTGAGACTATAACATTTCTTCATCTTGTTTATTAAATTTATTTGAAAACACTGATATAAATCACAGAAAATTTGCTAAGATAAGTGTATCAGTGACATTTCTTATTGACAAAGAAAATAGATTATCTGTCTTAGATTTTAGCAACAATTTTGCAACTGTCAATTAAAGTTTGTCCAACAGCTGTTCTCTTTGAAGGTTAATATATCAGATTAAGCCTTTTGGCCTAAATAACGTGCGACATATTCATTTATTTTCTTTTAAACATGTATCCCATATCCTTATTCTACCATATTGCTAAATTAGTAGTGTTTCCACAAGGGCTACTCTGAAAGTAATGACTCTTTTTCTTATTATGTTAGCCCATGAAGTTAGAGGTGAATGTTGGTCATATGGCTATAGAGGTTGAACCTTCCTGACAATATTCCATTACATTTTGTTGCTGTGTGACAGATGGCAGCAGAGGAGCAGTATAACAAAAAGGAGTCTGATGTGGAAATGCATATCAAGCAAAGGTGCATCGTTGAATTCCTCCGCACAGAAAAAAACTGCATCCAGTAACATTCATCAGTGCTTGCTGAATGTTTATGGAGATCAAACAGTGGATGTGATCACAGTGAAAAATTAGGAGGTGCATTTCAGCAGTGGTGGCAGTGACAATGGGTTACCTCTCTTGATGCATATTTTTATGAGCTCAGCATGCAGTCTTGTTCATTGTGGATAAAAATGCATAGCTAATTGTGGTGTCCATGTTGAAAAATATTGTAGCTTTTTTTTTTTTTTTTTTTTTTCTTTTAATTAAATAGTGTTGTTGTGTTCTCTGTGTCTCTTGTAGTTTCCATGGAAATAAATAGGAGGCATCATTTTCACAGTAATCTATGTTATAAAAACTTCCCTACCTTTCCCACTTCATTTATTCTGATATGGCATTGGAAGGTTAGATAAATTGCTTCTAAACTTTGTTCTGCTCTTAAAAATATGCAAATTACTCTTGAATAAAAAAGGTAGCAATAATGACTGTATAATAATAATGACAATAAAAACAGTGAAGGAGATGAATCTTGCCTTCAAGAAGCCATAGCAAAAAGTGGAGAATGAAGCTAGTATAGCATGTTTAGTCCTTTTCTCCAGTTTCTTAGCCAGTTATTTAGAACATTTATAAATAATAGCAGAAGTCTGGTGGTTGTAATTTTACAGTGGTCACTGATGAAACAAAGAAAGAAAATGAAGGTAAATATTTGCTCAGTGTATACAGGAGCAATCAAATAATGGATTTCACTATCCATTACATAATATTTCATATTTCAGAATATTTCATCCATATTTCAGAATACCCAACGCACTCATGCTGAATCAACCTTTTTAGATCAGTACTAATGCAGCTCAGCATGTTTGTATTCATTCTAACTTGATCTGGTTAGAGCGCATACTGAAGTCTATTCATGTTAAGTGCAGGTACTTAACTTGCAAGTGTGTACTTGCAAGAACTAGCTCAAAGTAGATTATGTTTATCAAAAACAATCTTCAACAGTATTACATAATGACACTCTCCTCATTATCAACAGTCATGTGTGAGCAACGTAATCATGCATAAAATAAGCATCACTGAAGGTATAAAAATCAATGTGGGAGTTATTACAACAGCATAAATGATAACAACTTTTTTCCTTCACTGGTTGTCAGTGACACAGCTTTAGATATTTTACAGCGAGAGGAGTAGTTATAATGATGATTCACTTTAAGCATAAACCCACATCCTATTAGCTCAGAATATCCAACAGGATGCTACAGAACTGCAATGTGTTAGGGCTCTTTGTTGTTGTTAATTGGTTGCTTGGTTTCTTGTGTTGTTTGTTTGTTTGTTTACAAAAGTTTTGTATCTTGTTAAAAATTATATCTTAAGAAGATTTTAATTGTGTTGATTCTCAAGACAAATTAAGGAGGTGAAAGATATGCTACAGTTTCAGCATAACTAATATCAAAAATACTTATTTCTGTCATACACCACAGGAATACTATGTTTAAAATCTTTAAAAACTAAAGCTGAGAATAGGAGAGAATTCTCATTATTCATCCTACACACATATGCTCAGTAGAGAGTCAGGCTAAGAAGTTTAAACTCTTCCTGTGATGAAGAACTTCAGCATACGGAGGTGCACAAACATTACTTTTGATTAGTATACATTGCTCACTTGAATGATTATTGTACAGGAAGGCTTGTAGAATTGAAGAATCATTAATTAAATGTTGTTTCAGGTAGGGAGAGATGGCTAATGACGTTCAGTTAATGATTGCTCTTTACTGTTACGACTATTTGTTTAGGAGATAGTGCCCAACCTCCTAACATGCTCGGAAATTTAAGAACTGTAATATTGATTGAAGGATCTCTCTGATATCTAACTGCCTTCCCTGACACTATTTACAATTTTTCATTGTCTCACCAGAAAACCCAAATCACACATATACGTCTGAGAATAAAATATATGGAGTTCTTAAATCTAAAATTTCAAATTTACTTCCAGGAAATTTCTTTTTTTTGTTGTTTGTCCAAGTCACTTCATAGCTATTATATACTTATGCATTTTGTTTAGCTGTTTTGTTTTGTTTTAATTTTATATCTTTTCTTCATCACTTGTTATTCTCTTTATCTCACAAACACAGAATGGTTGAGCTTGGAATGGACTTCTAGAGGTCATCTCTTTGAACAAACCTGGTCAAGCAGGGACACCTAGGGCCTCTCAGCCAGGATTGTGTCCAGGTGGCTTTTGAACACCTCCAAGGAGGGAGATGTCACAATCTCTCTCAGAATTCTCTGTTACTGTTTGGTCACTCTCACAATGATACAGTGTTTTATTTACCACAGTTTTGTAAATAAAATTAACAAAGAGAAAGTATTATAGATTACAATATTTGCCATTAAGAAAAACAAATAAAAAACCCTACACTTTACTGAGAAATTTGAAAAAAAAAAATCAAGAAAATTGTATTTTATAATATTACTGCAATTCTGTGATATCATATCACAACAAGAAGCTCTTCTGTCGTTGTTAGAAGAATATTTTGATTGCGTGAAAAAAGAATTTTAGTATTCAATTAGGAGAAAGGTGCAAAATAATAGTGATCATCATTGTATTGCCACTCATTCTCTATATTTATTTTCCTTTTCAAAACCAGTTTATAATGGAAGATGATAATGGTGTGTATTTATTTTATGGCTGATGACACTGTTGGTTGGATTTCCAGTATTCTAAGTTAATTTCATTTTGTTTAATTGTTCAGAATATCTTTATATTACATTGCAATAGTCATTAAATATCACAAGTGGCTTACTTTACAAGTAAGGGTAAATTCAACCCGAATTTTTACAATTTTTATGATTAAAAAAAAATAAAAATAGCATTTTGGGCAAGAACATGAGCCTACAGTTTAGGAATAGGACTGGAAATCACTCTGCAATCAGCAATGTCTTTGAATATGAAAGTAAATTCCACAGGACACGGTATGGATTGTTGAGCTCATTTCTTCTAAGTAAGACAAGTTTCTGGGTTGAACTTCCCATAGCTTCTTCAAACAATAGAAGACTTGACTGTTCTGCGCAAAGTGGCATGCATATTTCTTGTCAGCTCAATATCAAAGCACTTATCAAAGATTTCTGACAGAGGCAGATAATGATTTTCTAGAAATATCTGCAGCTTATAAAAGTGAAGTGGGGTGACTTCTGCATCCCAGAATATACTGAGAAAAGTATGCAATGAGTTGTGCTATAAATGAAGTGTGCAATTATCTGTCTGTCCTTGTTCTATTAACCTTGAAAAACACATGACAAACTTAATGGGCACAGCTGCCACATCTTCCACTATCTAAGCTTTTACTAATTGCAGTGTTTCAGGCACTAAGTCATAATTAAATATACACATATATATTTCTTTATGTTGTCACTGAGTCTGGAACTGTAGATGGCTGAATAACATAAGAAAGGCTATGACTCCAGCAGAATGGTCATTATGACTGTATCAGCAATGCATGCGGTGAAATTCAGAAACTACTACAAAAAACATTTCATTCTATATGAAAATCTGTACCAGTAATAGAATAAGCTATAAAGAGAACTTAAATAGTAGATAAAAAATTAAAAAATTGTGCTAAAAGATCATAAAATAATATTCATTGTACATGATTTTTACTTCTGCATTTATGATATTGTGTCTTACTAGACTAAAAAACACATGAATTTATAATTTGACACTGGCTCCACACACTGATGAGTGCCTTCCAAGTCTGGCCAGCAGTGTCTTCCTTGAAAAAAAAAAAAAAAAAAAAATCAAAATAATCCTGAAAAGGCTCACTATCCCCTACAGAGTTCTGTGTTTCAACCATATTCGTTTAAACAGAAAGAAATCAGAACTGTGAATATTCAGCACCTTTCAGGAAAAGACACACAAATAATAAAGTAGTGTATTTAAAGCCACAATAAGACACAGTAAAATAAGACAACACGAGTAGGTATGATAAGATTAAAAAAGAAAAAAAAAAAAAAAGTTAAAATAAAATAGAAACCAAATTACATTAAAGTAAATAATAACGTGTTTAAATTGCAGAACAAAAGGTACTGGATAAAAGCATATTATCATCAGGCTAAAATGTTTCAGGCTAGCTGCAACAAAATGCCTGTAAAAACTGTGGAGTTCATTGCTGCAGGAACAGATCTAGAAAATTTGTTGCTCACTAAGGCAGAAGCTGAAGAAAATGACCACCTGGCTTCACTGGCTTTCACTTATCTGTATATATAAATATTTCCAAATTAATTAGATTAATTAGGTTAGATTTCACTGAGTGAAAGAAAAAACAGAAGTCATACGTAGAATTCAGTGGCTTTGCCTCCTGATTCAGCATAGTAGGCAGCGCAGCTCTTGGTAATAAAAAAAAAAAAATCAAATTCTTGAGAGGGAAAAAATAATACAAGTGAACAAAAAAAAGTCACTTAAAACACTTCAAACAATTTATCTTTCAATATTTTTCTTGCAGACAGTAGGTGCATGTTAGCCTTCTGTTAGCTTCTTTTCAATTATGGTGTTAAAGGAAGACGGTAATTTTTTTTTCATTCCACTTCACTGCAGTGATTCAATATAACACTAAAATATTCAGATAGAAACAGCAAAAGGTCTCAGAAAGAGTAAGAAGCAGTTGCTATAACTGTCTTAGAAAAAATATCTTTGCTGCTGAATAGAACTGTTGATATAAACACTGAAGAAGGAAATGTATAATCAACAAAGGGCCAGATCAATATATTAGTCTTCAGTCAGTAAAGGGGCAACTGGAAAAGCCTTGGAAAACAAGTTCTTTGAGCTTCATTCAGTAACTGGAAAAAATTATCTCCACTGTAAAGCAAAAGACATCTATTGCTATGGACACAATTAAAGTATTTCTGTTTAATATTAGTATTAATATTATTATGAATATTTCAGTATTAACTTAACAAACTGGAGTTAAAACAAACAGCTAAACCAAAACAAACCAAAACAAAGCATGATTTTTCCATTATATTTAGTAGATAAAAATGGTAGCTATGTTGGGGTTTAAAATGTCAGTAAATTTCTT
>JAOWBP010000001.1:132549400-132559505 GCA_028571105.1 Tragopan temminckii | reverse complement strand
ATTAGTTTGTTTCTCCTCAGATCGTTGCCGCTGTTTTTAATTATTTTGGGGTCCCCTGTTCCCTTTTCTGGAGGTGCGGATTTTGCAAAATCCCTCCGCCCCGCTAGTCACGGAACTGGGCCGAACCAGCCCGTAAACCGTTGACAGGCTCTTAACATAACCCAAATCTATTCTTGAAAGTATCAACTCTTTCTGGTTGACTTCAGGGTATACAGAGAAATGACAATTATGAGAATATCATAAGATCCTAGCAAGTGCTCCAGTCTTTGACCCCAGCCCACAAAAGTCTTTCAGAATAGGCCATGAGGAAAAATTCTGGGAAAACAAACAAACAAACAAACAAACAAAAACCCCTCAATCAAAACATTACCTCATTACTGAAAGAACAGTTTAGATGTTTTGCATATTGGTCTTCTCTTAACATAGTCTTTCTAAAGAAAATGCTATCAGTTTAAGTATTTAATTATCTTATTATAAAATATTAACCTAGCTTTAGGGGGTTTTTTTTTTGTTTTTTTTTTTTTTACCATACATCAAACTTGTTACATTTTTATTTATGATCTTTATTCACTGATCACCTCTTATAATCTATTAATCTAGGCTTTATCTTAAATGTATTGAATTCAATTGTATTTATTTCACTGATAATTATCATACTTTTCATATATTTTTAAAATTCAATATTAGTCAAGATTTTTTGATGAGCAAGAGTGAACAGGAACAATAAAAACTTTCACAAAAATTTATCAAATATACATTATTACCCAGTTTCTGAAGATATTCTTAATATTCTGGACATTGGAGAAGGCTTTATTTTTTTTAATCTCAAAGGTCATTTAAACTTTTATTTCTGTTACAGTTTTGCTTGGAAGTTTTTTGGGACATAACTGAAAACAATGTACTTGAGTATTAGAATATAGTTCAAAAACTTTTTGTGTCAATAAAAGAAAAATCATGATGAGATGGTGAGAACACTTTTACGTTGACTACCTTTCAATAATTGTAATACGATTTTATGAAGAAAAAAAAAAAAAAAAAGCATGGTAATTTCTGAAAAGGTAGTTGATAGCAAAACCAATGTGGTAGAATTCTGTAAAAACTGATAAAGTAACAGTAGTGTTAAAAGTTCTAAATCAGACACTTTCCAAATCACAGCTGACTTAACAGCAAAAAGGAGTTCATTCAACCTAAAAAAATACTTGCCATGTATCTCCACTTGCAATAATAGGTCATTATATTCTATTTTCAAAGATATAATAGAAAGTGAGGAAGTCATGGAATTTTATTCCAAGTGCTTAGAACAACTCCTTATGGAAATCTGAGTTTTATGTACAGAGAATAATCAGTAAAAAATTTATCCTGATAACAAAGGGTGATTTGTAATAATAAAAATAATAATAATAATAATAATAATAACAACAACAACAAATCATATCAGAGGTGTTTGGTTTCATCTGCTAGGTTTAGTAGTTTTAGGATGCTAAGTATGTACTTTTTGAAAGTGAAGGCATGGTGAGACAATAGTACTAAATATTTCTGAAGACAGTGCTCTTATTTTAGCTTTTTTACTTTTTCTTGTACAGGAAATCTTAAAGTTGATATGGTATAGGCTAAAATTTCATGTATATTTCGCTTCAAGGTAATTCATTATTTATTTACACATCAAATATTTTTGCTAGAATATTATTTGGAGGCTGAAAAAAAAAAACAAAAAACAAACAAACAAAAAAAAAACCTCACATACTACTGGCAGAGATATTACAGCTTTTATCTTTTTTATTACTTTTATTTATTTATTTGTGTGTGTGTGTGCATGTCATAGAAACATAGAATGCCCCAGGTTGAAAAGGACCACAATGATCATCATGTTTCAACCCCCCTGCTATGTGCAGGGTCGCCAACCACTAGACCAGGCTGCCCAAAGCTACATCCAGCCTGGCCTTCAGTGCCTCCAGGGATGGGGCATCCACAACCTCCTTGGGCAACCTGTTCCAGTGCATCACCACCCTCTGTTTGAAAAACTTCCTCCTAATGTCCTGGAACAAAGATTAGTTTTTGTAAATAGCTGGCATACAGACTGCTAAATTTGTCATTTATCATTTGAAGAATTATATATTTTTATTGAAATGTAATGATTAAATCATCTGAATAGTTCAGTGTCACTACTGCTGTACTTTCACAAGTTTCTGGTACATGTTCTTGTTCTTTCCCAACAATTCTACTTGATAAATTCATGCCTGTTAACTACAAAAATGAGAGAGGAAAAAAATGGGCAAAAAGACCTGGATATGAATGCTATAAGAAGTTAAAAATTGACAACTTGAAAACAGGTAGGAAAAGAAATAAACAAAAAAAAAAAAAGCAAAACAAGAAAAATCGGTCAGAAAGACAAAGCACAAAGATGATGTCATTAAGAAGAGATAAAAAGATATCAAAAGGAGAAAAAAAAATGAGATTGTATAAAATAAACTCTAGAAATCATTAACAGAACTGAAAAGTCAAAATTAATGCAAAGTGCTATTTTAAGATGAATATACCCAACATATGGAATGTGTGAAGATGGGATTAGGTAGTTAAAAAGGTATATACATTCTTAGACTGCAGGAATAATTTTTTAAACAAATAATAGAATAAAAATTGAGTTTAATTTTGAGCATATTCTTCAGAAGGTTTTATGAAGATACTGGTCTTATACTTGGAAATAGCATTTACATCCTTTGTAGAATCACAGAAACACAGAACTTTAAGGTACCTTTGGAGATCATCTAGTCCAACCCTACTGTTTATGCATGTTCCCTACAGTAGTTTTCAGTATCCAGGTGGTTTTTAAAGATCTCCAGAGTAGGAGATTCTGCAGCCTCTTGGAATAGCTTCTTGGAGTTCCTTTCAGTAGTTTGGCTTTTATTCTTGGAAGATATACTATGGAACCAGATGTTTACTGATGGAAAGGAAAATTTAAATTAAAGAGAGAGAGAGAGAGAGTTTATTGTGGTACGTGCTAAAAAGAAATCGGTAATTTTGAGGGGCATATTACTTGCGGAAAATCACATTTTCATAAGGATTTTCTACCATTTCTTCTTTTATTTTCTCACATCAGAATAGCAATCATTTCTTTACTTCAAGTTCCCTTCACTTTGTTGGCTGACAATTAAATATACAGTTGCTATGACCCTTTCCAAGTGAAAAACTTTACACATATATTACACATTACTTGTTATATATTATCCTTGGAATATATTGTATCTATAAACATCTCACCTGCAAACCTTGCAAAAATAGCAATTCATTTCAATTATGCAATTATATAAATTTTTATCAGTAATAAACATGAAAACATATGTTAAACTTGATAAAATTTTCTTTCAAAAAATATGACTGGAATAATGATAAATATTAGATAACTTTAGAAAAGTTGTATAATTACATTTTAGATTGTTTTCTATCTCATCAGTAATTAGCTTGTCCCCGAGTTTCTTGTATAGTGTTTTTAGGAATTTTCTTTTATATCTGCTGTCACTCATAAAGCAAAAATAGAAGCAACTTCCTTATTTTGATCAGTTTGCATGAACAATCCATATTGCATTAACAATGAGATTTACTGATTCAAGAGATAGCTCATTAGTGTTCCTTTAGAGCACAGAAGCTCACTAGGGTTGCCAAAGATCCACAGATCTGATCTTGTATATGTACAGGAAATAAATACCATTAAAGGAATATATATCGTAAGAAGTGTTTATAGTTGAGTACACACAAAGGAATGATAAATTCATAATCTTATCTCACAGCAGTTCTTTTCAGAATTCTGTTGATTACAGAAATGGAAGAATGAATTGTCAACCTGTAATTATCAACAATCTATTCCCAGATTTAACAATTAAAAACAATGATTTAAATTTAGTAAATGGCAGCATCTCATAATGGATGTACTCTTTGAAATTCTGTTAGAAAAGTCCCTTTTTTCTTTTTTCCTTACAGAACCATATGTTTCTATTGATCTCTGTTGTTTTTGACTGAATAATAAATGTACATGTTAGAAGTTTCCAGCTAGAGGTCTGCTTCTCTGTATTCCCCATTAAAATTAGCTGCAAAATCTCTCCCTGTTTCTCAGAAATACCCTCCTTAGTGTGACAAGTAAAACAGCACAGTGGATCAAATATTTGGAAAGGCTCTTTTGCTAGAATTCAGTAAAGATTAGCAAAACTCAATATAACTTCCTAGAAAATATCAGTCGGAGATAAATGATTTTGTTGATGTATACACTTAAAAGACTATTACAGAATGACAAAACAGTTTGTGTTGGAAGGGTCCTTTAAGATCATCAAGTTCCAATTCCCCTGTTGTAGGCAAAGACACCTCCCTCTAGATCAGATTGCTCAAAGCCTCATGCGGTCTGGCCTTGTACATCTCTAGGGAGGGGGAATTCACAACCTCTCTGGGCAACCTGTTCCAGTGTCTCACCACCCTCAAAGTAAAGAATTTCTTCATAATATCTAGACCAAATCTACTCTTTTCCAGTTTTAAGCCATTTATCCTGATCCTGCTGCTATATGCCCTTATAAAACGTCCCTTCCCATCTTTTCTGTAGGCCTCCTTCAGGTACTGGAAGGCCACTATATGGTCTTCTCAGAGCCTTCTCTTCTCTAGACTGAAAAGCCACAGTTCTCTCAGCCTGTCCTCACAGGGGAGGCACTCCAGCCCTCTAATCATCTCCATGCCTGTCTTCTGGACCTGTTCTAAAAACTACATGTCCTTCCTGTGCTGGGGGCACCAGAACTGGACCCAGTACTTTAGGTGGAATCTTACAGAGAGCAGACTAGAGAGGCAGAATCACCTCCCTTGACCTGCTGGTCATGCTTCTCTTGATGCAACCAGGATACAGTTGGCCTTCTGGGCTGCAAGCAGACAACGCTGGCTCATGTTGAGTCTTTTATCAGTCAACACTCCAAATCCTTCTCTTCAGGGCTGCTCTAGCCATTCTCCGCCCAGACTGTATTTGTGCTTAAGATTGCCCCAACCCAGATGCAGGACATTGCACTTGACCTTGCTGAACTTCATAAGGTTGGCATGGTCTCAGCTCTCGAGTCTGTCCAGGTCCCTCTGGATGGCATCCCTTCCCCCTAGTATGTCAACCACAAATGCTCAATTGGTGTCATCTGCAAATATGCTGGGGGTGCGCTTGATCCCACTGCCCATGTCACCTACAAAGATGTTAAATGGTACCATTCCAGGATCATGGATACAGAGTTTCCCACAAATAATTTGCTTAACTATTATCTGAACTAGCATATCCTCGTGATTTGGTCTGTATATGTCTGCATCATTTCTTTTAACCTTTAAATATATGACATACATTTGTGTGAAACTAATACTTTTTCATTTATGTAAGAATGAAGAATAACTATGAAAAACTCTAGAGATCCCAGTATTTATTCAAGCTTATATACCTATTGTGAGCTGTGACTGAAAGAGAAATTAAGGACAGAAGGAATACATAATTGTAGTAAAATCAGATTACCTCTCTGTCTGATACTTGAAGAATTGAAACATACTTCTGAATATATATATATTTAAGAGCAAGATGAAAGAAGACTTGTCACAGTGGTCCAGATGAAAGATCAAACAAAAATGTGCTGTAGTTAGAAAATATTTATATCTATCTCCAAAGAAAAATAGTGAGGTTTATATAATATTCTCCAATTAGCTCACTGAGTAATAATAATATAGATCTCTTCAGTCTTAAAGATATCACTATAAGTGTAACTCATTAAAGGTGCATAAGCTGAGACAGAGTAGAAATAAGACATTTTTTTATAATAAAAATACTCCAACTAAGTTACACCTGTTCATTGTTTCCTACGCTAAAGGTTAGAAATTAAAATTTTAGCTGAAACATGGAAATTTTCTAACTTACATCTGTTACAAGTTTTACTATTAACATTGTCTTCGTAATCCTGCTTCTGTTATTTGAACTCTTACTTTCAGGAATAATTGGTTGAGACTGATCTGAATTAGAAGAAAACTTCACCAACCCTCTTCTTTACTTCTTTCTAAATAACATGCCTTTCCCTGTCATTACTTGATCTTTCCATTTGGAATTATGCTTCACCTTTAATGATACTAGATACGATCTGTCACTAATCTTATCATAAGAAATAATAATACAGGGGGAAAAAAAATTAGAAAGACCTCTGCTGTACTTCAGAGAGGAAAAATATAAGTAATTCATATCTTATCTATTAATCTGCATGTAAATTAAACTACTTAGTTATAAAAACAACATCAAAGAAAGGGAGATCATTTCTTTATATACAGTACTATATACAATTGCACATTTCTTTCAAATACTTTTCAGTGCTAGAGTTAAATTGGAGTGAGTCTACCCAAGACTGTAAATAATTTCCACACTACAGAACCTCAGTGCTGCTGGACCATGTGTTTAAATTCTTATAAATGAAGATACAGTGAAAAGGTATAGAACATATTGGTAATTTAGCTTGAGACACGAGATGTATTTTTCATTCCAGTGTGAACTCAGGATTGGTTTGCTTTGAGAAGAACATGCAATTGTTCTATGCCAGTAACCTAAATCAAAAAGACCTGAAATTGATCATTTAGAGAAAAATTGTATGTGCATCCACTAAACAGCTTGACTGGAACTTCTGAGTATCCTGCAGATAGATCATAGAATCACAGAATCATAGAATCATAAAATGTTTGGCATTGGAAGGAATATCAAAAATTACCTAATTCCAAACCCACTGCAGGAACATTTATCACTAGATCAGGCTATCCAAAACCCCATTCAACCTGGCCTTAAATACTCCCACAGATGGGGCATCCACAAATTCTCTGGGTGACATGTTCCAGTGCCTCATCACTCAGAGTAATTTTCTTTTTTTTTTTTTTTTTCTTTTTATCTAATCTAAACATACCATTTTCTATCACAGCATCATAAAGAGTCTCTCCATATCTTTCCTGTAGGGCCCCTTTAAGTACTGAAAGGACACAATAAGGTTGAACCTTCTCTATTTTAAGGTAAATAATCCCTGTTTTCTTACCCTGTCTTCATAGCAGAGTTGCTCCAGTTCTTTGATCCTCTTTCTGGCCCTCGTCTGGACCTACACTAACTGGTCTATGTCTTTCTCGTGTTGTGGACTCAAAGATGAGCAGATTTTTTAAATCTTCACTAACATTTAATACCCCCCAAAATACAAAGATTTATCATTATTTCTCTCCATTATTCAAAATATTTAAGTAAGACCCTAAATTTCTCTTGCTGGATATATATTTTTAGGATTCTCAGTGTCAGAGTTTTATATATTGCATTCTGTGTGTAATCTATTTTAGTTTTTCATTTGAACTTTTGATTCTATGTATTCCTGGACAAAAACACTGGCACTTTACTCTGATCTCCTCTCTTTGGCTTTGATAGGTAAAAACACTCTCCAGCAGTATGACTGTAAAATCTTCTTCCTCAAAGATGTAGTTCCTGAACACCACCAAGCTGCACTCCTGGGGAATGGTTAGTTGCCATGAGCAAATCATGTCCTTTAAGATACCCCTAGTGATTGAGATATTTTTAGATTTGTTATTTTTCCTCAGCAGAGTATGTTGTAACACACTGACAGTAAAAGGAACCAGAAAATAAAAGTCCCTATGAGAGGAATGAAAGCATTCCTAACCTTACTAAGACTAGATGATAAAAGATCCTCAAATATAAAGCGATAAGTTGTGAACTCCTGCAGTTCATCCAGCTACTACCTAATTTTTCTTTCTCTCAGGAACTTTAAAAAAAATATTTATTGGTGATTTGATTGTAAATCAGAATCTATCTTATGGAACAATGCATGAGTATGTTTTCTTAAGCAACAAAAGCAAGGCAACTCAAAATGTGAAAATTTAGTTAACGAGATTTCAAAGGATGCCAACCTCAAAGGACTGCATTTTGTTTTGCAAGACAAGGTTTTGGTAATGGGGCCTACAGAGGCCTCTGTGAGAAGGATCCCAAAGCTGCCCCATGTTAGACAAGAGCCAGTTCTAGCTAACTCCAAAAGCTGGATCTAGCTAGATCCAAAAGAGACCCACTGCTGGCCAAAGATGATCCAGTGAATGATGCTAGTTGTGCCTCTGTGAAAGCACATTTAAGAAATGGGGGAAAAAAAAAATGCTACTTAACTGTAGCTGGGAGAGAGGAATGAAAAAATGTGAGAGACAGAACTCTGAAGACACCAAGGTCAGTGAAGAAGGAGAAAGAGGAGGTGTACTAGGCCTGAGAGCAGAATTTCTCCTGCAGATCATGAACTCCATTCTTGAGCAGGATGTCCTACTGCAGCCCATGGGGCACCATACAGAGCAGATCTCCACATGCAGCCTGTTGAGAAGCCCACAGTAAAACTAGTTTCTAGCTCAAACCGCAGCTTTAGTAGAGGAGTCATAGAGCAAGGGGTCTGGCAGGAGCTGCAGCCCATGGAGGACTGGAGCAGAACTGCATCCCATGTTATGGGCCCATGCAGGAGCAGTTCTTAAAGAACTGCAGCCTGTGGAAAGCCCATGTTGGATCAGTTTGGGAAGGACTGCATCTGGTGGGAGGTACGTTATGCTGAGAAACAATGAGGATGAAGGAGCAAGAGAGACAAAGTATTTTGAACTAACAACAGCCCCATTCTTTATCACTCTGCACTGCTTGGGGGAAAGCAGAAGAAGGTGGAAGAATGGAAAGTGGTTTTAGTTTGCTTTTAGTTCTCATTACTCTGCGCTGTTATTAAAAGAAAGTAAATTGCCTGCTAAGACTTTGAGGAGACCAGACATTTCATACTGATTTTCTGATGCTTTTTCTCTCTGGAATCACTCTTGTGCTTGACCTTAAAGAAAAAAATTATTTAAACTTTACAAAAAAATTCAATGTGCAATTTTTTATTTTTTATTTTTTAACTGAGAATGAGAATTATGAATATACGTGTAATTCTGATGAAAACAAATAATTTTACTTTACAGAGGGAAGATAAATATCATATAACATGGCCAGTATCTAAATCTTACAATGAATGTTTTTCTGATCTGACCTGGAGGTGTAACATCATTTTTTACTATTAAGCTACCAAAAGAAATATTTATACAGCAGATTACATTTTGCAATTCCAGTAGAATAATTTAGAGCTCAGTGTATATGTTCTTTTTCAATTTTGCTGACAATTAATAGGGTGAAAAAACTCTAATATTTTTTGGAAATCATAATTATTAACTGTTATCACAAAAATCTTGATACCACATGCAGGGTGAAAATATATTTCAAAATCAACTTATTTACTTAGATTTTCCTATAAAACAGCATATTTGAGATTCCTTTTTCTTATGTCATAAAAGAATTAATTTACCTAACATCGTTCTTTCATGTACATGCTTATATAGTATAAGAAATATTTCGCTATCAATAGTAATATGACTGCTTTGATCTCATGTTTTTTCTTGGATATTATATGAGTTCTTAGGTATTTACATAGTTATTTCATAAGTACTTCACTAATTAATTCTTTTTCTTTAAGAATGTTTAAGAAAAATACATTTTATGAAAGTTCTTGTCAGGAATTTTAATGTGGGTATTGATGGTTCCTCTAATAGCATTCAGGGCTAGAATTAGGACTGGGCCTGAATAGAAAACCCATCATAACTACAAAATTAAAAAAATAAATAATGTTAATTCATTCTTAAATGTACATTCTTTTAACATTTGGAGAGATGGATAACACTTTTTTACTTGCTTCTCCTATTTACTGCTTCTTCATGTTTACTGAAAATATTTTTCTATCTAAATATATGTTGTATATGCTGACTATATGTATATATTCTAGTTAATACTTTCATTGTGTGATAATTTAAATAGCAAGCCTGTATATTACCTGTTGTATTAGGCGCGCACGGACTTCGGGTGTGACGCGTTAGGCCCTTCCCCAAGGTGATAAGGATCAATGACGTGTGTAGCCCCGGAGGGCGTACACGAAATGCATAGGATATATAAGTGTGTGTTGCCTTTAATAAATTGCCATTTACTGCTCATCATATTGGTGCTCACCTCGGTAATTGGCCAAGCTACGGTCCCTCAGAGTAG
>JAOWBP010000001.1:132532712-132546174 GCA_028571105.1 Tragopan temminckii | reverse complement strand
TCTTAAAAAAAAAAAAAAAAAAAAAAAAAAAAAAAGCGCTGAAATTTTAACTTTGCTTGTTATTTTCTTGTTTTAATTTTGTAAGCCTAATGTGAACACTAGCAAGTTATTTTATTATATCCTCTGCCATATTTTTCACCTGGCATTTGGTGTAAAAAGTCTTAAATATGCATCCTTGGATAAATATATACTTAAGAATCATGCTATAAACATCAGTCCAACTATTGTTGTTGCAGCAATCTTCTACAAAAGATCTATTGTATCCACTGTATATAACATCCCATCCAGAAAAAATGTAGTGAATTTTCTTGAGTTGCCATAATTGTATGAATTTGATCTCATCTGCAATCACCTATGGGTTATTACATAAGCTGTTTGTTATTATGTTTTGTTTTTTTTTTTTTTTTCTTCCAAATAATAATTAAAATAGCTGCTAATGTTTACCAGAGTTGTTCTATGGATTTTTTATACTCATCGTTCTACTGCAATGCAGTTCTGAACAAAAAAGGTCCATGTTGCATTCCTAAAGCAGTACCTTTACAATATTAAATACAGGTAGTAGCTTGAAAATTGCTTGGAATTCTTCTAAGTATTGCTGCCTGGCAAGCAGAGAAGTTAATCTTATGATTTAAGCAAATAGAATAATATACAGGTTCTACACAGCTACAAGTTACAGTCATCTAAATATATCTAAATATAGCAATCATTTCAGTCAGACACAAATAGTTATCTCTGCATGAAGTACCCTAAGGAGACCACTGTACCTCATGAAGGGTATTCAAATACAACAGGGACAGTATAATATGCAAAACATTTGTTCTCTTGGTCTAGCAGTCAAAAGCCAAGTGATTTACCTCCTGCCACAATCTCAAAGGATGTCATCTATGCATGATGAAAAGACATAAGCTATAATGACTGTATGTGATTAGTTTCCCTAATAGCATTTATATGCAGTGTGAAGTAGTCAATGCACTCATGGCATTCAGAGTGGGTTTTTCAGCTTCCCCCAGGATGACATCTAGCCATTACATATGCAGTAAACTAGATGGTATTCATCTGTCCACACACACACATCTAATATCATTTACTTAAGTCAATCTAGGGATGTCTCAGTTATTTATATAGAAATGAGAGTTATGTCATCATGATGTAAGATCTGTGCTCTTCTGGAATAAAAGCTGGAAGTAAGGTAGTATATAGGATTTAAATCACCTGACCAGGGCATGCTGAGGTGACAAAAGACAAGTCTTACTGCAGAATGACTCAGACAATATTCCATTACACATGATCTGATTTCTTAAGGTAAGTGTGTTGTGACATTTGCCTGCATTAGAAATAGTGTGGCCAGCAGGAGCAGAGAGGTAATCATCCCCCTGTACTCAGCACTGGTGAGGCCACACCTTGAGTACTCTGTTCAGTTTTGGGCCCTTCACTACAAGAAAGACATTGAGGCCCTGGAACGTGTCCAGAGAAGGGCAACAAAACTGGTGAGTGGTCTGGAACACAGGTCTTATGAGGAGCGGCTGAGGGAGCTGGGATTGTTTAGTCTGGAGAAGAGGAGGCTCAGAGGAGACCTTATTGCACTCTACAACTTCCTGAAGGGAGGTTGTGATGAGGAGGGGTTTGGCCTCTTCTCCCAGGCAACAAACAGTACCCGAGGAAATGGCCGCAAGTTGTACCAGAAGAGGTTTAGGTTAGACATAAGGAAGAACTTTTTCTCTCAGAGGGTGGTCAGACACTGGAATGGCTTGCCCAGGGAGGTAGTGGTGGAGTCGCCGTCCCTGGCAGTGTTCAAGAGGTGTCTGGATGAGGAGCTACGAAATATGGTTTAGTAGCCTGTGATAGCAATGGTAATGAGAGGACCATTGGACTAGAAGATCTTGATGGTTGTTTCCAACCTTGTGATTCTATGATTCAATGATTCTATGATTTGTGCTGCCAACCTACTAGTCTATGGCATGCACAGATCTCTTGTATCCTGTGTCATTCCTGCTAGCTCCATGTAGACGTCTCGGACAAATTAAGGAATCTCAAATTACACTGTATGCATTTGTCTAGACTTCTAAATTAAGCATTATTTTTTTCCTCTGTCACCTGAAACTGACCCATATGCCTAGAACTAAATGAGTAAATTGATGTTCTAACACTGTTAATCCTTCTATTAGCTATCCTGGATGCTACTGTTACTCCTGGAGGTTGTGTAATCATTCCCTTTATAAAAATGTGATGCAGCTTGAAAAACAATGTTGTTAGGTAGCTGATAGGAAATTCTGACCCTTTAAAATAAAAAACTTGATGTTGCTATGACTCGCCGTATAATGTCTGACCATTTAACTAGCTAACAGGAGCTAGATTTAATTGCTTTTATTGATGCATCCTACCTAGTAAATTCAAGTCTATGACTTAAAGTATTCTAAATTATTGGGAATGGTCTCATAGTTTTTCAGAAAGTAACCTTCAGAGAATATTTAAAATAGTTATAAATACAAGTAAAAAAATTTGCTGATACTTTCAGTTTTATGAAAGCTTTGCTTTTATCTCTCCAGAAAAAGATCAAAGATGAAAGGGACAGAAGATAATTTTTTTTTCACTAGTTCCTTTATAATATTTTAAAATTAAAATTTTCTTATATAAAAAAAATAAAGAAAAAAAAAAAAAAAAAAAAAAAAGGAATTTAAAGTATTCTGCTTTCATCTTTAAATATCACCCCACAAAATATAATTTCCACAAAAGGAATTTTGGGGAAAAAAGTGTTAGCATTTCAACTTAGTATTTTCAGATTTACCTGCTAGACAGAAGTCTTAGTATGTCAAAGTCTAAACCAATTTACAGGTAATATCTCAAGGACTTTATGAAATGTATGGGTTAATTTATTAATGTATTTATTAATGTATTCATCTTTTTTAACATCCTGAATAGCACATATTTACGTAGGTTGCTCTGAAAGTAATTCCTCATTTATTTCCATGGAAACTAGTACAGACACGAAGAGAACACTAACACTATTTGGTAGAGCAAATTCTCAACTAAAAAACATTATTTTTCAGCATTTCACTTTCCGCAATGCCTTTCCACATGCTGTGAACAGCAGTCTGCATGCTGTGCTCATAAAAATCTGCATCACTGGAGGTAAACCTCTGTTGCTGTCACCACTGCTGAAATGCACCACCCACAACTCCACTGTGCAAACATCCACTGTTTTATCTCCTTTAAGAATTGACAGATGTCACTGGTTGAAATTTTTTCAGCATGGAGGAATTCACTAATACACCTCTGTTTCATATACACTTCCATGTCAGGTGCCATTTTGTCCGACTGCCCCTCTGCTGCCATCTGTTACCTGGCCAGAAAATGTAATGGAATATTGATGGGAAGGCTCACTTTGTACTGCCTTATCATCAACACCTGCCTCTGATATTGTAGGCCATCATAATAAAATAGGAGGCATTACTTTCAGTGAATCCCTTGTAGGATTGTACTGACTGTGTTTTTATCATGAGCTCATTAGCATGCAGTTGTGATTGATGAGATAGAAACTGACAGGCAATATTAAGAAAAAGGCCATCAATTATAAAAATTGTTTTAATTTCTATGTAATAAGTTAAACAACATGTAAATGCAACTTAATATAGAATTGCTGTTTAATGTCATGCTAAATTGTCTCATAAATTACAAAGTCATTACCTGTAAGTATGGCAACCTGACTTGCCCAGAGAGATGGTGGATGTCTCATGTCTGTTCATTGCAGGGGGTTGGACTATATGACCTTTGAGAGTTCCTTCCAACTCAAACAATTCTATGATTCTATAAGATGGTTAGCAGTTATTTTGTGAATCTTTATGTATACTAATTGTGGTGTCCTAGTTTAAATGGTAAGATTTTTTTGTTTGTTTGTTTTTTTTTTTAAATGTTCTCCAGTATGGCTGCTCTCCTGCTTTTCAGGGGCAGAGTTGATTTTCTTCATACTGTGTACAATGTTGTGTTTTGGCTATAGAAACAAACAAACAAACAAAAACAGTGCTAATAAAGCACTGATGTTGTAGTTGTTGTTGAGCAGTGCTGTACAGAGCTAAGGATATTTCAGTTCTGCCAATGAGGGGGACTGTGGGGGTACAAGGAATAGTCTGCACAGGAACAAAAATAGCACCATATGCAAGTTTGTCAGCTGAACTAATAAGAGGCTGAAGGCGACAGTTTCCTGGAGGAACAGGTGGTGAGATGTGATATCACCACTACGATCCAGAATCAAGACATCAGTCCATGGAGTGGTGACATGTGAATTCCTCACCAAAGAAAATGTTAATGATGCAACCCTCAGTGAGTAAAGTGATGCTCACTGTCTTTGGGAATAGTGGAGAGGTGATCCTTCTGGATTTCTTGGTATGCAGACAAGCCATTGCCTCTGGCTTGTACATAGTGAGACTGACTTCCAGAGTCAGGCCAGAGAATAAGACAACCTTTGTCTTGTAATGCAGTAAGGCCAGACTTCTGACAAGTTTGAAGATTGTGGTGCACACTGCCAGTCTTTGCTGAACTTTCTTTCCACATCCAACAAGTAGTCTGGGTTTGACATCTTTTGACTTCCACCTGGGCAAATGAAGGATGAGCTGCAAACCAGCTGTGAAACAACAGGTCAACTCGAATGATGCAGATTTTTACAAGTGTGGCATGCAGGCTCTTGTTTGTTGCTGTTGAAAATGCATAGTTAATGATGGTGTCTACATTGAAAAATAGAGTTTTGTAACAGAATTTGCTCTATCAAATAGTGCTATTTTTCTCTTTGTATCTGTTGTAGTCTCCATGGAAATAAATAGGAGGCATTACTTTCAAAGTGACATAAATGTTATTATCATTGCTGTTGCTTGTTTATTTGTTTTGTTTGTTTGTTTTTACTTTTTCTGTCTTAGTAAATAATTTTTATCTCAAACCACAGGTTCTACTTTGTTGTTATGTTTTAGTTTTCTCTGCTATCCTGCTGGGAGAATGGGGGTCAGTGAACTACCACGTGGTGTTTTAAACTGATGGGTTAAACCACAGCAACCACAAAATACAAATTACCCCAAAAGCCAAAAAATAGCCTCCAGAATGTCATCCTCTCTGAAATTTACTGTTGGAGTAAATAGCTGGTGCATTATAAACTGTGTGAAACTATAAGAATACACAGAGGGAAAAAAATAATTTGAAACAAATGCTCCAGCTCTGAGTACCCTGGTGGCTATCTGCTAAACACACTACAGTTGATCAGTGTCTTATATTGAAGGAAAAATAAATGAACTCAGTATTTTGATGCAGCATAGTGAGTACTGAGTAGAGAATTCTTAATTTACTGGTCATACTCCTGCTCATAAAACCCAGATGCTCTTGTCCATCATTACTGTCAGAACACACTGCTATCTCATGTTCAAGTTACTGTATACCAAGACTACCAGATTCTTTCCTTGTAGCTTCTCCCCAGACTGTCAGTCCCAAATCTTTGTCTTTGCAAAGAGTTACTCCTTCCCAGCTGCAATAAATATGCTCCAAGAGGGTGATTCCATGATTATCCAAAATATTAAAATGCAGATGATGGGCATATACCTTCCCAGATTCTATTTTTCTTACGTTATTTGAAGATGTGTATTGTTTACCTTTATCCTGATCTCCATGTGTTTTGAAGATGTTATGGTTTTATGATTTTTGGTTATTGATATTCCACATCATAACATCGTGTAGTGCACTGGGAGTTAAAGAGTTAATGCTCCGGTTCCGGGCACCTGTCCAGAAGAGAAGAAGAACTATATACCCCAGAAGACTTTGCGTTCAGAGAGGAGATATAATCCTTGGCAAGGTCACAAGACCTTCCATTATTTTTCAGCTCTTCTCCCTGCTGCTCGACCTGACTGTACATCTCACCTCAGCGTTACAGTGAGGCCTTTCCACCTTTCGGACACTCTCTCATTATATTTGATTTATTAGCTTCAATTCAAATTATACTGTATTATAGTGTGTTATCTTGCATTATGATATCTTATTTAGTAAATTAGTTTGTTTCTCCTCAGATTGTTACTGCTGTTTTGTTTTGGGGCTAATCTCTCCACCCTTTCTTCCCTTATTCCCTTTTCTGGAGGCATGGATCCACAGATCCCTCCACCCTGCTTGTCACGGAACTGCTCATAAACCGTTGACAGAAGATTACTAAAAGAAGCCTTGACATGACAACAGTCAGGTCTCTCACAATTCTTAAATATAGCTTAAGGGATCTGTCAACAGTTTATGGGCTGGTTCGGCCCGGTTCCGTGACTAGCAAGGCGGAAGGATTTCACAAAACCCGCACCTCCAGAAAAAGGGAAACAGGGGACCCCAAAATAATTAAAAACAGCAGCAACAATCTGAGGAGAAACAAACTAATTTACTAAATATAGTATCGGAATGTAGGATAACACACTATAATACAGTATAATTAGAATTGAAGCTAATAAATCAAATATAATGAGAGTGTTTGAAAGGTGGATAGGCCTCACCATAATGCTGAGGTGAGATATGCAGTCCAGTTGAGCAGCAGGGAAATGAAGAAGAGTGCATCAGGTGACCTTGCCAGGGGCTATATCGCCTCTCTGATCGCAAAGCCCCCTAGGATATGTAGTTCTTCTCTTCCAGACAGGTGCCCGGAACCGGAGTATTAACAGTTAAACTCCCAGTGCACTACATGATGTTATAATGTGGAATATCCATAATCAAAATCATAAAACCATGACAGGGATCAGATGAACTTGTATGGATGTGGTTCTCTATAATAATCTTACCAGGGTATCAACATTAGCTACCTCTTATCTGATCCTGAGACCCTCAAGCTTTCAACTAGCTTGTTGAGAAAAGCTCTGTAATTTGAGCTGCCATTTCGGGAGCGTATGAACCAGTACGCAGGTGGATCCTCTCGCTCCCGATCACTCCTTCATCCTCAATGAGAGTCCTAGGATCATGAACACTAAATCCCCACTGACAACACAAAATGTGGAATTAGGCATTGACCTGTGGAATCCATTTGTTTCTTTCCAGGTCTAGCAGAATGGAGGAAAAATCAACTGGACATCTGTGCCCTTCACCTTTATACCCAGAGTTACGTATTTTCTTCTGATATATCAGATACACCATAGCATTATCATTAGTGCCTATGTGTATAAGCTGCAGTTACTGACAGTGTGAAGAACAGATTAGCCTCAACAGACTGGCTGCAATATTCCCTATCTTAGCAGCTGAGTCAAGCAGCAATCTTCCTGAGATACAAAATCAGAATGGCATCTAGGGTCTCCTTTACCCACAGGAGATATTCTCCAACTGTCTGTTATTACCAGTTCTCATCTGACTCTGATGCCTGCTTTTTACGTAGCTTTTTTCCTCTTGCCTCTATTTCCTGGAGTTGCAGATGTCTAGGAGGATAAGACTTTTTCCTGTTGACAGAAGTCATAGTCTTCCAAAATTCCTCTGTTTCAGGAATTTCCAAGTGCAGTTTAGTCTAGTCTTTCCTCTTTTATACGTTAGGGATTCAGAAACTAATCTTGGCAGTATAGCTGTGAAACTGCTGTCAGTCTTTTAATCATCTTTGGTGGTGTTGCTCAGTCCAAAAATTAGTATTTGTTTATACCATTCTTTAATGGCATTATTTTCAGAAAATAAACAAACAAACAAAAATCACAAATAATACTAGACTGGAACAGTAAATGCTACCACTAAATATCATTTAGATGATACATATACAGGCCAGTATCTGTAAGACAAGAAAATGTGAGCATTATAGTATAGGGTTTAATAAATGTCTACCAAGTTGCAACAGGTTGAATAAATCTGCAGTTAATGAACTCATTGTGCTTCATACTGTCATTACTGAAAAGTGCAAATATGTCTCTGGACCGATCATGCTGTAGAGGAGATCACTTTTCATTCAAACTATTAAATAATGTCTTTAGAGGAGCTGGGTTTATGAGCCAGTTATGCCAGGTTCTGTGACCAATGGGAGAGTGGACCCATGGACCCACTTCTCAAGAAAGGGGAAAGGGAGGAAGGGTAGGGAGATGGGAGATGGGCCTAAAAACAGAACAGTGACAATCATCTGAAGAGAAAAATTAATTTACTAACTCTGATATTGGAATGCAACATAACACAGTATAATACAATATAATTGGAATTGAGGCTAAAAATATCAAATAAAATGAGAGTGTCCAAAACCAAAGGCCTTACTCTAAAACTGAAGGCGATATGGCTGAGGAGTACACATACACTGCTGGGGCAGCAGAAGAGAGAGAATCTTGTGACTTGCGAGGAATTTATCTTTCCCTCCGAATGCAAAGTCCTCTGGGGTATGCAGTTCTTCTCTTTTGAGAGCCAGGTACCCAGAAAATCAGCAGTGCACAGAACTGGAGCATTAACTCTTTAACTCCCAGTGCTTTACATGATGTTATGATGTGGAATACCGATAACAAAAATCATGAAATCATGACAAGCATGTTTAGAATTTGTCTCATCTAAATTCAGACATTTAAAAGTGAAATGTCTTGTATAAAGCTGCTTTCTAAATTTTCTGTTTTAAGAATCTTCATACAGTCTGTTATTCTTCCTACCTATATTACACATTTATTTTAGGATTGGATTGATGACCCCAATTCTATGAAACCTATGAGATTAACCTAAAATAAAACTGTGTAGTAGACCTTTTACCTTGAATGATAAAGACAATTAGCAATGATTTGAAAAGAATGGCACAATCCCTATAATTCTTTATTCACATCTCAGGAATTTCATCTTCAAATTGCCCTCATCATTCATTGTAAAGAAGACATAAAGATACTTTTTTTAAGAAAACAATGTAATATAAAATTAGAGTCATGGATGCAGATAGTACCTCTTTTCTGTAGACAGTGTGTATCATGAATAATCATGAATTTTATGAATTGGTTTAGCTGATTTTAAATGATATAAACTGCATATGCCAATAATAATAATGTCCCACAGGTACTTAATAACCCTTAAGAAAATATGCATGTTTTCTACCTTGTCCTAGTTTCAAATGAGACAGCATTAATGCCACACTGCTGTTTCTGTTGTTTCTAAGTGATGGGTACATGCCCAGGGCTGGGCTGAACTGCTCAGTGAGGTAGGGGTTGCTGCTACAGTGGTACAGTGGTGGGCATGGGAAGGCAGAGACAGGACATCTGGCTTGGATTGGCCAAGCTTTATTAGATGCCATGTGACATCATGTGGAAGGCCATAAAGCTGTGGAGTTGGCCAGGGAGCTAGTTGCTGCTCATGTTTTAGCTGGTTATCATTTAACAGGTGGTGAGTAGTACCAGTATGTATGCAAATCATAGACTTGTAGAATGGTTTAGACTGGACCTTTCTTTTCCTTTTCTGTCTTAGCAAATAGTTTTTATCTCAACACATGAGCTCTGTTTTGTTTCCTGTTCTCTCCCTCATCGCACTAGGGGAAGGGGATGGTGAGTGAATGGCTGTGTAGTGCTGAGCTGTTCATCATGTTAAACCACAACACATTTATTTATTTAATGATTTTTTTTTTTTTTTTTTTTTTCCAATGGTTTGAGGTCTCAGCCTGGGATTTCTATATGCCAGATTTGGTTCTTTCCTCTGTCTGAGATACATAGTTTATATATGATCGCTCTGTCCCTCCTGGATCTGTTGTTTCTTGTATGAAGTAAATTAATTAATAGAATGAGAATGCTAGTTTGAACATATAATTTTTTTTATTTATTTATTTTTTTTTTCATAGAACTTGTCTGCTAAGGTGAGACCTGAAGTTTAGTTACAGCTCCCATTACTGTATTACTACTCATAGTACAGGTAAGAAATCCCAAAGGTAGTATAGGGAAGAAATAAAATAATCATATATTGTTTAATTGAAAGTTTGACAAAAAGCAATTTTTTTTCATGAAAGCTAATGCTAAACAAAGGTAATTGAATATTATCAGAAGAATAAGATATACTTGTGTTCTTCTAAATATGAGAGGTTATTTAAAACACCTTTGAATGCCCATGAAAGAAAAGTTCAACTAGAGAGAATTAAGAATTATCAGTGTACAAGGGAAAAATCGTGATTGAGATATTAAGCAGCGATTTTAAAATTCACAAATCTATATAGACAAAAAAGAGTTTTAAACAGTGGATTGACGTGGAGAGGTATCATTGGTTTTGAAGAGAATTCAGAAGTTTACTTAATAACATACACATACATAAATGTGTTCCAGGTATAATAATTTCCATCTTTGGTCTTCAAATATTTATGGACCTATCATACCTTAATTTAGACATCAATTAGTTAATGTGTAGATATTTATCTTTTTAATCTTTCCTTGTAAATCATGTCTTACAATAATTTGATAATTTTGTTACTCTTCTCTGAACATTTTTTAATCTATCAAAACATTTCTTGGAATGCTGAGTCTGAAGTGGAACACGTGGCAGACCTCTGTGTGAAATGGAACAATGAATCAATGCTAATGTTTTGATGGGGTTGGGTGTGAGGGAACGGGGGATTTTGGATATCTAAACTGACTTCAATCTGTCAAAGAGTTTCCAAAGTTGCAGTGGTTGTACTGCATGGCGATTCCACGCTAATTGACAGCTGAGCTCTACCATGTTACCTTCTCACTCTCACTTCTCAACAGAACAGGTAAGAAAATTCTGAAAAAAATCTCATGGTTTGAAATAAGAACAGAAAGATTGCTCACCAATTACCATAACTGAAAAACAGAATCAGCATAGGGAAACTAATGTAATTTATTGCCTATAGCTAATAACAGACTACTACATCAAGAAGCTAAAAGCAAACTAAAAACCTTATATCCATTCATTTTCTTTTATCTCCTCCCCTCAAGCAGTGCAGAGGAATAGGAAACTGAAATTATGGTCAGTTTATAAGTCTTCATCAGCAGTGTGTTCCATTTGGAACTGGTACTGGCTCTTATTTGACACAGTACAGCTTCTCTTAGAGGCCATCCCTAAAGCCCCCACTCCCCAGCTAAAAACTTACTATGTAGGCCCAGTACTGACTGGGAGTTTTATGACTGGGAAATTAATTATATATATGCTCTAGCAGACAGATGAACTGTGAAGAAAGATATTATCAACTATTCATTTCATTAATGAAATTACATATGAGAGGTCAAGAGATTAAGAAAAATAGATAAATGAAAGAAAATATAGAATGAAAGAAAAATTGTCAAGATCAAAAAAAAGGAAGAATGAAAATTGAAAGAAAAAAAAATAGCAAAACAGGAAACAAAAGTTGCAATGATGAGAAAGGTTTTGTCAAACTGAAAAAGAAAAATATTCAGACTAACTAGGAATCTGAGTGACTATTCCCTGTCCAACCAAGTTGGGTTTGGAAACTACTGGCTTCTTACATTAAATATTTTCTTTGTTCTCTCTCTCTTTGGGAGACGACATTTTGTGTGTTCAAGTACTTTAGAAGAAAGAATATTACATCAGTATCCAATAAATTTTGCCTGGATAACCTGTTTGCATATTATCTATATTTTTAAAAGAAGCTATCAGACATATAAAACAGAAAAAGGTAAGATAAAAATCTGAAAATAAAGGCTAGCAACAATGGCTATTGACAAGAAATGGACATAGCTTTTGGAAATAAAAATAGAAATAAATAAAATAAAAAGAAATTAGGGGGAAAGAAAAATAATGTTTTCTGATAATCTAGTTGAGTGAAAGATCATAGAAAGTAAAAGTATTTCATGTTTGGGTTGTACTTTTCAGGATCTTCAGAGCACTTCAAAATTTATGATCACAAAAATTTGGTGACATGAAGAAAAGTCCTTGTGGATTGAGTCTATTTCTCTCTCTCTCTGGGAAATAAAAAAACTGAGACTTATGGGCACCTTGAGAAAATGAAGTCCATAGAGATCATCTGTTTTTGAACTCATCATGAATTCATTCTTTTAAGATTCAAGGACTGGATTTCTACTACTTGAACTCAATATCCACCATGTTAAGATCTTCAAATTAACAGATATTTCATATGCTCCTGAACTATATGTGGGGATCAGGGCATTCAGTGTAATCTAGTAACTTCTTCAATGAGGACTGCTCCAAAATTAATGCTTCCTATTTTATTATGTTGGCCCATGACTTCAAAGGTGGATGCTGGTGGTATGACACCAGAGGTTGAACCTTTCCACCAATATTCCACTATGTTTTGTTGATGTGTGACAAAAGCAGAGAGAGGCAGACTGACAAAAAAAGTGTTTGACATGGAAGTGAGTCTGAATAAAAGGTCTGACACTGAATTTCTCCATGCTGAAAATATTGTACCTATTTGCATTCATCAGTGCTGGCTGAATATTTATGGAGACCAAACCATGGATATGAGTACAGAGAGGCAGTGAGTCGTGTGTTTCAGCAGTGGTAACAGTGACAGTGGGTCAGTTCTGTTGGTGCAGATGTTTCTGAGAGCAGTATGCTGATGGAAATACAAAGCTAATGGTGGTGACTATGTTAAAAAAAAAATGTTTTGTAGCTGAAAATTTGCACTATCAAATATGTTATTGTTCTCCCTGCAGTGTTCTAGTTTCCAGTGAAATAAATAGGAGACATATTCAGGGTGACATATGTAGTTCTGGATATACATGCACCAAATTCCAGCTAGAGTCTCTGCAGTAGGATTCCTACTCAGTCTTCTACTTTATGCACAGGATTCTGGGAGGTTCATGTTGGATAAACCAGAGAATTTATACTGAATCTATCACAGAATCCAAAATTTGGTAAATAATCAGAGGTCTATGTAATGCCTTGAAGAAAAAAAAATAGAATAAAATGTTGAGCCATAAATAATAGTGTCCTAGTTAGAATATAATTAATGTTAGTTTATTGTAAGCCCTACTATATTCATGCTAGAGGAATGTAATAAGGAAGAGTAAGTAAGTGTCAGGAAACACTGCGGTGATAAAGCCAAATTCAACGTGTAAGCATATTACATAAATATCTCAGAAATGTTCCCACCTAAGGGGAGAAAAAAGGTACATTCAAGAGTAACTGAGAAACATTAGAAGAAAAAAAAAAAAAAAAGAAAATTTCTAAGATGTATCAGAAATGACTGGAGGTGGATTTTCAACTGGTAAATTACATAAATTACATAAATACAATAAAGTTAGTGGGCTGATGTTAACCATAAGAAAATCTTTATAGATACTTTTAAAATCAGTACAGGTAACTACCTCGATACTGTGGCTCCTTGGAAAACGTGACTTAAATTTGAGCACAACAATCCTAGGTATTGAAATGCTGATATACTTTTCAAACTTATCCTTAGGCCCTTATATCTTCAGAAGATAAGAGGTTGTCTCGCTCCAATTTATAGGAGGGAGAGGAGGTTCTTTTAATGTATGCATACCCAGCGTGAGATTAAGAAACAACGGTTCAAATGTTGGTCCAACCAGTTTATTATAAATCCTAATCAGGGAGA
>JAOWBP010000001.1:132451046-132464320 GCA_028571105.1 Tragopan temminckii | reverse complement strand
CTGGGAGGACTCCTCTCTTTCCCCCTTTTTTTTTCATTTCAGGAAAAATGAGATCACTTTCAGAATTCGGATACCTCCACTCTGATATTTCATTTAATGTAAAGAGATAACAGAGTCTTTATGATACAGATGAGAATTTATTTTACTTTATTTGGTAAAAGGTATGCATTCCTGAAATATTCAGCAGTAGCTGAAAATACTTTTCCAAATCTTCTCATTTCTAAACAAATCCACTTCTGAGCTACACTGGAAGAAGAAGGAAACAAAATCTGCTTTGAAAGAGCCAAAATAGGAAATTACTGTCTATGACAGACAGATGACTTACTAAAACCATAGTTATGAGTGGCAGAGAAAAGGGTCCCAACATTGTATTTGACTTCATGCTCAATCAAAAGAAGATCAGTGGCAGCAACAAAGAGGCTTTTCTGTACCATTTTCTGTACTTGATGGCAAAAGCAAATGTGTTTCTTCACCAGGAGAATAAAGTTCATGGATTCCCTGTCCATTTCTTTATCATCAAACTGCAAAAGAGATTACAGAATATTAACAATACTTAAGAGATTGGGAAGTCTAAAGGTAGATACCTTTCTCTTTGTTTTCCTTTGCCAGGTAGAAACCAAGTACCCTTCTTCCCTTCATTGTCTTAAAAATAGGCACATGCTTTCAGGATTTGCAGATTTCTCGATGTAAGTATATGGGCTATAGAATCCTAAAGAGGCATTATTGAGGTTACAAGTAGGATCATTTCAGAAGAAAATGTGGCAGCTATTGTGTTTGTGACTTGCATAATGAAAAATATTCAGGAGTAAAAGAAATTTGTAGTAGCAGAACATTTACTTATTTTTCTTTCACCTTGACATGTGATTTCCCAACACTCTTTCAACGAAAATGAAGATCAGAGATAGTTCTAGATTTGTGAAGTCCCTATGAAGTTACTATTATTTGGCATTAGCAAACAAACATTACAAATTAAATATTCTTTAACAAAATGGTAGATGGCAAATGCATACATTTAAGAGTTAGTCTGACATCAATTATTGTCATATTAATGGAATATTAGTACACTACTCAACTGATATAATTAATCTTTGTCAATCTGTTTTAACAGAAAGTATAACTTACCAAAAATCTTGAATTAATTCTTCAAGCAAGCAAGTTGGAAGGCTGGATTATACTTATTTCTTAACTGGAATCGCTAAACAGTATTCTCTTTCCAAAAACAAAACAAAACAAAACAAAACAAAAACCACTAAAATTCTACAATAATGATGAGATTATATTCAGATTTTTATATTAATATTTAATATTAATATATGTTTATAATGTATTTCATACGTTGTTATTACAGGGTACATTTGGATCTGAGAGACAGGATGTCTCAGGAGCAGAAACAAGCAAACTATGCACTCAGAGCAGCACAGAGGGTTATGAGTTTCGGTCAACATACACACACTCACATGCACACAGGCATCCATTTTAGATAATCCCAGTAAGTGGCAAGCAGAAACTTCTAAAGCAAGTGCAGTATTACTTACTGACTCTTGAGAGACAGCAAAATGCCAAAAAGGAAAAGGAAAAGGAACATGCCAGTGGATTCAATAGGTAGTGCCAGCAGGGCATCCCTTGCTTCAAAGTGCATTTTTCCTCTCTCACCCGCTACAGCATCTCTCCTGCTTTTATTCTCCCTAGGGTCTGCAGGGATTTTTTCCACTTGCACGCTGTACCTGCATGACCAATGTGTGATACAGAGCCCAAGTGGTACATCTGCTTGCAAACAAGTCCTTGCAAAAACAAGATAAACTACCAAGGTCAGCTCTCTCCACAGAACAAGATAATTGTGGCTGCAAATATCATTTTCCTTAAAACGATCAGAATACTTCGTTCCATTCCAGAATCATTCTTCAGTCAGGGATCTTTAGGTCCCCAACACATATGTGCATGTGTGCACGTATATGTCTGTACAGCCACATAAAATACAGACTGTGATCAAAAATTTGAGTAATCAGTCTGAATATAACACCAAAATCTTTGGTGGTAACATTTTCAAATGATGAAAATGTCAGTAAATAATGATTAGAAGTTGGCAGTTATAGCGGAGATCTGGATCTTACATTAACTTGTATTCCGTTATATTACATACTGTATAAACAGTACTGTTAGTGCATGATTATACATGTTAAAACTTGACAGTGTCTTGAGAAGTCAGTATGTCTGGGAGAGTGGCCAGATACATGTACATGTTTATGTAACATTATTTTAGAGCAGTTAAAATATAATGTTTAAAAAATCACAGAAGTATTTGAAGACACGTTGCAGTGAAAGTCTCAATAGATATCCACATAGCTTTCATAGAGTAATGTTTCAAAGTGTCCTGCTTACTCTCCCTACAGAAAATAACTCTGGAACCGCAACAATGCAATATTGTTCAAATTTGTCATATAGGTGCTGTATGACTGTGCATATCTTGAAGACAAAGCACACATCTTTGTCTTCAAAACTTGGAAGAAGCTCCTTTTACAGTGAAATATAGATAAAAAGAATCAGCCTATGTAGCATAAAATAAGCAAACTGCAAAATTATTCTTCATGTATTCATTAGAAGAAAAATACTAATTTATAAAGATCTCTTTAGTTTGGCAGAAGAGTCAAGTTAAAATCAATGAAAGCTGAAGCCAGACAAATTAAATTTGGACATAAGGCACAAATATCAAAGAGTGAGGGTAATTAACCATTAGAAAAATGATTATTTCAGTCTAGTTAAACACAATACATCTTTAGTCAGACACACTTACTGACTTCAATCTAATCTTCACTTTGGGATGGCTGCATAACATGTAAAAATTTGCTCTCTGATAAACAGCAGGAGACAAAAGCTGATTGGATGTCCTAATTAATTTTATATATCATGATTTAATCTTCAAGTAATCTTAACTGATAACTGATTATATACACAGATAAAATAGTAAACAACAGAAGCACAGAAAGCTTTTAGTTTGCTTTGCCTTTTTTTTCCTTTTGGATCTTATAAAATCTCTGATAGGTATAACAGAAATGTATTCAGAAGATGTTCAGTACACTACTTGTGGAAAAAATTCTAAATAATTCCTTTTTAGAAAAACTATTTCCCTCCACTCATGAGGGATTTATAATTCAGCTGCTATGAACATGATGATTCTAATTCTGATTTTAAATAGATTAAATTGCTTTTCCTGGTTTTACCATCAGGGCAGTCAACATCTTTAGCAGTGTAGTTTAGGTCATTGTTTACCATTTGCTTTTCATAAGTTCTTTAAATTAATTTAGATTTCATGATATTCATTGAATGATATTCATTGAAAACATGATTCCCAATTCATCCATAAAGGAAGGACAAAACAGTAATTTGCCACACAGACTCATCTATGCATCCTATTAAGAAATAGGATGGAAAAAGCTGTGGGAGAAATTAAGGAGCTATAGCGAGCAATCAACCTAAGAGTCAGGTTTAAAAGGTTAAACTCACTACTGGTGGTGATCTGTCTCCTGAGTCTTTTTTTTTTTTTTAATTTTAATCTTAATGTTGCTTCTGTTTCCCTGATGCTATATCATATGGGACACTATTGCAAGGATACACACTAACATTCAGTGAATTTGATTCAGGTGATCACTGGAATAAATTAACTTGTGCTGTCTCATCTGAAATGGTTATCTGAATTAGAGGAGACAATTACTTAGAGACCTACAGAAGTAGTAACTCATCCTTTAAAAATCCAGGGAAGTTACAATACATTTCAAAGGTCAAAGAGAACATATCTCCCCTGATAAATGAGAAAGGAGAACTGGCTGCAATAGATATGAAGATGGCTGAGGTACTCAATATGTTCTTCACCTTGGTCTTTGCTGGTAGCCAGGATTTCCATATCCATGAACCTCACATCCCTGATCATGAACCACTAGGTGGGAACTGGGGGGTGAAATCCCACCCACTGTAGGGACGGAGCAAATCCAAGACCAATTCATGAGACTGAATGTGTACAAGTCTGTGAGACCAGATGATATGCATCCCAAGATTCTAAGGGATCTGGCTGATGTGATTGCCAAGATGCTCTCCATCATATTTGACATATTCTGACTGTCAGTGGAAGTCCCTGGTGACTGGGAAAAGGAAAACATCACTTTCATGTACAAGAAAGGGAGAAAGGAGGGCCCAGGGAACTGCAGGCATTACCTCTGTGAGAGGTGGTCACGCAGATCAGGAGAGAAGATCATGGAACAGATCCTCCTGGAAGACATATTTAGGCACATAAGAGACAAGTGGATGATTCAAGACAACCACCATGGCTTCACCAAGGGAAGATTGTACCTGACCAATCTGGTGGCCTACTATGATGTAGCGGTGGCATTGGTGGACAAAGGGAAGGCAATTGATGTCATCTACCTGGAATTCTACAAGGCCTTTGACATGGTCCCCAACTACATCCTTATCTCTAAGTTGGAGAGATATGGATTTGAAGGGTGGACTACCTGGTGGACAAGGAATTGGTTGGAAGATCACAGCCAGAGAGTTGTGCTCAAAAGCTCTATGCCCACATGGAGGCCAGTAAGGAGTAGTGCTCCCAAGGGATCTGTCTTGGATCTTTTCAGTGACACAGATGGTGGTATTGAGTTTAACATCAGCGAGTCTTCTGATGATAACAAGTGAGTGGTGCAGTTGATACAACAGAAGGAAGGGATGCCATCCAGAGGGACTTCAATAAACTTGAAAGTTGGGCTTTTTTGAACCTAATGAGTTTCAGCAAAGCAAAGTACAAGGTTTTGCACTTTGGTCAAGGTAATCCAGAAGAAGGTAATCTGAAAACTGGAAGAAGTCCTTGAGAGTAGCCCTGTGGAGAAGGATTTAGGAGTTCTGGTAGATTAAATATATAACATGAGCCAGCATTATGCGCTTGCAGAAAGGAAAATCAATGGTATCCTGTGTTCCATCAGAAGAGGGGTGGCCAGCAGGGTGAGGGAGGTGATTATCCCCCCCCATTCTGACTTCGTGAGGCTCCATCTGGAATAGTGAGTCCAAGTCTTGGGCCCATAAGACAGGAAAGATGTGGAGCTTTTGGTGAGGTTCCAGAAGAGGACCACAAAGATGATCCAAGGACTGGAGCACCTCTCCTATGAACATAGGGTGAAGAAACTGGGCTTGTTCTGCCTGGAAAAGACAAGGCTGCAGGGGACCTCATTGTGACCTTTCAGTCTTTTAAGGGAGTTTATAAATAGGATAGAAATCAAATTTTTAAATGGTTAGCGATACGACAAGGGGGAATGGTTTTAAAGTGAAGGAAGGGAGATTTAAATAAGATGTTGGGGGAAGTTTTTCACTGAGAGAGTGGTGAGGTGCTTGAATGGTTTGCCCAGAGAGGTTGTGGGTGCCCTGTCCCCAAAGGTGCTTAATGCCCGGTTGCATGGGGTTCTGTGTAATCTGATCTTTGCAGCCAGCAACTCCGCATGCGACAGGGGGGTTGAAACTTGATGATCCTTGAGGTCCCTTCTAAACCAAGCCATTCTATGATTTCAAATGTAAACTGACAAATGTATTTTTAATAATTATTTACTTTTGGTAAGTAGATAATAGTAGCCCCTATTTTATTAACTGTAATCACTAGATATGTTTTATATTGATTTTAGGCTTATCATCTTTAAAGAGACTTAACAGCTTTAAGAATAAACATATTATGTTATATAATTTGAATTTTCAATATTCAGAAATCTGTATTGGAAATGAATAAACTGTGTGATCCAAATAGCATTTAATTAAAATAAACATACAGTACTACATTTACTAAAAGATTAAATACTTCCTTTCAATTCTACTCCCCTTTTCCAGCTGCTGAGTATGTCACCTAGCATAATTAAAACAATCTGATCTGCATGACTGGTTGTACAAAACATATTGACCACAGTTGTTCAGATATGAATGGACCTCCAGTATTTGTGAATGATTTGTTGTCTGAATTGGCTTTGCAAACTTCTACTTTTTCCAAACAGTGCATGACTCAAGGATCTTTTGTACAGACTGAAGGAGATATTTCTGCTCCTTTGATTTTACAAATCTTATCGTATATATATATGAGAATTCACATAGATGAGCAGATTGCCTTTGAGATGCTTTATATGCAGTTTACACATTGGAAATATAATCAGCTCCAGAGAAAACTGAAAAACTTTCCTTTTATGCTCTATATTTCTTCTGCAGTATCAATCTTCTGCGACTTCTCTACCTGAATTTCTGATTTAGGCAGTGGTTGCATAATTCTGATACAGTAGATAAGCCATTTCACCTTCATAATTGTACTTTACATTTTAAAGTCATTTTCCCTTCCTCTCATTGCCTTTCATTATTGCCACGTCACACTTAGGGAGTTCTTGCCTTGAAGTAAATAATTTTCTCTTTTGAGTCAGTCATCAAGCTTAAATGAGAATTTAGTATTCTGAGCTTCATGCTCTAAACAATGCTTTCTATTTTCAAAAGTATTATGAAAAGATAAAGTGAGGCATAATATTTAAGATTTTTGTAATTTCCAGTATGTTGTTGGTCAGTTCTGCTGCCTGAATTCTGTTCTGTGAAGTTAAAAAATTTGAGTATTTTCATATTCCTTTCAGTTCTTCAACACAATACCAGTGCATTTTCATCTGAAATGTTATCAGGCATCAGATATTTCTGCAGATTGTTATCTCTCATTATATATTAACCAAAAAATACATATTGAGTTTTGAAGCTTTTTCCCAGCAAGTGAATTTTGGGAAGCTTTTAATCAACTTCTGTGTCCTTCTTTGCATCGTATTCAACAAACTGAGCATTAAGTGAAGCTGAATATGCACAACTGCAGAGTAGTCTCTGCACAGGAAATAATAAAAGTTAAAGAATAAAAGATGTCATGTAGGAGTCTGCTAGGTTTTTTGTTGTTGTTGTTGTTTGTTTGTTTGTTTTCCTGTAATTCATAACCTAAATGTTCACCGTCATTGATTTCATTGATGCGGCATTAAAACATTCACTGGCTTCAGTGGGGCCGAAGATTTCTCATGTATAGCACCATGTAAAGATATCTAGAACACACAGCTCTGCTCTGTCAGGATACTACATTAAGTGATATTCATCGTAAGTGGCAAGGAGTGACTGGAATGCTGTCATGGATGGCTATGTCCTTTTTAGGAAAGACATGCCAGCAAGGTGAGGTGGTGGAGTTGCTCTTTATATGAGAGAGCAACTAGAACGTACCAAGCTACATCTGTGTGTGAATGATGAGAGAGTGGAGAGCTTGTGGGTAAGAATTAAGGGTTAAGGTAATACACACACTGTTTTGGGAGTGAATTGCAGGCCATCTGATCAGGAAGAGGAAGTTGATGAGGCCTTCTACAAACAGCTGGAAGTAGCCTCACAATCCCAGGCACTCGTTCTTATGGGGGACTTCAGTCATCCTGGTATTTGCTGGATAAGGAACACAGTTAGGCACACATGGTCCAAGAGGTTTCTGCAATGCGTTGAAGAAAAATTTCTGATGCAAGTTGGGGATCTTGATGAGGAAATGTGTGCTTTTGGACTATGTTCTTAGTAACGCGGAAGGGCTGGTTGGGGATGAGACAGTTGGGTGCAGTTTGGGATGCAGAGATCATGAGATAGTAGAGTTCAGGATCTTATGTGGAAGAAATAAAGCAATAAGGATTGCAACTCTGGACTTTAGGAAAGCCTGCTTTGGCCTCTTTGAGGACCTACTTAGAGGCATCCTGTGGCAGGTAAAGTGGCCCAAGAGAGTTGTTTGGCACTCAAATACCACTTCTTCTGAGCTCAAGAACAGTGCATCCCTAAGAATAAGAAATAAGATAAAGGTGCCAGAAAACTTTTTCTGGATGCCATGTCCAACCAAGAGGAAGAGAATAAGGAGGTTATCAAGAGTAGTCAACATGGCCTCACCAAGGGGACTCATGCTCAGCTCACCTGGTAGTCCTCTAGGATGTCATCACTGACTGACTAGATGAGGGGACAGCAGTGGATGTTGTGTATCTTGACATCAGCAAGGTGTTTGACACTGTATCCCATAGAATTCTCATAGGTAAGCTTAGAAAGTGTGGGATAGGTGACTGGATAGCGAGATAGATTGAGAACTGGCTGACTGGCAGAGCTCAAAGGATTGTGATCAGTGGCACAGAGTCTAGTTGGAAGCCTGTAGCTAGCGGTGCTACAGTGCTGGATCTGACCTTGTTCAAAATCTTCATCAGTGACCTAGATGTAGGGACAGAATCCACCTTTAGCAAATTTTGCAGATGATACAAAGCTGGGAGGAGTGACTGATGCACCAGAAGACTTTACTGCCATTCAGCAAGACTTGGACAAACTGGAGAGCTGTTTGGAGGGGAATCTTATCAAGTTCAACAAGGGCAAGTATAGAAACCTACATCTGGGGAGGAATAACCACATACATCTGGACAGGTTCGGGGCTGACCTACTGGAGAGAAGTTCTACAGGGCTAGGTGTCCCAGTGGACAACAGGTTGGCCATGAGCCAGCAGTGAGCCCTTGTGACCAAGAAGGCCAGTGATACATTAAAAAGAGCATGGTCAGCACATTGAGGGAAGTGAACTTCCCCCTCTACTCTGTCCTGGTGGCCACATCTGGAATACTGCATCTTGTTCTGGACTCCTCAATTCAAGAAAGACGGGGATCTTCTAAAAAGAGTGCGGCAGAGGGCCAGAAAGATGATTAAGGGCCAAGAGTGTCACCCTTAAAAGGAATGGCTGAGAGTCCTGGAACTCTTCAAAGTAGGGAAGAGGAAACTGAGGGCATTGTATCACTGTTTGTAAATATCTAAAGTGCGGAGCTCAAGCGGATGGCAGTGGATTCTTTTGGGGATGTGAAGCAATAGAATAAGGGGCAGTGGGCAGAGACTGGAGCATGAGAAGTTCCACACTAGCCCAGTGAAGAACATCTTTCCTATGAGAGTGGAAACAGGCTGCTCAGAATCTCTCTTTTTTTTTTTTTTTTTTTTGGAAATACTCTGTACTCATCCAGACACCTTCTTGTGCACCTATGATTCTGAGACAAGTACAAGTAACAGAAAGAATAATCAACTAAACACACACAGATATATATATGTACCCTAATAAATAGTGCAGGCAATAGCAAAGAGCAAAAATTACTACATCAGTGAGAGGCTTCTGAAAGAACCATTCAAGTACAGCTTTGAAGAGATTTCACCAGACTTTTGCAGTTTTTAAGAAAAACAAACAAGTTATCATGAATCACATGGGATGAAAGGATGCATGGGAAAAGAACAAAGCTGTGCCAAAAAGAACAAAGCAGACTTGGTATTAAGTAAAAAATTCTTTACTATGAGGGTGATCAAATGCTCAAACAGCTTTCCTGGAGAAGTGGTTGGTGACCCATGCCTGTTCATGTTCAAGAAGTATTTGGATAATGCCTTCAACAACATGCTTTAACTTTTGATTTGCCTCAAAGGTGCCAGACAGTTGGACTACATAACTTTTGAAGGCCCCTTCCAACAGAACAACTCTATTTTGCTCTGTTCTACACTGTTCTATTCACAATGTTTAAGGTTTATAGTCTATTTTTTAGAAATACTCAAAACTGGATGCACTTTCAGGGGAATTTGACTTGACACTATACAGGCTACGTGCATCTAGAAGGCTGTCAATGATCACTGCCGTTGGTTTTCATGTTAGGAATTAACTTATTTATAAAGCTATAAGTTATATATAACAAGACAGCAAAATAAATAAATAAACAAATAAATAAACAAACAAATAAATAAATAAGCTAATAGTTCAACTAGTAGATCTCCTCAGTTTGTGAATGGAAAAAAAATTAGTTTCATTGGCTTCTCTGTATAAGAAAATGTTATCTTCCAGAAGATAGACTGATTATCAGTTTATCAAGTATTTGGGGACAAGTAAAAAAAAAAAAAAAAAAAAAAAAAGACCTATATTTATTCCTGATTAAAAGTGTTTTCCTTTTTATGAAATTAATTACACATATGGTTATCAGAAAGTGAACATAATGCTTAAGTCAAATTACTGGGAACTATTCATGATTAGGATATCAGTTCAAATCATAGTTTTATTAAATACCTTTACTCCAAATTGAGTCAAATTAGTATAATATTTAACAAAAATACTGTACTAAAAATAAAATTAAGGAGATATATACTTCAGGCTTTTCAGAAAAGCCTGTGTACTGCTATTTTAAATCACACAGCACTGTTACAAGCGCACATGAATATTGTAACAGGATTTAAAACATGCTTACTCCTATTGCATCTCTATTTTTTTCAACCTCTGTATATTTCATTTGTCTATGTAATAAGAAACAGCTCTAACAGCAAAGAGTGACAGTTTGCTCTCCCCAGATTCACTAAAGTTTATGACATTGTTGAGTACATCAGCCACTGGCTGAGAAAGAGTGGGCATTCTGTCCAGATCATCTATTTATCTGAGGATCTGAATAGTCTAGCCCCAATCTGAATTACTAGCCCCATTTCTCTGATAACTCTAAGTATACTGCTGATACAAAAATACTTTCCTAAGTCTTTATAATTCTCTTTGAAAATACTGAAACATACACATATGGGTTTCCCAATGTAAAAATAATTGTCAATAATTATAATAATAGTAATGCAATTTGAGAAACTGAAATAATTTTCAGAATATTCACAGAATATTCACAGTAGTTTTGTGTGTATGTTTTATACAACGTCTGCAATATTTTGCATTTGGGAACTCTTAGGAGTTTATCAAATGACAGATATCTTAGTGAGAAGAACAAACATCCTATAATGTATTACACCTCAGTAGATAACCAGTAATACACAGTTTCATTCACGTGCTGTTTCAGAGCAGATAGTGCTATCTTAGCAACCTTGTCTGTAAATGTTTTATTCATCAGTTTGTTTTTGCTAAAGAACATAGCCTAGACATTTCCGAGATCTTAATATCAGTTTGTTTGCCAAGTAAGATCCAATCTTTCTTAGCAATGTTTATGAGAATACATTTTCACATTAAACCAAATGAATCTGTCAACATTATTTCATGGAGCACACATACTCTGGGTGCAAAGACTTGACACAGGCTTAAGGAGAGAATGATCTGTAAGAGTCTCTTGTTAAAATATTGGCAGCACATCACATCAATCTTTGCTGGATTTCCTCCAGCAAAGGGAACAGATTATACTTCTATGTGGTGAATGTGAAACTACATGAGGTCTCTTTGTGTTTCCCTCTAAAATACATACACAAACAACATGGAGAACAGAAGTAGAAACTGTCAAACAGGTTAATGACAAAACAGGGAAATTTTTTTTTTTTGCTGCAGAAACTAGCTACAGAGCAGGTAAGACTGCACTGGGCAAGGGTTCGGGAGTAAAAAAGGCCAACAAAAAAGCTCTTTTTAATGCTTTTTTTGAAGTTAACAACAGTGCTGCGCTTGTGCTGAGGAGCTGGTAGCTTGTGGGTGGGCTCCTGAGTCAGCAGGGGTGGAACTGGCACATTAGCGGCATACTTTAAACACCCTACGAATGTGTCATTGGTCATTTACTGCTGAGACTAGCTTCAGAGCAGGTAAGACTGCATTGGGCAAGAGATCTGAAGCAAAAAAAAAAAGACCAACAAAAAAGCTCTTTTTAAGGATTTTTTTTTTTTTTTTGAAGCTAACAACAGTGCTGCACTTATGCTGAGAAACTAACAGTTTGTAAGCAAGCTCCTGAGTCAGCGGGGTGGAGCTGCACATTAGTGGCATAGCTTAAACACCTGCCCTTAACGTTCACACCTGATAATAAGCTTTAAATAGGTTCATGGAACTTCCCAAGTGAGTAACTATTGCTGCTGCTTTCTGAGAATGGAGGTTCAGTGGGTGAGTGGGTACAGCCCGTGCTGCTTATATGGTGCTGCAGCTGTGGGAGTAGTGGGTCTAGTGGTGAGGACAGTAAGTTTTGTCCCTGCTTGCTCAGGATACTGGTTTTCCTCTTGGCAGTCTCTGAGACTGTAGGCCTAAATATTGTCTCCACTAGACAGCTGGCTTATTCCAAGAAGACCGTGGTGATCCAGATGGACGACCTGCCCAGGAATGTAGCAGTTCAGGTCTCTGGCTGTAGGGAGTGCCTGAGCCTGTTGCTGCCCGGGGAGGGTGGCAGGGATTCCATCTGTGTGAGGTGTGAGAAGGTGGGTGAGCTGCTCAGCCTGGTGGTGGAGCTCAAGGAAGAGATGCTGAGACTGAGGACCATCAGGGAATGGGAGATCAACTGATGGAGTGACTTACTAAAAAGTGGTTGACCGCCTTCCCTGTCACAGTCAGACCTGACTGATGAGGAGGGTTGGAGGAGACTCCTGACTTGGTGTCACAGGTGCCCCCCTGCCTGCCTACCCTGCTTCCTTGGCAACAGGTTTCAGATGTTAGAAATTGAAGGGGAGGTGAGTGGGGAGGAGATAGAGGATTTGCCCAGGAGGGAGCCTAAGATGAGCCTATGGACACCTGCACACTTTGAGACGCCTCTGTCAGGAAAGAAAGAAGGTTGGTCATGGTGGGTGACTCCTTTTTTTTGCAGGAATGGAGGGACCCATATGCAGACCAGACCTGAGCTGTCAGGAAGTGTGCTGCCTTCCTGGAGCCCAGGTCAGGGACATAACCAGGAAACTCTCAAAGCTGGTTAGGAAAGAAGGTTGGTGGTGTGGCCCTTTATATTAAAGACTGTTTTGATGTTGAAGAGCTTGGGGTTGGGAATGATAAAGTTGAGTGTCTATGGGTAAGGATCAGGGGGAAGACCTGTAGGGGAGACATCTTGGTGGGAGTCTGTTATAGACTGCCTAATCGGGCTGAAGAGATGGATGAGGCATTCTATGAGCAACTTGCGGAAGTTGCGCGTTTGCCAGCATTTGCTCTCATGGGAGACTTCAATTTCCCTGATATATGTTGGAAATATAATACAGCACAGAGGAAGCAGTCCAAGAGATTTCTAGAGTGTGTGAAAGATAGCTTCCTTACACAGCTGGTAGGAGAGCCTACTGGGGTGGTGCCCTGCTAGACCTGGTTTTCACTAACTGAGAAGGACTGGTGGGAGATGTGAAGGTTGGGGACTGTCTTGGGGAGAGCAACCATGAAATTGTAGAATTCTCTATTCTGGGAAATGTCAGAAGGGTGACTAGCAAAACTGCTATCTTGAACTTCCAGAGGGTGGACTTGGACCTGTTCAGGATGCTTGTAGCACGTGTCCCTTGGGAGTCGCTCCTTAAGGATAAAGGTTTCC
>JAOWBP010000001.1:132423694-132433938 GCA_028571105.1 Tragopan temminckii | reverse complement strand
TTTAACTCCCAGTGCACTACATGATGTTATGATGTGATTTTGTTTTGAAAACAAAAACAAACAAAAAAACCCATAAAACCATGACAATCTTGATTGAATTTTTTACTTTGCTTGTTTGAATAAATAAGACTTTCAGAAGGACATTTGTTACAACAGTTTTTGTTTTGCTTTCAGGTTAAATGTTAGGTTAAAATGAATTTATTTCCTCTTTTGTTGCTGCTGTTGTTGTTTAAAAATGAATAAAATGCATGTTTATTCTCTGCGCACAGCCTAGAAAATAAGCAGGATGAATTGGAAACCATGATGCGCTTGGAAAGTTATGACCTTATTGCTATCATGGAAAGATGGTGGGATGACTCCCATAACTGGAATACTACCATTGAGGGGTATTAGCTCTTTAGAAGGGATAGGCGAGGTAGGAAGGGTGGGATAGTTGCCCTCTCTGTCAAAGAGTGGATAGACTGTGAGGAGTTCCCTCTGAGAAACAGTCAGGAACAGGTTGAGAGCCCATGGGTTAAAATTTGGGACAGGACTAACAAAGGCCAGCTGGTGATAGGTGTACACTACGGGCCACCTGATCAAGGGGAGACTGTTGACAAGGCCTTCTTACTTCAGATGCAGGAGGCATTGTGCTCACATGCTCTTGTCCTGATGGGACCATCCAGATATCTTTTGGAAAGACCACACGGCAAGCTGCAAGAGGTTCAGGAGACTACTGGAATGCATTGATGATAACCACACCACTCAGCTTGGTGTTCCATCCCTAACACGGGGCTCACTGCAGCACAGTCTTCCTGCCATTTCCCCTCCCACCTGCCGGTTCCCCTTTCCCACTTGTTTGCAAGGCAGAAGAGGTGACATGCTCCATGTGAAGCCTCAGCTGTGCGCCAAGATCTCAGGGCTGATAGCAACTGGCACCACCAATCAGTCTCCCTCTCACACTCCTTTATGGTCCTCAGCCTCTCCACCTCCTCCTTCAGGTCAACCACAAGGCTGAGTAAGTCATTTAGCTAGTCACATCTTATACAAGTGCTGCCTCCATCACTCGGCACTGCAAAGGCCAGGCTCTGGCACTCATGACAGCCAGTGACCTGCGTACTAGCATCTTGTGTTGGGGCCTCAGTCTGAGTCTCCACACTTATCTTAGCATCAGCTATCCTTTCAAGCATGCACAGGATGCATACTGGGTCTCCCCAGTCTGGGTCTCCACACTCTTTTTGGCTGCAGTCTTCTTTCTCCGTGAGCATGGGACTTCTGTCTGGGTCTCCACAATTTTTGTGCCAGTAGCCTTCCGCCGGGGTGCAGCCATTGCCAACCAGCAGGCACACTAACACAACTAGATAGCCTAGTCACACCCACCCTGCTGCCAGTAGTGCTGGCTCTGCCCTCACCCCCTTGCTGGATCATTAACAGGAATCCCTGCACTTATCACTCACTTGACAGTGATAACAACCATGCTTGCTGTGTAGTCTCATGTATGGATGACCTACAGTTTCTCCTCGTTAAAACAGCCCAGACGATTCTCACACCCAGATTCCTCCTCTCCATCGGGCAATGACACATCACTACCCTCCCTGAAGCTTTTTCTAGGCAAGGGAGGTAGATGCAGAGCCATTACACTGGCAACGCCCCCACCACATTGTCACTCTCATGAGAATTGCCCAGCTGAGAGCTGCCTGGCTGCTCTGTTGTCTCAGGGATCCCCAAATGAGGGAACCAACCGAAACCCCCTGTACCTTGCCATCAGTCACTGCTGTTCTGGCTGGAACAGCTCCAAAGAAGCTAACTTCGGTGATCAAGCTTTATGGTGATTCTGATGCATACTGATGACATAAACAGTAAACAATAGATAAAATTAAATTTAAATTATCTGAGAACCTGGCCTTGGCTTTGAGGATCAGATTTAGCAGTATTCTCCAGATGGTTTGTACTACTCTGAGAACAGAGCACAGCTGCAAATCCAATTTAACACCCACTATTAAACCAAATCATTGCTATTTTGTACACAAAAGCAACAAAAGCTCTTACAGTACAACAGTGTGTCTGGCCCTCTGTCACACTGCTATGTAAGTCAGTATGTTTTCGTGTTTTTTGTTTGCTTGCTTGGTTGATGAACAAGAGCCTGCATGCTATGCAAGTAAAAATCTGTAATAGTAGACGTGACCTACTGTCACTGTTGCAACTGCTGAAACACAGCACCCACCACCTCACTGTCCTCTCATTCACTGCTTGGTCTCTATAAATGCTCAGAAGGTGTCAATGGGTGACATTTTTTCTGCATGATGGAATTCAGTTACACATCTTTTCTTCAAATGGACTTTCATGTCAGATATAATTTTGACAGGCTTTCCCACTGCTGCCATCTGCTGTATGGTAATTAAATTTAATGGAATATTGGCAGGAAATTTCAGTCTGTACTACCATATCACCAACATTAACCTCTGATGTCACAAGCCAACATAGTAAAATGGGAGGCGCTAATTTTGGAACAGCCCTTGTAAAATGATGAGTACTTTTAAAACTTATGGTCACGAGTAAGACTATAGAACATTAACAGCTTCTAGTAGGTTTCAAAATGTACTTCACCAAACAACGCTCTTCATATTACCTTACCAGCTATCCAAAGGGGAAAGCTGTTATCTTAAACTTGCTAGAGGAAGCATTAGCTTCGCTTTATCCTTTTACTTTACTTGTTTTCTTTCCATACACTAGAGATGAAAACAAATAATTTAAATAAACAAACTGACAATAACAATAATAAAAAAGCCTGTTCTGAATGCTTCCTGCAGGTCTTTAAAATGATGAAAGCATTTTGCATTATAAGATTGCTTTTGTCTCTGAACATGAATCCCAGTTTGAAAGATTGAAAGTCTCCCTGAAGTCTGAAGCACTTAAATAATTTAGATTAAATTTAAATTTTGCTACACTTTACAAGCACAGAACCACAGTCACATCTTTACTGGAAAGCTTATAATAATTTGAAATGCTCCAATAATTTTAAATCTTGTAGAAGCCTGGTATCTTCCAAATTAAAGTGCTAATAAAAAAAATTAGCAGAGAAATTTAAATCTCTATGTGCAGTGTAGAATGTTTTAAAATTATTGAAGCCTTTCAATATTTTATGAGCTCTCTATGTAGAAGTGAATCAAACCACATTTTTGGTACAATGGAAATAAGTTGTAAAGAAAAACAAATAAAACTGTCATGAACAGAGCAGTGTAGTATGATAACTTTTCTGTGGTTCTAGAGAGAAGAACATTGAAAGAACTACTGCATACTAAAAAGTGAAGAAGATACACTTTTCTGTTAAAATATTTCAGCAGAATTCAGAAGATACCCCTTTTTCATTCTCATTCTGTGCAAAGAACTTATTTTTCTTGAATCTCCATCTCTTCTTGTCTTGTTTAGCTTATAAATTCATCAGAGCAATAACTTCATTTTTCATGATTGAGAATCATCTGACTAAAGGCTGATATCTACACCTAAGATTGTCATCCCAAAGACTCAAAGACTATTGATATGATTGTGAAGTCCTATAATAAGGTATAGGAATCACATTCTGAAGAAGAATATTTGTCTTAATTTACAGTAAGCATATCCTAAATTCACTGGTTATAGTGACAGATTGTAGTATCTAAAATTGAGGGAGATTAAGCCAACTTGTCATTCCCTTGTCTATTTGTAAAGAATTCTAGGTACTCCTGCAATGCCTGCTATTAACAATTACAAAATTTTCAAACCAATTATTTTGTCATACATCATCCTGATACATTTAGTACATTAAACATATGTTTTATAAGAGTGAGTATTGTTAGCATAACTATGAATGTTACTGAGAGAAGGTCTCTGAGTAAGCTTTTCACAGATATTTTCCTGCTGTAAGGAAACAGAAAAAACAAAGGTCACCTGTAATGTATATATGTAAAAAGTTGCTGACCCTACTGATTATAAGCTCCTTTTAAGTACTGGAAAACTGCCATTTGGTCTCCCTCAGTGTTTCTTCAAAGGAGAGGTGCTCCAGCCTTCTCATCATCTCTGTGGCTCTTCTCTGAACCAACAACTCTACTTCTGTCTTGTTCTGGGGGCACAGACTTGGAAGCCTCATGAGGTCAGAGTAAAGCTGGACAGTTTTACTTTCTGTGTACTGATAGATGTTTGGGTACAGCAAAGAGAGTATGATTTTGATTTAGCTGTAGTTGTATTGAAGTATTTAAGACTACTTCAGTATTGATAAAGGACTTTCATCGTAACATGTTGGATGCTTCAGCAGTGCTTCTAGCAGTAAAATTACAATAGATGGTCTAGAAATTGAATGCATCAGAATATTATGGATTTAATCCACACTTTTATATCCAGATGCTCGTATAAATCCTCGGTGATGGTGGACTTGATGCTGCTTGAGTGAGTAGTAAACTCATAAGAAAAGAACAGAGATGTGATCTTCAGATCCACTGGATTAATTCAAATTCAGGAACTATTTTCTGAAAAACTCTGAATCTATTTTGTAGGTGGTGAAGCGTAAGGTGCTCCATTAAAACAGAAATATATTATCTAAGAACCAGATCTGGAGAGCTACTCAGATGTTAAATTCTTCATATATCATTGCTTGCAAAGAAGAATTAAACACCAATTGCTGAATTGGCAATTTGCCTTGCATAATGTCATTAGCATCTGTCGACTAAGTAATCTATGAACTGCTAAGAAGGTGCTCAAAGTGAAGTTAAAGATTTAACTTTTATTCTTAGATGCATAACACCACAGTAAGAAATACTATGTGTTCAGGGTTTTTCATTGCACCAAACTTTTTTGTATGTTAACTTCATAAAGTTTTCTGAAGAACTGCATCCAGGATAGCCCAACCAAGACAGGCTACTGAAGTGGACACAGAGCACGATGAAAAGCAAATTCGTCATTTACCTTTATGTTGAGCAGGATGAATGACTGAACTCTGCTCTGTCTTCTAATGAGTTCTGAGTGATTTTTTTTTTTTTTTTCTAATGTTATTCCATAGGTAAAACAAGAATAATTATAGTAAATTAAAAAAAAAAAACCTCTTGTGTATTCTGAATTTGTGTGACATGAGGCCATTGCACCGGTAGACTAACAACAATGCATATATCAGTCATTTAACTAGAATCGAAGTAGGAATAAAGAGGAAGTAAATTGATCCACCTATTGGTGTCCTAAAATTACTGTTAATTCTTTATTTCCTAGGTCAGAACAATGCTGATATTTTTTCATTATATAGAATTTTTCAGCTTTTAACACTGATTTTGTTTCAGTTAGTTTTCTTCATTGTAGAAAGTATGGTGGTGTGTTTTTAGCACCATTTGTTGCTTTTTTTTTTTTCTTTTCTTTTATTTATTTACTTATTGTTATTTCTAACAAATCTCAACTAAGATGTTCTCACAACTTTACATTTTTAGATTCTCTACCACATTCCACTGTGGAGAGTGAGTAAACATCTAGGTGATGTTTAGATGCCAGCTTGTTTAAACCACAGCAGTACTTTTTGATGCCTATTGTGGTCTGTCTATGAAGGGTTGAGTGTATAATCAATGAATATACAGATGTTATAATTCTGAAATAAACAAGAGAATTTGGCTAAGCAGGTTAGTATATCAAAAAGAGAATAAATAAGAGTGCTCACCCTCATCCTGGGCTCACTGTAAAACTCGAGAGGAGGGACCTCCAGAAGAGATCCTTTCCTACTGGTAGTCAGCTCTTAAATATGTCTAGGAGAGGTGGAGCCAGGCTCCACCCCTTCTGGCAGCACAGGTGAATTGCCTTCACCTGTACTCCTGTGACTGACTCATTGCTCACCTCAGGTGATCCATCAGAGAGGTTCAGGCCGTGATTCAGCAGTTCCCATACAGTTGAGATAACAACAGACCTAACCAGAGTCTGTAGAGAGAACAATTGTGTTTGTAATTTGTTATAATTATTATATGGTTTAATAGTTGCTGGCCTCAAAGTTGATTTATTTTATGTCAAAGTTGTTTTATTTGCTCTTAAGTTTGTGTTATATAACCACTTACTTGCTGTATATGCTCTCTGTTTTGCTGTTTATCGGCATATTAGATAGATGTTTCATCATTCTTCTTCCAATCTATTATTATATAAATATTTTCAGGAAAAAAAAAAACACCAAACAAACATATACATATATGCATAATCTGAAAATGAAGTAGTCCTTTTGTCTGTTAAATTAATAGTAATAATAATAATAATAAACCAAATATTAAGGTGTTTTTGTTTTGTTTTGTTTTTAATGAGATTTGGCTTCCTGGGCTATAATTCATTTACATTTAACCAATTTAATAAAACAAATGAACTGAACATCAGTGAATATTTCAGCACATTCAGAACATTACACAGTGTTATAAATAAAGCACAAGCAATGATATTTGTGTGCATTTGAACTGCAGCAAGAAAGACCTATCAGGAAAGGAATTTCTTATTTGCTGTCATTGTAGGATCTTCCAAATGTTTGCTGATAATGAAGTTTATCAAGTAAGTTGCTTAAAGTTTTTCAAAAAGAGGGGAGTTATTGTGTTCGGTTCCTTTTTCAAATGTTATTTATGAACTTACATCCAAGACAACATAAAAATACATTTATTGAACTTTTTTGGGAGTAGAAATATAAATGAATGTACTTGCCTTAATGTGCAAGTCCTTCATATATTAAGCTAGAGAAACATTTTCAATGTGACATTCTTTCCCTCACTTTTTGGCCTTTCTAATTTTATTAAAGTAAATATTAAAGGAGGCTACTTTAGCAAGAGGGGCTGACAAACTATAATTTAAAGATAACTTTTACTCTCAGAGTTGAGAACTGTCCTATAAAGCATGAGATTTAGAGTAAGACCCAGTATACCAAAATTATTTGCAATTAAAAACAAACAAACAAAAACCTTAAGACTGTATGGATAATTATGTCTTAGAAGAAAACAAAATTCCTTTGAAGGCATTTAGAGGCAGAATCTGCCAAGTTAAATTTAACTGGAGGGCAGTAAATTACCATCTGGATGTCTTATTTCTATCCTACACAGTGGGATAATGATTAAACTTCGAATTCTGGATTTAATTTTTTTTTTTTTTTTTTTAATCACTTGATTTGCTTTGCATGTTAAATGATTAGTTCACTTAGGATTTGTGGGTAACTTGATCCACATGTAATATCTTTATTCTCAAAGCAGATACTAGATCTGACTCAAGATCTAGAGCATTAGGACAGGTTTACAGAATATCTGACGCATTCTAAATAAACAAAAAAGTCCTGATGTAGGTATTCTCAGAAATGTAGAAGAAGGGGGAATTTTAAATAGAAAATAGAAAAACAAACAAACCATACACATCTGCAGCATTTGAATTCTATACGGTCAGTTAATATATATTACTTCTAGTTTTACAATCTGAAGCCTGGATTTTAGACACATAAGTTGCACCCCATATTTATCATTAGGTTCCTGAATCCTGCTGTTGATTTAGTTACAGTATCCTAAATGTTAGAATAAACATTGAAACAGATTTTAAAACAATGTCAAGTGGATAAAATTTTACTTGTTCTTATATTATCATACTGTGGTAAACTGAGAGGCTCAAAATTTTCAGGTACACTCACTAATTTCTGCATCTGAATGTTGTGCTGTTAGGTCATTCTTCTCTCTGAGAGAGCGTGCTTGTCAAATACTGTTTTATTCCTCTCAGAGGAATTCTTCCCAGAGAATTAGATGGATACCTTTTTAACATACTGATGATTGTCTGGAGTCCATTCCTCCCCAGAAATAGCTACTTGCCTTAACACATTGGATTTTTTTTTTTTTTTTCCTCACCTCTTCCTTTTCTTTGAAACTTGATTTGGGTCTCTGCATTCACTTGGCAGAGGACAGGGAAACAGAGAGGGAGATGCTGTCTGAATGTTCTTTCACTATAAACATAGCTAATACAGATTCTGTCTGATTTGTCTTAAAATTGTGCTGCTTGATTATGACCTTGAAGTTCCTGTATTCTCCAACAAACCAAAGCAAAGATTAGGAGCTTTATATTTCATCAAAATGTTTAAATTAGCCCTGCACCCCCACCCCTTTTTTTTTTTTCTTTTTTTTTTTTCTTTTCTTTTTTTTTTTTTTTTCTGCTCAGAACTTATTCTTAACACACAACATGATAAACAAGTTATTGATTGCTCACAATTTTCATAAGTACTTTTTCCAAGGAAACATTTTTGAGATGTCTCACAAAAATGCATACATCAACTAGCAGTGGTTGAGAAGAGATTTCAGAGTATTTTTGTGAATCAAATGTATTCAATTTGCTCAACTATTATTTATGGCAGTCTCACTTTTCATTCTCCACAAGCATTCAGACATTTAATCAGAAATTTAATAAAAGAACCTTTTCAAGTCTCATGCTGCTAGAATGTGTCAGAGCAATGCAATGCCCATAATGCCCACATGCTGATCGGCACTTTTTCTGAAGTATCCACACTAAATGAAACTAGTTGGCACATTTCAAATAGTATTTTCAAATGTTCATTGGTATCCTGCAGCACAAAGGAAACTATCACACTGCACTTGCTGAGCTGCTAAGTTGCCAGTGAATCTCATTTTCTTTTTCCTATACCCAGTGATTTAAAAACTGATAAATTTTAAAATTACTAGAGGTACATATGAATGGACTAATGATGTTTGATCTTGAAGATCTGCACAGATATCACTGAGGAAACTTTTTTAAAAATTAAGTTACATACAGTGATATAAGTAGGGGCAGACTTCATTTTCTTCTTGTTTTTCAAATCATTTCAGCTTCAGAAATTACTCACAAAATGCAAGCTGAAAACCAAATGAAAAATACACTACTGAAGTTTTAATTTTTGTTGTGCTTACTAAATTTTTTTTTCAGTTTTTCAAAAACTGCCACATCTACAGCATCAAGTAATTCAGTGTTTCCTGAAACTAAACTTCACAGGGGAATCTACAAATCTTGTCCTTTTTTTTTTTTTTTTTTTTTTTTCTTTAAGTGGAGAGGGGTTGGAGCCTGATGATTCTTGAGGTCCCCTCCAACCCAAGCCATCCTATGATTCTATGATTTACTAAGCATCTACAAAGTGATATGATAGATAGTAAAGAGAGGCTTCATTCTATTCCTCTGCTTCAAAACCAGTGTAAGTTTGCAAAGATAAGTACAATACTATGTGGACTACTCCAAAACTAATGCATTCCATTTTATTATGCTAGGCCACGACATCAGAAATGGATGTTGGTTGCATGGCAGTAGAGGTTGACCCTTCCCACCAATGTTCCATTTGCTTTATCAAATAGCGTTATTGTGCTCTTCATATCTGTTGTAGTTTCCACGGAAATAAATAAGAGGCATTAATTTGGAGAAACCCTACATATATATAGATATATCTGTAATTAGAATAAGCTCTTGAGGACATTAGTTTTTCGTCAAATTTGTAGATTTGCAGTGGTGAGGAGAATGAACTCACTTTCTTCAATCCTGATTTTGTTTTTAGATGAAATTAAGGTTTACTCTCACATCCTGTTTCCTGATTTTGTAAATAATAAAGACATTTCACAAACTCAGCATAACTACAGTCTGTTCAGAGATCTGTATATATGCCAGCTTAAAGTGTAGCTGAATAGAAATACATCTGAAGAATTGTGAACAAATTCATCAGGAGATCCTGGTAATAATCCTGGGTTAAATTTAGAATCATATTTTCTCTATACTAGTAGACCAAAAATTACTAAGTAAGAAGCAAAAAGACATCAGAGAACATACATTCACTCAAGCAATGTATATTTGAACTCAGAGTGATGCCTCTCTTACAGAAGCATTACATATGTACATACTTTTAAGAAAGTAAAGAAGATATAGTCACTAATTCCACGTTCTCTCTGGCTGCAGGGTCAGCAGGTTGAGGGAGATTATCTTCTCCCTCTACTCTGCCCTGATGAGGCTACATCTGGAGTACTGCGATCAGTTCTGAGCTACTCAGTTCAAAAAAGACAGAGAACTTCTAGAGAGAATCCAGCAGAGGGTCACAAAGATGATCAGGAGCCTGGAGCAACTGCCTTTCGAGGAAAAGGTGAGAGATCTGGGACTGTTCAGCATGGAGAAATAGAGGGGACCTCATCACTGTTTAGGAATAACTAAAGTGCAGGAGTCAAATGAAGGGGGGGGGGAGGTTTTTTTTAGTAGTGTGCCGCAATGGAACAAGAGGTAATGGGTGTCTCACT
>JAOWBP010000001.1:132410892-132423594 GCA_028571105.1 Tragopan temminckii | reverse complement strand
GAGGGAGCAGGGATGCCCACCTGCATCCTGTTTTTCACAGGACACGATGGTATCATTCCCCAATTTTCCCATACCAAGCTGGAGCTATTTAGTCACAGGCCAGATCTTCCGCCTGTAAGCACTCCTGAGCACTCTCTTCCGGAGGCAAGCAGCTCTGGAGGAAGGTGCTCTCAAATGTCCACAAAGTGATGTTGATTGTCACACGCACCCATCACTTGCCTTCTCAACAAATCAATCAGTGTCTTATCACAAGAAATACCTCAGGAAGCAAGCTTTGAGCCAAAAAACAAAGAAGGATTCTCACAATGGGCACAGTCTGAAATACAGGAAACTCCACACTAATACAAGGAAGTATTTGTTTACCATGAGAATGATGGATCAGTGGAACTTCAGACTGCCCAGAGAGGTTGTGGAGCCTTCTCTTACGGAGATATTCAAAACCCACCTGGATGCTTTCATGTGTAACCTACTCTAGGGAACCTGCTTTAGCAGAAGCATTGATCTAGATGATCTTCAGAGGTCCCTTCCAATCCCTGAAATTCAGTGATTCTGCTGTACTGTGGTTCTTTGATTCCCTTGTTTTTCTTTCCATGGTGGTCATCATAACTGCGTTTTGGAAAGAAACAACATTATATGAGTATTTCCTTTCTGGGGGTTGATTTGTCATTCTACCTGGTGTTAATTGTTTTTATTAACAAAGAACCATAAGGCTTTGAGGCATCTAAATTAACTGAGAAGAATGAAGGATAAAGCAGTATAGTCAGTGAAAAGCCATGCTGGCAAAGGTACTCAGTCATCTACCTATGAAATACAAAATATCTCATTCTATTCAATTACTGTCATCTCAGGACTCCCAAATTATCTAAACCTGTCCTTCTGGGCATTCTGAGAATCACATGCATCTTGAATCTTGACACTTCTGAACAAGTAGCCCCTAGCTCATCACTAAGTCATATTAAGAATAAAAAATTAGAAATTCCTCAAAATTTCTTCTTTGCAGTAAATCCAAAAATCATTCTTAGAATATTACTACTGGATTCAGAAGACTTTAAAATATGACCTTCCAGTTAGTGACCTTCCAATACCTGAAGGGGGCGTACAGAAAAGCTGAGGAGGGACTTCATAGAAGGGCATGTAGCAACAGGATGAGGGGAAATGGTTTTAAACGGGAAGAGGATATATTTAGACTAGATATTAGGAAGAAATTCTTTACTGTGAGAGTGCTGAGACACTGGAACAGGTTGCCCAGTGAGGTTGCGTATGCCCTCTCCATGGAAGCATTCAAGGCCATGGGATGGTTCTTTGAGCAACCTGGTCCAGTGGGAGGTGCCCCAGCCTATAGCAGCAGGGTTGTAACAAGATGATCTTAAAGATCCCTTCCAACACAAACCATTCTACGATGTCAACGCTTTACAGGCTGATTCAGCCTAGTTCTGTGACTAGTGAGGTGGGGGGACCCATGGACCCACACCCCGGGAAAGGGGAAAAAGGAAAAGGGTAGGGAAATGGGAGATGGGCCTAAAAACAGAACAGTGGCTATGATTGGAGGAGGAAAGCTAGTTTACTAAAAAAAGATGTTAGAATGCAAAATAACACAATATAACACAATGTTATGCAATATAATTGGAATTGAAGCTAATAAATCAAGTAAAATGAGATGTTGTCCAAAAACAAAAGGCATTATTCTAATGCAAAAGACAAGACAACTAGGGAGCACACACTGCAGAGATGAGCAGAAAAGGAAAAAGAGGTGTCTCGTGATCTGCGAACGGGCTTTTTTTTTTTTATCTTTCCCTCTGAATGGAAAATGGAAGCACAAAGTTCTCTGGTGTATGTAGTTCTTCTCTTCTCAGAACCAGGTACCCAGAAGTATCGATAGTCCATGGAACTGGAGAATTAACTCTTTAACTCCCAGTGCACTACATGATGTTATCAAGTGGAATACCAATAACAAAAAATCATAAAACCATGACACACGGACATGATTTTGCAGTGATCTGACCATAGGAAATTTATTAAAGTCTACTTTTCTGATTGAGTAAAATGGAGTGTTAGTACTCTAAATACCCTAAGCACTTGAAATCCCCATAAAACTCATCTAAACTACACTTGAACATTTATAGTTCATGAAAATATTCACTTTTTGTTGCTGTAGTCTCAATCTAAGACAGATGTCCCAGCTTTTGCTCTATAAATCTCTCTTTGTTCTTCCTTCAAAACCAAATCAGGAAAAGAAGTTACAATGGTGGTGATGGTAGAGAAGTTCAAATATTGTAGATAATAAAAGTTCAGGTCTCCTACTTCTCAGATGAGTACCCCAGTTACTATTCTTCTGAATGGCTTGCAGCCCAAACATTATTTCAGTAATGTGTCAGGATATTTATTTTTATTTTTATTTTTTTTCCCCTTTTCTCTGTAGAAAGGGTAGCAAAGAAGGAAGAAAGCAGTATTTATGGATTTAAATCCTGGGATTTAATCCTGTATTTCCACACAAGGATGAGATAACACCAATAGGTCTTCAATTATCTTAAATCTTATTTTCAAATTCAAATGGTACCTACCACAGCTATTCAATTTGAACACAGAGGATCTGTATGTGACAAATAAAGGCTGAAATTACTTCTTTTAATTTTGCCTGGATAAGTGAGTTTAAGACCTTGTACTTTCTACTAGATTTCAGAAGCTGCACTACGCTCTGCAACACTGTATTCTTTAGAAGTGCTACTATCTTTATTCAGTTCAATTCCTAGAGTGATGTATTTCACAATATTTGTGTGTATTTATATTTAAAAATTACAAAAGAGGAATTTTTACCTAATATCTCATAGCAAAACAGTATCTCCCACGTGTTTAGCTGTAAATCATATAGTTGTTTGAGTTAGAAAGGACCTTTAAAGAACATGTAGTCCAACTCCACTGCAGAGAACAGCGACACCTACAGCTAGATCAGGTCGCTCAGAGCCTGGAGACTTTGTCTCCAGGGTTGAGGCATCCACCACCTCTCTGGGCAACCTGCTCTAGTGCTTCACTACCCTTACCATAGAAAACTTTTTTCTTATATCCAATCTGTTTCTATCATTTTAACTTGAAACCAGTTCCCCCTTTTTTTATCATAGTCTCTGTTTACAAAAACAAGTAGGATCCATTTTCTGGTCCTAATTGTGACTAAACAAAACTGTATTCGTAGTACTAACGCTCCTGAATTAAAGTCACCACTTTGATGTTGCCTGCAGAAAATCAGTTCATAGTTTGCGGTTTCCTGGACAATCTCTATTTCCTTCAGTAATTCTACTTTTCAGGAAAAAAAAATAAAAATAAATCTGATCGCATGAGTACAGGAATTTAAGAATTTAAAATTACTTCATCTTTTAGTATATTGCTCCAAAACTAATCCCTCCCATTTATTTCCATGAGAACTGCAACAGATAAAAAGAGCACAATGACACCATTGGATAGAGCAAGTTCTCATCTATAGAACTGTCTTCAACACAGTCACCATCATTCACTATGCACTTTTAGAAGCTATGAATAAAAGCCTGCATGCTGTACTTTGTACCAATCTACAATAACAGATGTGACTTGCTATTGCTGTCATCGCTGCTGAAACACACCACCCACTGACTTATTGTGCTGACATCCACTGTTTGGTTGTTACCACACCTTCGCTTCATATCCACTTCCACGTCAGATGCCATTTTATTATACTGCTTGTCTCCTGTTATCTGCTGCATGGGAAGTAAATTTAATGGAATATTGGCAAGAAGGTTCACCCTCTACTGCCATACCTCTGATGCCAGGAGTCATCATAATAAAATAGGATGCATTACATTTGGAGTAGCTTTTGTACTAAACTACTGTAGATTCTCAGGTTAGAAAACCAAAGGTAAGGCTGATGGTATAGCCCAGTGATACGTCACTTACCTGGTAGCTGAGAGTCTTCTATGCTTGGATTATTTCTCTTTTTTATTCAGCAATTTGTTAGCATTAAAATGTCCCCTGATTTAAAGGCCTGAAAGCATAACATATATTAGTTTGGCTATCTTACCTTACAGATGCCAGTCATCTTAGGGAATATTTCTGAATAGATAATGAGAGTCTGTTTTTTTTTTTTTTATAGTTCTTGTACTCTTCTGTAAAACTGGTTTACATTTATAGCTGACCATCACTGTATAAGTACCTTTATTAAAGAGGTATTTTTATAGTGTCTAAGTCAAGAATGAATAATCAACTTATTTTGGAAACAATTTAGCAATTCCTTAAAGATCTGTTTAAGAACTTGTCATGGTTTAACCTCATTTAGAAGCTAAGCAACACGCGTCCTCTTGCTCACTATCCCCTGGTGAGATTAGGGAGAAAATTGTAACAGTAAAATTGTGAGAAGATATGGGTTGAGATAAAGGCATCTTGCTAGGTAAAGCAAAAACCACTCATGCAAGAACAACAAAACAAAGAATTTATTCAGTACTTCCCATCAGCAGAAAGCTGTTCAGCTACTCCCAGGAAAGCAGGGCTCATCACACATAATGGTTTCTTCAGAAGAAGAATGCTATCACTTCAAATGTCCCCCTCTTCCTCCTTCTTTACCCCAGTTGTGATTGCTGAGCATGACTTCATATAGTATGGAATATCTCCTTGCCCAAGTTGGGCCAGCTGTCCTGGTTCTGTCCCCTTCCAGATTTTTGTGCATTTCCAGTCCCTTTTCTGAGAAGTCCTTGATTTCATGCAAGCTCTGCTTGGCAACAACTAAAACATAACTTTATTATGAACATTATTTTCATCCTAAATCCAAAACAGAGCACTCTACCAGCTACCATGAAGACAGTTGGCTATCCCTGTCAAAACTAGAACAGAATTGTTCTTCAGCTACAACAAATAAATGATTAAGCTGAATTAAAAAGCTGTTTCTTCGATAAACTAAATTCATTACAACATTAAGAATCACATTTCTTACCCAGTTCTACAAAAACTCGAATTTTTCATTATATGACAATCAATATAATTTTCACCACATAAAAATAATGTTTTAAATATATAAGTGAAGATATAGACAAGACAAAGTTGATCTCTGGCAATAATAATTCTTTTTTATATATATCTCAGTATTCCTAATTGGAGAATGTGAACAATCAGATATTTTTATTTAAAAAAAAAATAAAAAAAAGAAACACATTACACATTAAAATGGTAAGGATGGGTTTATTTTCTTCCTATGAGTAGTGTGGTTTAAACATTATTTTTCCCATAATAATTGCTATTTCTTTATTTATCAATGAAAAAAAAACAGTGATTTGTAATATAATATTTGCAAATTTAATAAAGAATAAATTGGAAGACAGTTTTTGTGATGATCATTCATCATCTGATTAATTAGAAATTGAAAAGGAAGTTTTAGTTGTCAGTGATCAACAATCAACAATCATATTCATTTTGGCAAAATATGAAGTGGCAAGAAAAGCCTAACCTGCTCAAGTTTCTGGATGATTTATTTATTTTTAATGCCTCAGTCTATTTGGAGATCTTCTGATTGTTAAGTAAGAAAAGAGGTAAAAATTTATTCTCTATTTATATTTTTCAAGGGTAAAAGAAGCAGGCTACAGAAGATGTATTGGTAGCTAAACTGAATTGTCAGATGCTCCTGGGGGTCATTCCAGTGAGAATGCCTTAGCTGGAAGTGTTTTGTTTCTATTCACAGTTTGGACACATATGGCATTTTCTGATAATCTTCCATGCCTCCATATTATACTGCAAATTGCACTGGGTATCTTGGGCAGACTGCCAGTCTTAGACATCCATTTCTTTTTCTTCTGGCATTCATCCTGACCCCATCTGAACCATGAAAACTTCAAAATCTTATCGTTACAAGATTTTAAGGGAATTTCCTTGACTGATGCTTTTAGCTGTCTTCCTGTAGCAAAAGGGCTCTGTAAAGGAAAACCCAGAAAGGAATGGCATCTTCCTGTGTTTCTCAGGACTTATCTGCATTTCCCTCTTAAATCTCATCTGTTTGCATTGCTTTCATTTTCAGTCTCATTTCTGATAATTTCCAATGTCCATTTAGGTTTTCAGTATCTTCCCAGGTGGACATTCTACATCTCTGGGTAACATGGTGCAGTCAACAAATATCTTCATGCTAAAGAAGTACATTAGTATGTTTAGATGGAATTTCACATTTTTAAATTTTTGCCCTTTATTCTTTCAATATGCATCACAGAAAACAGTTTGACACCATCTTCCTTATGTATTCCCATGGTAAATTTATAAACACTTGCGTTGAGTTGACAGGTGGCACTCATTTCTTTGTTCACTCTCTCCTACTCTGCAGGATAGGAAGAAAATTTGAATAATGAAGATCGAAAACCCATGAATTAAGACAAACAGTTTAATAGGTGAAATAAAGCCTAGTACTTTCGGGGAAGCAGGGCATCAGTCTGTTCAAGGTTTACATAGGAAAATAAATGCCTTATTTGTGAACTTCCCTCCTCCCTCCTCTTTCCCTGAGATTTTATTGTTGAGCACAAAGTTGCATGATAGTGAATATCCCTTAGGTTAACTTGGTCAGTCAGAAATATGCTCATAAGGTCAATTCAGATCAGCTATCCAATCTGCATTTCCCTTTCAGTCTCCTGCCTACCTCTAGACTACTCACTACAGAGTGAGACTGAAAAACAGAGTCTTGATGTAAGCACTGATGACAATAACCAAAACACCAATGTACTAATATATATTTTTTTAGCCCCAAATACAAGATGTAGCACCATACCAGTTGCTTTGAAGAAAATTAACTCCTCACTAAGCAGTGTGTACACAATACAATATTGATACAATATAAAAGAGATCCTCTTGAGGTGTCTGTTCAACAGGGTAACCAGTCCAAGCTCTCTCAGCAACTTCTCATGTGACAGAAAAATGCTTCAGTCACTTAATAATCGTGTCGGTCACTTAATAATTGTGTTGTAACAGATGGTGTTACAACTGAAAAGATTATCATGCTGAAAATGGGAAAAGAAACAAACAGGGAAGGAAAGCTCACCTGTATCCAAAGATCTGGGTTCACAGGAAACACTCCTCAGAAGAGGAATCTCCAGAAAGAGAGCCTTCCTCAGTGGCAGTCAGTCCTTAAATGGGGTCTAGGAGGCTCCAGGCTCCATCCCTTCCAGACACACAGGTGAATCACCTTCACCTGTGCTGCCACGGCTGACTCAGTCCTTTCTTCAGGTGATCAATCAGTGGTTCATGCTGTGACTCAGCAGTTCCCATACAGCCCTTTTCTGGATCCTGACCAGCATGTTCATGTCTTTCTGTTACTGGATTCATGATTCCAGATGTGGCCTTACCAAGACAGAATAAAAGGGAAGAATAATCTGCCTCAGTATGCTAGCAATGATGAGCTTAGTCAGTGCCTTGACTTCCTTGTTTTCAACCTCAGCTCCTGCCTTGCAGCATTATGTGGAATAATCCACTTCTGTTGCTCCCTGACATATATAACATCACACCTTTCACACTGAGATGTACTTCTGCCCCTGCCAGATGGAAGTGAGACTGCTTTGACTCTGCATCTCCAGGCCTAGTCAGATGTCATGGGTTATCCTTAGATATAAGTTTGTGACAGGGGGGCACAGGCCCTGGGAAGAAGAGAAAAAAAAAGGGGGTACGAACGGTTTGCTGTAACCTGGCCGGCCCCAGGCCATGTGTGCTCTGGGAGAGGAGGAAGGGCAGAGAGCTAGCCGATAGTTTTAACAAAGAGAAAACACAATGGCAACGATCTGAGGAGAAAGGGTAATTTACTGAATCTAACTAAATCAAACAAAATGAGAGACAAGAGTATCAAAAAACGAGAGTCAAAGCACGATAGTGCGAGGGAAAGCACATGCCTTCTCCATGGCGAGCTGAGATGGCTGAGCCAGGGCCAGATGGAGAGAGGCAGATGCTCCGGGTCCTGTCTGGAGCTCCACCCCACTTCCTCTTCCCGCCGAGTCCTCCGGGGATGCTGCCCCCTCCCCTCCCATCAGGATACTCAAGGAGTCCACAACAGTAAACGGAACCAGAACATTAACTTGTTAACTCCCACTGGTCCACATGATGTTCTGATGTGGAATACTGACAACAAAAAGTCACAAAACCACAACACCAGAACACATATTCTTGATTCTTGAGGCACAAATAAACACAGCTGGTCACACATTAAAATAGAGAGCACTGCCTTTCTCAGAAGTCACATAAAGATGAAAAACACTGCCCACTCCCATTCACCATTCTTCAGCTTACCAGAGTTAAAATCTACATCTAGAATATGCACAAGAACAAGACGGATGTCTCTGATAAAGGGACACAGTTTACCTGTGTATAATATCTGCCATTTATTGGTCTTGATCTAAGGAGTATACTTACATGAGGTCTGTCCAGATGCTGCCACTCGCATACTCTGTCATACTCACTGACTAGTCTAGTTTGAAGTTCACTAGAGGATCAACTATGCATGCACACAGAAAATGTTTCATTTGTGAGACAGTAGTGGTAATATGGTTATCGACAGACTATAGTATATGTAGGATTTTACAGGTGGAATTTTATGATTATATGGTTCATTCTATGGATGGTGAATGGGTTGTTAGATTGTATGCAAAGAGTGGCAGTCAATGACTCAATGTCCAGAAGGAGATCAGTGATGATTCATGTCCCTCAGGAGTCGGTACAGGGTCTGATACTCTTTAGCATCTTCATCAATGGTACTGACAGTGGGATTGAATGCACCTTCAGCAACTTTGTAGATGACGCCAAGCTGTGCAATGCAGTCAACATACCTGAGGAAAGGGATGACATCCAGAGATACTAGAAAAACTCAAGCACTTGGGCCCATGTGAAACTCATGAGGTTCAACAAATCCAAGTGCAAGGTCTTTCACCTTAGTCACTGAAATCTCCACTATCAGTACAAGCTGGAAGACATAGGATTGACCACAGCTCTGCTGAAAAGGACTTGTGGGTACTGGTGAATGGTGAGCAGAATATGGGCCAACAACAGTGTGCCTCGCAGCACACAGAACACACAGCCCAGAAACCTGGGGTGCATCAAAAGAAGCACGACCAGGTGGTTGAGGGAGGTGATCCTGCCCCTCCAGTCTGAGCTGGAGAGACCTCATCTGAAGTACTACATCCAGATGTGGAGACCTCAGTACAAGAGAGACAAGAGAGACTATTGGAGCACGTCTGGAGAAGGGCCACAAAAATGATCCAAGGGATGGAACACCTACGCTACGAAGACAGGCAGAGAAAACTGTGACTGTTCAGCCTGGAGAAGATAAGGCTCTTGGAAGACCTAATACTAACCTTTCAGTATCTAAAGGGGAGCTACAAGATAGAAGATGATAGACTCTTTAGCAGTGTCTGCTGTGTCAGGACAAGGGGAAATGGCTTCGAAGTAAAAGAGGGGAGATTTAGAATGAAAAAACAAAACAAAACAACATATTGCCTAGAGAGATGGTGCATGCCTCATTCCTGGAGACATTCAAGATTGGGTTGGATGAGGCTCTGAACAACCTGATCTAGCTGTAGATATCCCTGTTCACTGAAGGAGAGTTGGACTAGACTCTTAATGGAAGGGACTTTTAGAAGTCCCTTCCTACTCAAATGATTCTATGATTCTGTGAAGATTTGAGATGGCAAGGTACACTTGATTATTTACAGCATGAAAAACAGTGTTAAATGCAGTTATCCACGTGACCCTCCCCTTGAATCACAAGGTTCAGAGTGCAGCCCTTTACTTTCTCAACTCCATAAACCAGAGATGTAAGGAGCATAGCTGTAGCTGAATCCACTTCTAGTTGCAGCCTTGGTAACTGTTTTATGTCTAAGGAATTATACGTGCACAATCACACAGACATATAATTTTAGCAAAGATAGGAAAATTAAACAAACAAACAGTCACTACAGAGAATCCGTATTGGCAAGGTGTCTCAATATTAAGGTATAAGAGATCCATGCAGTCACAATCTCAAAATCACCCCTATTCAAGGGGAGATCATGTAGTAAAGCCAGCAGCCATGCAGGAGAGCTCAAGGGGTCCTTGGACTGCCCACTATTCAGATTGACTCATTAGTCATACTATTTATTTATTTATTTATTTATTGGCGCATGCTCTATAGTTCCTCAGCTGCTAAACCAACTGTCTACGATCAGTTATTTCAGCCTCAAGTTTGAGACAGATATGTGGTTGTTATCTGTCTTAGCCAGACACTGTTATCAGTACTGTGCTCGTTGTCTGCCTTGTCAAAACAGGGAAAATAGGAACAGTTTCTTAAGATAGGACAGACTCTGGTGATCAGGCACAGGAGTCTTTTAGACAAGTGCACTGACCAGTATCTTGCTTAAAACCAACCAGTGATTTTAATCTTCTTTTCCCTCTTTTTATCCCTACTTACTCTTTTTAGTCTATCTTCATTCTTTCCTTTGATCCTTCCTCTGAACATTCCATAATTAATTTCACTGATTTCCACAGTCTTCTTAAGACATGCCACATTAAATTTCATAAAAATAAATGTATATGTTTTATAAAAACACCAATCTCTTAATTCTCTCCCCAGATTCTGTCCCTGCATAGGAAGTCTTATTATTTTTCTAAGCAAAATCTTGAATATTTAGTTTCCATGGTTTTCTGGGGTGTTTCTTTTATTGATTCATTTTGGTAGGTTTAACACCAGGGTCAAAGCTCTAATAATTCTCTTCTAACAGTAGGAGTAGCTGAGTCAGTGTACTCTTTCAGTGATGAGTTTGCTAGTGTTCCTTTACCTGTCAAAGAAACAACTACTGCACAGCTTATTGCTATTTAAAATCTTTAGCAGTTCAGTGCAGCTTTCTGTTACACAAAATTTTTAGTAATTAACATCAAATATATCGCTGTCTTGTTATTTAGAATTTCAGTCACTCAGAATTTTTAACCTTCTGAGCATCCTGAAGAGCAGTTCAAATTCTTAATAATCAGTGTGCAATACAATAATCATAATCTATATCTAACATCTATCTAAAAGAACAGAAATTCCTCCTTAAATCCTCAGGAGTCATATTTGACTACTGGGACATCATGGGTTTTGTCATCCTGACTTGCAGAATCAAACTCTATAACCACAATGTAGTTATAAAGCAGGTTTTAATCGATGCTGTGCAGACACTGGGTACAAGGGGGATCGCTCCTCCTAACTTGCGCACCAACAAGCAAAAGCATTACAGATTTATAGCAGATCTTATACATATTCAGAAGATTCGTTTATTATTTAATATTCATTGTTTTCCCAGGAACTCATTTACATGTTGTCCCCCCCTCTGATGCACGTGCAATTCACAGCGAGGTTCTCCCTCTGGTGGTCTTGGGAATGAAGTCAGACGTCTTCCTTGGCCTGACCTTTTTACCTTACAATAACTCCCCCATTCAAACTGGTCAAAACCAGTTTCTTTAGGCTGTTCTTCCGCTCATGTTTGCACAGCTCCTTTGGTCCTGACAGCAAAGAGGTCAACGTGTCCCGCTGGTCTCCCCTTATTTTTTCTCTAAGTTTAGTATACTTAACTCTTATGTGAGTGGTCCAGGTTACCTAATTCCTTATCTCAATCCAGTAGCAATCCTGATCAAAATCCCACTCAGGATTTATCTTGCACTGTTACGCTTTCCTGTTCCATGCCCTGTATTTCCACATCCTGGCAACCCATCATCAGATCTTTCACAATGCCAGAGGGCAAATGTTCTTATTCCATTACCAACAGAAGGCTTTTCTGTTCCATAATGAGCACTGCCACACCCCAGAGACAACATGGGTGGGTAAATGTGTAAAGGACAAGTCTGAGCATGCATGAAGCAGGCCCAGGCAATGTCCCAAAAGCAGATGCCTCAGTCACTCTTGGAAGAGCTCACAGCTATGCCTAAGGAACTAACAATCATGGTGGCCTAGTGCCTATTTGGTTTCAAGTGTTTCAGACAGTCTTGGGACTGGAGCAAACTACAATTCCAAATGGGCTACTGGGGACCATCTTTCTCTTTTTCACTGTTGCTGCTTGTAGAAATTCTTTGTAATAGTTAATCTTTTTTCCTCTTATGTATGGATTTAGTACCATTTTATCTTAATTTGACCTGGGGAATTTCTGAATCTGATCATCCTTCCCACCTTTACAGGTGGCGGATGTGAGAAAATGCTCTTGTCATAATGACAAAAATGAGAGAAGAGTAGGGGGTGATACGTGATCAGCCTGCTTACATATTATGGCCATTTGCCTTATAAGATCGAGTCAGTTATACTGTCTATACTGACAGGTGTAAGGAACAGGGAGTGCTTGTCACATCGAGAGCTATATATATGTATATATTTTATTAGAGTAAATTATGTAGGTGGGAGATAAATTCCGACTCTTCATAGTCCTGAACGAATACTTACAACTGTTAAAAATGAAATGCAAGTATTTATAAAATATCGAATCTAGTAACCGTCACAACATTTCTTGTACTCTCTGTTTTTAAATATGACTACATTTTATTTGGTTGTTGATTTCATTTCTATTTTTAGATATATTTATTTAAAAAAAAAAAAAATGACAAGGTCCTAATTTTTACATATTAAATTGGAAAACTCTTTCAACTTATTGACAGTGTCGTATGTCAATGAATATTTAGTCTGATGACAGTGAAATCACAGAAGCAATGAGGTGCTGGGAAAAAAATGAA
>JAOWBP010000001.1:132359073-132373804 GCA_028571105.1 Tragopan temminckii | reverse complement strand
AGCGTAGTGGTGAGGCCTATCCACCTTTCGGACACACTCTCTCATTATATTTTTGCTGATACTATATTTAGTAAATTCATTTGTTCCACCTCAGATTGTTGCCGCTGTTTTCAATTATTGGGGGTCCCCTGTTTCCCTTTTCCGGAGGCGCGGATCCATGGATCCCTCCGCCCCACAAGTCACGGAACCGGGCCGAACCAGCCCATAAACCATTGACAACCATATGTAGTACCGTCATCTCTATAAAGATTCTCCAGTATGAACAGAAAGATCTGAGGACAGAAACGTGAAATTTGTATCATAGACATCAGCCTTTCGAAATGCTGGAGCCTGGTTAATTCATTACGTGGTTTGTAGTGGTATTGCTGGATAAAACAAAGTTGACAGGCATGCAACACAAATATCTAAACAGTAAAACTAGTGAAAAATACTGAGGAATCATCCAAGGCATATATTAAAAACAAACTCTTAGAATGGGTTTTGAAGTCCCTTAAACTTGTATACTTAAAGCAAACAAACAAACAAACAAACAAAAAAATTATCTGTTTTTGTTCCTACAAAGCTTGTTTTATTAAGTCCTTTTACCATTGCAGTCACAGAAGTAAAATGAAATTAAAAGTAATCCATATTAAAACTAGGACAGTTTAGGCTGGGAGCTGTATCCAGAGAACATACACTCCAAATCCTGTCAAAATAGGTCTAATAAAATGAAGTTGCTCAGGATTGCATCCAGTCAAGTCTTGAATATTTCCAAGGATGGACACACCACTGGCTGTTCCTGGACAACCTATACCACTTCTTGTTCACATTCATGATTTCCCATGTTCCAGCTTGCACCTCCTGCCTCTTATTCCATTGCTATTCCTGTCTCCCAACTTCTTTATGCTAACTTGTCAAGACCTATGATTTTTCTTTAAAATTGATAGAATCTACATTGTAATTGAGCTGTGAATACACAGTAACATAGAATCAATACCATGTAGTTATCACTGATACTTGTGGTAGTTGGTGTAACGAACATTTGCTCTGGTTACATTTAATATGATGAAAATGTGCATCACTGAATACTCATGCTATATCTTTCTCACCTGTTATGTTTCTGGTGGTGTGTAGCTGTCTGCTGCACTTTGTAGTATTGCTCTTAACTTGTCACATAATATTTAGGAATTTCAGCTCTGCATGGTTAATGTCACTGACAGTTCAGGTTTCTCTACCTCTCTGCTTGTCACATTACTGTCAAACCATCAATTGCACAAATGTCGTCTATTTCTGCTCTTCTTCACTGACTCACCACAACCTCTATTTCATGATCCTTGTATGCCTAAATTTCACATATGGCATGCTTTTCTTTTTACTATGCACTGCACGTTCATAGAATAAAAGAACCTTAGATATAAACTGGATTACTTTTATGGTTCTTCTGTTAATGCTGTCTCACACTTCCCTCGATAGCTGTACATTATCTCCATATGTACAGCTCCTTTTTGTAAATTTTCTTGCTGCTTTCATATCAGTATAAAACACTTTTTTTTTTTTTTTTTTCTTCCTCCCCTTCTCCCCACTCCATTGCAGATTAGGACATTTTACAGAAGAGCTTCATGAAATGTTTTGAATTACAAACATTACAAATTTAAAGACTGGTCACTCAAATGTTAAGCTCATGCTCCACCCTGTGAACTGGTCTTCTATTAAACTCTGTTTTGTGTATTTATAATATATATATATAATTTATATTTTAGATTTATATTTTATATTTTACATTTTGATGTACTGTGCACTTCTCTTATACCAAATTACAACTTGTATACTATTACAACTCCTTTATTCCCTAATCAGAGGCAGCAGATCCTGTTGTTTTGTGCAATACCAAGGACATCTCATCCAGCGTTATTGATCATCTATTGATCATCTATTGGTACAGCAAGTATAGTCTAAATTTGTAAATTTGAAATTAAGAAACAACAAAAATATAACTGTGAACTATCAGAATCTTAATTAGTAGTTCTGAATCTTAATAGAAATAAAATTTAGGCAGGCTTCTGATTTTTATTTATTGATAATCAATGTATTTGCAATTTTTTTAGTAATCATATAGTAAATTTTCAGTTTCACAGGCATTACTGGATACTCAGCTATTTCAGAAATGTAAGATGTTCCTGAATCCCTAATTCCATCATTCAAAAATTTTACTAAAGTCAGTATATGAATATAAAGTCAATATATAGTCAATGTATAATATCTTTGTAGAGAAAGTTATAGAAGGGAAGCAACTAGGGAGAATGGATGAGCCTATTTATAGCAATCGTGAATCTACAGGCACAGAGGATGTCGTGATGGATATGAACTTTTTTCATACTAAAAAAATAGTCCCTCACCATTTCCTGATAAGCAAGAGAATTCTGCATGTGAGGTGAAACTGAGCAATAAGATCTGTCAAGCCACATTTGTTGTCAAAGTGCATCTTGAACAGTGACGCCTGGGCTTAAGCACTGTCAGTTCACATCAGCCCAGTGGTGCACTGCTTAAGAAACTTTTTAACTGCTCTGTGCACTGCTGTGTCTGAGACTGTATCCATACTTCTACTATACACAGGAAAATAAAATAAAAATAGTAATAATAAAAAACTAACCACCTTCTTTATCTTTTTTATGCAAACTGAATATTGAGAATTAAGCAGATGACTAGTCTGATGGAGAAAACTAATAAAATTCTTTTTTTTTTTTTTTTTGAGTATTTGTTTTACTTAACTGTATACCTCAACTGTTAAGTGGCCACAGTGATTGCAAAGCTTTTAGATGCTTTTCCACAGAAAACCTGATCTTTGATATCAACTGACACATTTTTATGTAATATATTTATATGTATAGAATATATATGGCAAAACAAACAAACAAACAAACAAACAAAAAACAAACACAAAACAATGGAAACAAACCCCTCCACTGTCAGTGTACTCAGTGGACACCTAGTCAAAATAGAAGGATCTAGTGAGTTATTCAGCTCACTGCTCACTGCTAGACATCTACACATGATCTTTACTGTCTAGAACAGGGTTTTAGCAATACTATAATCACACTATAGCTTCTATTTTCCTATAGTTGATCAATAAATTCATAGATAGAAAAGATATTATATAAAGAAAAGTGAAGTCTTTACATCTATTCCATCACATGGTTGCAATACTATACAAGTGTTCACCTTTACAACTTCATCTTTTCTCTGGTATTCTGTGTTACTGATGTCTGTCTCCTTAAATTTATTGTAATTAATCTTCTTTTTTTTTTTTTTTTTCTTTTTTTTTCTTCTTCTTCTTCTTCTTCTTCTTCTTCTTCTTCACTTTTTTTCCTCTCAGGTATGGAATCCTAATCATCCATGAACCATCTTAAAATTTTGTCAGTTTTGAGTTCGATTTAGGGGCTTTTATGGCCTAGAGAGGAAAAACATGCATGAAAACACACCGTGTGCACTCAGTTAAGAATTTCTCTTTGCATTTACAGAATAACTAGAGAGAAATCTACTGTGCAGGTATAATTTAAATTGCACAGTTGCTCTTTTCTTGGAACCCTTGGAGCAAAATAAATAAATAAATAAAAAGGTTTCAAATGAAGACAGGCTTGCCTATATAAAACGTAGTTTTAAGTATCACATTTTGATAACTGAGGAGTACATGATAAATCTTTGGGCCTAATACACCTTGTACTTGCTTGCTTCTAATTCACTGACACATACTTATCAGTTATATATCACTGAATTTTTGCCACTTCATTCATCAAATTATCTTAGATAGATAGATTAGATAAATGAATTGTGTTAGGTTAAGTACATGAGTAGGACTATATAAATGAGTAGTGATATGAACTGACATCCAACAGAATAGCTGAACACAAAGTCCAGCTGCAGGCCAGACACCAATGGTGTAACCCAGGGGTAAGTTTTGGGTGCAAAGCAACTTAATAACTTTATTAGTGATGGCAGGACAAGCATGCATTTTGAGCAAGTTCATAGAAGATATAGAAATCGGGATTAGATGATGTGCTGTCACTTAGAGAGACCTCAACAAACCGAAGAATGGAGAGTGGGCAGACAGGAACTTGATGGTGGGAAGTACACCTTCAGGAAATACTGAGAACCTCATGAAGATGAAGGAGGGTCTTATCTATGTGTATTAATATATGGTGGGAGAGTGTAAAGAAGATGGAACCAGACACTGGTATCCAGTGAGAAGATATGAGACAGTAGACCCAAATTTAAACACATGGATTTCCATACAAACACAAAAAAAAAAAGCTCCACTTTTTAGTGAGGGTGCTTGCACACTGGAAAAGGTTGCCTGAAGAAGTTTTGAAATCTCTACATGGGGTGATATTCAAAATCTGACTAGACACGGTTGTGGTGACATGCTCTAGCTGACAATGTTTGAACGGAAGTGTTAGACTAAATGATATTTAGAAGTTCCTTTCAATCTCAGCTATCCTATAATTCTGTAAAATGCATTCTCAAGTTCACTGAAATGAAGGTGTTAAATTAAATATGATAATTTAGTTCTGTGTTAGTTTTAATGAACAAAATCCTTCCTTTGCTTCCTGAAGTCTGTCAAGATTTCTGTTATCTCCTTTCTTTTAGAAGTGTTCCACACCATTTTTCACAAAATCTCATCACACCACTTAAAAAAAAAAAGAAGAAAAAAAAAACTAACTTTCCCCCTCTGAACATGTCCTTTGCTCATTCTTTGCTTTCATGTCCAGTCACCCTCAAAACAGCGACTACTAAAGTTCAGATAATGAACATAAAAATGCAATGATTACATGAAATGCAGTCACCAAAGCATTGAAATGATCAAGACAATTGTTAAGGAGTTTATTTTACGAGATTTTTAAACTATATGCTAGTTTTCAGTAGTATTTTTAGTAAAGAACAAAGAAACCACTTATTGTGTCATGTGTATAGGTTATACATCCTTACATGTTGCAATAAAAAATGTTGATCTCTGGGAAAACCATTTATTCTAAACTTTTATCACTTTGAATCTTTCATATTGATGTTCTAATTTATTTATGGTACTGCAGTTTTGGTCAGTGAAGTGGTACAAAGGTTCAAATCAGTTCACTAGCATTCAGCTGAACACTTTGGAGACATAGATGCAATCACAAAGTCTAATACAGGATCAAAACTCCTTTACTGTATCTGTCTCCTCACAGCAACATACAGATTCCTGCTGGTTTTCTTATTATCCACTTAGACTAAACTACAGTAAGCATCTTTCTTCTCCCTTAGTGAGAGTTAATAACCTACTGTGTATGTGAATAGGTGCATGGAGCTTGCCTTTCATGAGGTTTGTTAGCAAGGAATTGCAGGAAAGTATTTAGTTTCTTTAAGAAAAGCAGTAAGTATAAGGAAAATGGAAGATAATTCTTGTAAAACCACATACAGACAACTTCAAGCTTTTATCACTGATTTTGATTTTTGAGTACAGAGCAATCCTGTAACAATAGCACTACATGGCATTTGAACATTTTTCTTTGATCATAGCTAATGAACATTAAGCAAGAAAACCATTAGAATGGGAGAAAAAGAATCATTTGCACTCATGTAAAGTAGAGGAAGGTTAAGCAGTAACCTTTGCTCTCTTTTGGCAGAAGCTTAAAGGGACCTCATGGAAAACCTAATGTGGACAGGACCTAAATATAACAAATCATACCAAGGTATATAATCAGATCTTTGGAGAGTTTGGGTTATTTTCTTGAAGGTATCAAAGTTAGTATGCTACTGTTAACATTTCAGAATTGTAGTGATAAATCTTCTTAGCACTCAGAATTTATCTTCCACTCCTGTTTTCCCATTCAGTTAGAGGCAGAAAATCTTTCTGCGGCAGCATTTAAAAAATAAATAAATAAATAAAAAAAAAAAACAGCTTTAATTTTTTTCAGTGGAAACAGTTTACTATTGCTTTATATATCTAGTACAGAAATCTCTGCAACTGATGTAACAGAAGTGTACCAGACTTACTTAAATGTGGTCTAAAATTATGAGCATTCTAGAGTCCCGCAAGCTCATTTTTATTTCACTATCGTTCACTAAATAAGTAAATAAATAAATAAACAAATAAATAAATTTCCTGCTTTGTTTCCCTTAAGTCATTCAGATGATATCACATATAACCAGTTGAACCACGTTTTTAAAGCATATTCAGTAAAACAGTTATGCTTATCAAACATACCCACATTTTCCCATTGCTGGTTCTGAGCTCTGAAAAAATTCTGAGTGAAGTACTCTTAAATATTTTCATTAAATATAATAATAATAGTAATATACCTGCTGAATTTGCTGCTGCTGAAATGTGGGAAATGCTGCCAGTAAACTGACAAGCAAGATAAGAATTTCAAAAACTGCAATAAATTATAAAAAAAAAAAAAAAAAAAAAAAAAAAAAAAGGGCTAAAAAAAAAATTCTAAAATCTTATTAGAGGAAATTCCAGTATTCCATGTTTGAACAGCAGTAATGATGTGATAAAATACAACAGGGGAAACTGTGACTAAAAAGTTCAGAAGAAACTGACTAAAAAGTTCAGCAAATAAATAAATAAATAAAAAAATCTGAGCACAGTAAAACCTGAACAAGAATTAGAATTCTCTGTCACTGTAAGAGAGACTATTAGGAAAATACTTAATTATGTAAAGCAAAATAAATTATTCTGCTCTATTCTAATTAACATAGAGTAGGAATGGCTATTTCTCTCCACTCAATCAAAATATTTGGACCCAAATAGACAGAGTTCCTTTGCCCTGCCCTGAACTTTCTCAACTGTGTCCCTGCAGTGATCACAGAGCAGATCCTCCTGGAAACTATGGAAAGCAAATTGGTAATTGATGAGGTACAGCATGGCTTCACTAAGGACAAATAGTTCCTGAAAAAATTTGGTGGTTTTCAAATTGGGATTTACGGTCTATACTATATTATATATAAATATATATATAATAGATGTATAGGTATATATACATGTATATATATGCAATAAATAGGTATATATGATGTAATATATTATACACATATAATACTGTAAATATCTTTACATCATCTACCAGGACATCATCATCATGTCCAGGTATCATCTACCTGGACAATGCATTTCACGCTCTCCTGAACAACATCCATGTCTCTAAAATGAAGGGATATGTATTTGACAGATGGAAAATATGGTGGATAAGGTATTGTCTGGATGATCTTACTCCAAGTGATGTAGTGAAGAAATTAAAGCAATAATTTGGTTAAATTTTAAGTGAGAATCTTAAATTGAAATTAAGAAGATAAGAAACTGTGTGGAGAGAAGTGATGGAAAGAGAAAGATAGGTGGAATACTCTTAAGACCAGATTGTCAACAAATATTAATATCATACAACTGACATATCAAGTAATGTAGATCTAGGTAAAATTGATCTAGTTTACAGTCTACAGTGACTATGTTACCTTTTGTATAAGAAGACCTCTTGAGAGAATGAGGTGGTAGTGAAAAGCAAGTTTACACACAATGCACACGTGGAGACACACATGTATTTTAGCTTGGTTTCTTAATGTTCTTTATAAACTGTCCAATGTTTCACAGTAAATTGAATATTGATATTACATCTCAAAAATCAGATTAATACATTACAGTAAATTATCACAGTAAGTTCTTTTTCAGACTTTTGCTGGCAGAACATTCACTGTAATTAAAAATAATAAGAAACATTTTTTATTTAACTTGTTAATGTGTAGGGTATACAACTGCAGAATAGATGTTATTAATAAGATACCGTCTTTGAAATATAATAAACAGGGATAGCTGAGTAATATTTTCATGTTAGTCTCAGGAAAATCTTGTTTTAAATTTTAGGTGAAATCATACAGGATAATAATGTCTTCATGTAATCTGTTCTCATCCTCACCCCACCCTGCAAGTTTGAAAATATTTTGTTATTCAGCTCTGACTTTTCTAGCTTCAGTTAGCAGAAGAAAAATTTGAATAAACAGTTATATAAGATGCCTATAGCAACTATAATCTCTAATTCCTGAAGTCACTGTTCCTGAAGCTGTGTGATAATGGCTGTAGGTTAAGTTCTCTATTCTGATAGAAATAATTTTGCACACTTTAGAAGGTGTCTCAGAAAAAGTACTTGGTTATCAAAAAGATAATCCTAATAATTAAAGCTGTCTATAACTGCAAGAAAAAATTACTTAAAAAGTTTGCTTTTAAAACATTAGTATTCCAGATGCTCTCTTTCTGCATGTCAAGGAATATGCTATGTAACAGGCTTGGTGGCACCTGTTGCCATCTCAGGTGTCCTGCTCTGTCCATCCTGATCTTCTTTTGCTGGGAAAAAAAGAGTGCAGTGTGGCAGCGTGGGTGTTACACATAGGCACTCAGTGTCTGTGTGCATGAACATATGCTTTCTTGATTTAATATTTGGCATTCAGAGGAAAAATGTTTAGCCTGTCATAGCAAAAGGGTGGTTGCATGGTTTAATCCGACAGGCTGCCAAGTACCACACAGCCAATCATTCATTTTTCCACCATGGCATGGGAGAGAATTAAGAAATATAAGAATTTGAGTATTTAATGGCAAAGATAAGGACAGTTTAATAATAAAGAAAAGAGAGATCAAACAAGTTATGTAAAAATTAATTGCTCACCACAAGCCAAAAAATTCCCAGTTAGTCCCTTAATAATGGCACATGCCCCTGTCCTACTCCCTCAATTTAGATGTCTCTTTGGTCTGTTTCAGTCAGTTGTCCATGTTCTTGCACATCTCCAGCCTCTTTTCTGGCAGGGCAGCATGAGAAGCATAAAAATTCTTGCCTTAGTATAAGTACTACTCAGCAACAAATAAAACATCCGCATGTTAACAACATTATTCTCATTCTAAATTCAAAATAGAACACCATACCAGCTACTGCGGAGTAAGCTAACTGTCTCAGCTGTGGCCAGGACAGGTGTACCGAATGTTAAAGGTGATTATGAAAATCTTTGCAAGTATGTAAGGTCTGAAAGTAATGCCTCCTATTTTATTATGTTGGTTCACAACATCAGAGACAGATGGTGGTATAGCAGTAGAGGTTGAACCCTCCCACCAATAGTCCATTAAATTTTGTTGCCAGATGGAAGAAGAGGGGAAGTCTGACAAAGTGGCATCTGACATGGAAGTACATATGAATATAATTGAATTCCTCCATGCAAAAAAATGGCACCCACTGACATTCATCAACATTTTGTGAACTTCTATGGAGACCTCGCAGTGGATACCAGCTCAGTGTGGTGGTGGGTAGTGTGTTTCAGCAGTGGCAACAGTAACAGTGGGACATCTTTTCTGGTGCAGGTTTTTATGAGTGTGGCATGCAAGCTCTTTCTTGTTCATCACTGGAAAAAAAAAAAAAAAAAAAAAAAAAAAAAAAAAAAAAAAAAAAAAAAAAAAAAAAGGATAGCTAATGGTGGTGACTCAGTTGAAAAACAGTGTTTTGTAGCTGAGAATTTTCTCTATAAAATAGTGTTATTGTGCTCTGTTGTAGTTTCCATGGAAATAAATGGGAGTCATTACTTTCAGAGCAACCTACGTAGTATTGCAGTTTAGTAAAGTATTGCCAATACACATTCTGAATGTGTAGTTAGCTGATTGGTGATTTGTTATGTGTCAAATTAACTAAATGTCTTGATCCTGAGTTAGCTTGATTATATGAACAGAAGAGTTTTACTCTGCAGCAGCTTCTGATCTAAAAGGAAAGGGTACTTCTCATAATATTTCAATTCACTGTCAAAATTGACCCTGAACACAGACAGACAAACCTCCAGGAAAGGGAAGAAGTGTGGAGGACTCTGTTAATACTTCACATTCTCTTTAGATCACTCAGTATAGGGTAATCGTGCTCTAAGGGCAAAATGCAACCAAAAGGAAATCATGCTTATTCAGTAGCCTTCTATGAATGAATGACAAGATGGGCAGATCTTCTTAATTATGAAGGTGATAGAGCATTGGAACAGGATACCCAAAAATCTTTTGAGTCTTCTCTGAAGATATTCAATACCCACCTGAATAAAATGCTGTGCAATGTGCTGCAAAGAAGCCCACTTGAGCAGGGAGATTAGATTATATGATATCCAAAGGTCCCTTCTAGATTTAGCTATTCTGTCTGTCTATGAATTTAGGTATGACTGTGTCAGTCAAAGTCCAATAAGTAAAGACAATTGCAAGATTAATTTCAAAGAAAAAATTGTGATTCAAACTAAAACTAGTGTGGATATATTCATAAACACGAATTTGTTCCTGTGCAGTATGTTATGTTGCTTCTGAAGCAAAGTTCACCTCTGGTTCTTGAAAGGATACAAAGGAAAAATTCTCCAAATGATCAGTGCAGAGGAGCACAGGCATTTGTCTTGTTCCTCGATACACACAAATGTGTCCCCTTTGGCACGGACTTGTTTATCAGGTTAGATGTAGTTTAAAAAATAACATAGTTCAGAGAAACAGATCAGCAGTCAGTTGGTCCAGTAGAAAGACAAGGTTCACTAAGTGATTTCATGTAAGCATCCACAAAAATCAACTAGCAACAATGGAAACAACTAAATAGAGAGGTTTTGAGGAATCTGTAAATGTTTGGCTTCTAAAGAACAACTGCAAGTGCAACTGCAACCAGATACATTGAAACTGTTTCTTAGCAAAAGACATATAGAAATGATTTAAGAAGCACAGTAGAGGTCAAGTTGTCACATACTTTAAATTTAAAACAAGTTAATCTTAAGGGGAAAAAAAAATGAAGATTAAAATCCCCACATATTATCATTATATTTACAGTTCTCCTATAAGTTAAATTGGGACACAAATCCTATGTCAGAGATTAAAAAAAAAAAAAAAAAAAAATCTTCAAAATTAACGATACTAGCTCTATATTAATGCACTCCTTTTTAATCAATACTGTTTTAAGGTTTCCAGCTGGTTCAGACAGCAGGGTTTTTATGGTTTTTATTATTAACCTTTGGAAAGATTACTTTTGATTTACAAGAACTAAAAAGTAACTTCTCTTCCAGAAACAAACAGACATAAACAACCACATACACATTACACCTTCCTGTAATAACAGTTTAAAAATGAACTTTTAGCTTAAGACTTTCTGACATGGAGCCTCAAACATCTAGTTTGAAAATATGCTGTGTTCAAAAGTAATTGAATTTTGTACATATGGTCTCCCCATTAACATTTTATTTATGAGTTGTGTTGGAAGATACTGAGATTTCTTTTTATATATTTTTATCCATTTGAAATATAGGTGGTGTTATTGATCATTCATTGATAGTTTCTTGAATTATTCTACTGATCCAGAAAGCACGTCCTTCTCAGCTGCAGCTCCACTATTATTCATAAACTCACATCTGGGGAGAGCACAATTGATGATAGATTTGGTCTACATTATATTCATTGTAGAACAAAATGTATTAGATAGAATATATATTGCAGTAATATGTTCAAAGCAAATAAAGAAACTGTGTTATACAGATGCAAAAAATAGCTATGTTTACGGTTATCGGTGAAAAAAGACAAATTGACCATTTTTATTGCAATTATTATGATAATGGAATTTATTGCAAATTTATTGCAAAGTGAAAAAGGTTATTTATTTATTTATTTATCTAAGAGCTTTATTTCTTTAAAATTAAGTCAATTTTGAGGTAGAGAGCTAAGAACTTATTCAAGTTTTTACTTCCAGGGTCTTCTTTTACTAAAAACATTGCATAGTACAAATACAAATGTTTGTTTTATTGCTTTAAAATTAAGTCTATTTTGAGGCAGATCTTATTCAAGCTTTCTCAGTGCTTCACTGAAGTGCAGCACTAACATACTTTTTCAATCATTAATTTTATATTTTGTCCTCTTATTTGTTTTCCATTTCAATTACAGTATGATCAAATGCATGATACAAGAAGTGTGGCTCATGACATGTAAACATCGTGTTAAGAAAACAAGAGTTTGTATTAAATACAGTATCCAATTGCATCATCTCATAAGAGCAACTCCAACTCACTCTCATATATAAAGAATATTGACTCCTTTAGTGAGCTGCTTGCAAATACTGCTGAATATATGGGAAATGTGAGCATAGGTGATTATGTCAAGAAACAAACTGAATGATTACATGTGTTCCTAACACTGATCCTGTTTACTGTATTCCTACTTGTGGAAAATTTACAATTTTACTAAATAAATAAATAAAGCTGTTGAATAAGTAAAGTTGTTGAACTCTGAAAGTTATTTAGTACATACATGGGTAGCTCTGAAAGTAGTGCCTCCTGCTTATTTCCATGAAAACTACAACAGATACACAAAGTACAATAACACTATTTGATAGAGCATATTCTCAGCTACAAAACACTATTTTCCAGGATAGTCACCATCACTAGCTATTCATTTTTGCCAGTGATGAACAAGAGTCTGCATGCCATATGTAAAAATCTGCACCAGCAGAGATGATCCACTGTTACTGTTAATGTCACCACTGATGAAAATCACCAACCACTGCCTCACTGTGCTGACATCAACTGTTTGGTCTCCATAAACATTCAGCAAGCACTGTCAATGGGTGTGATTTTTTTCTGCACAGAAGAATTCACTCACCTTTGCCTCATATGTACTTTCATACCAGGCAATATTTTGTTGAACTGCCCCTCTGATGCCATCTATCACAGAGAAACAAAATGTAACAGAATATTGGTGGGAGGATTCAACATCTATATCACAGACATATTCCTCTGACATTGTAGGCCAATATAAAAAAATAGGGGGCATTACTTTTGAACTAGCCCACTTAGTTTAAGCTAGTCACTGAAAGCTTTGTAGCCAATGGAATCATATTTCTTAAAAAAAATTATACGTATATATATATACATACATACTGTAAACCAAAAATTCTTCATGTTTTAACCTTCTGAATGTGTTCTACAGTGCTTCATAGTAGCAGTAAGAGTAACTAGGTAGGGTTTTTTATTTGTTGGTTTTAACATTACTTACCAACTGTGTTCTGAACTGGTTTCACTGAAATAACCAAGTAAGAAAAGCAGCTGTAATAGAATATATATGGTGCCAGCAGACAACATGACAAAGACTGCCAAAGGGCAATTCTGCTTGCCTGAGACCTGCATCAGTTATAATTGCTACTTCATCTCCATTGGCTATACATCAGACTACCATAGATAAATTCCATCATATATTTGATTATAATTTATTATTTGAATGTACTTGCAAAAATGTGTGCGTGTCACATAGTTTCAGTTTCCTTGGATCTCTATCTTAAGAATACACTGGTAAATTTCTGATATATTTATAAAATTAACATGTTCTGGACATTGTATGTATGCACTCATGTATGTATGTAAATAAAATATACATATATGTTACACCTATCTTTATCCTGTGAAACATCATCTTGGAAACTGTCCTTAGGAACTGGAATAGAACAGAATTGGTAGCTTTTAACTACACTTTTCTGAGAGCGCAAGAATTCTTCATCCCCTAGCATAAGAAATCAAGCAAAAGAGACAAGAAATGAGTATGGCTGAGCAAGAACCTGCTGGTCAAACTGAGAGATAAGTAGGCAATGTTCAGGCAGTGGAAGCAGAGATGAGTGGCCTGGAAAGAATACAGGGATGCTGTCCGGATTTGTAGAGATGGGATCAAGAATGTTAAGGTGCAGATGTAACTAAGCTTGGCACAGGATGTAAAAAATAATAAGGGATTCTATAGGTACATTGGTCAGGAGAGGCAGGCCAAAGAGAGTGTACCCACTTTGATAAATGTGAAGGGAAAACTGGCTTCAGTAGACATGGTTCACGTTCCTCATGCCTCTCATGTTCTTGAACTTCTAAGCAGGGGCCAAGAAAGCAAAATCCCTCTCACTTTAAGAGAAGAATATGTCCAAGATCACCTTATGAGGCTGAATGTCTGTGGGGCCCAATGACATGCATGTCAGGGTTTTGAAGGAACTGACTTATGTGGTTGCCAAGACACTTTGTCATATTTGAAAAGTCATGGCTGTCAGCTGAAGTCCCTGGTGACTGGCACAAGGGAAATATCACTCCCATTTACAGGAAAGGGAGAAAGAAAGACCTGGGGAACTACAGGCCGGGGAGCCTCACATCTATTTCTCTGAAAACCACAGAGTAGATCCTCTTAGAAGACATGGCAAGGCACATGCAGATGAGGAGGCATTTTAAGGCAGCCAACGTGGCTTCACCAAGGGCAGATTGTGCCAATCCAATGGCCTTTTACAATGGAGTGACAGCACTGGGGGACAAAAGAAGGGCAACTGATGTCATCATCTACTTGTACTTATGCAAGGCCTTTGACATGGTCCCACACCACGCCCTTATATCTAATTGGAGAGATATGAATTTGATGGCTGAAGTACTCAGTGGATAAATAATTGGTTGGATGATCACAGCCAGAGGGTTGCGGTCAATGGATCAATGCCCACGTGGAAGCCAGTAATGAGTCATATCTCTAAGGGGTCCATTTTGAGACTGTTGCTCTTCAACACCTTTAGCAAGGACATGGACAGTAAGATCAAGTGTACTCTCAAAGAGTTTGCTGATAACACCAAGCTGAGTGGTGTGGTTGACAGAATAGAAGGAAGAGATGACAGCCAGACCTGGAAAGGCTTGAATGTAGGCCGGTGTGAACCAAGTGAGGTTCCACATGGCCAAGTGCAAGATGTTG
>JAOWBP010000001.1:132346250-132358973 GCA_028571105.1 Tragopan temminckii | reverse complement strand
CAGCCAGACCTGGAAAGGCTTGAATGTAGGCCGGTGTGAACCAAGTGAGGTTCCACATGGCCAAGTGCAAGATGTTGCACTTGGGTTGCAGAAATCCCAGATATGCATACAGACTGGAAGAAGAACTCGTTGAGAACAGGCCTGTGGAAAAGGACTTGGACATGTCCCGGTGGACAAAAAGCTGGACATGAGCCTGTAGTGTGTGCTTACAGCCTAGAACATTATCCAGGACTGCATCAATAGAGGAGTGGCCAGCAGGGTAAGAGAGGTGATTGTTCCCATCTTCCTTATCCTTATAAGGCTTTCTCTGGAGTATTGTGTCCAGACCTGGGGTCCTCTGCACAAGAAAGGTCTGGAGCTGTTGAAGCAGGCCCGGAAGAGGGGCACTAAGATGATCAGAAAAGCAGAATACCTCTCCTATGAAGACAGGCGAAGGAAGATGGGTTTGTTCAGCATGGAGAAGAGAAGGCTCTGAGGAGACCTCATTACGGCTTCCAGTCCTTGAGGGGAGCTTATAAGCAGGAGTGAGGAAAACTTCTTATACAATCTGGTAGTGATACAACTAAGGCAAAAGGCTTTTACCTAAAAGAGGGAAGATTTTGGTTAGATGGTGGATGGTTGGAACTAGATGATCTTTAAGATCCATATCAAGCTAAGCCATTCTGTGATTCTATGATTCAGTGATTCCCTGCGGATTAATACAATTGGCTGGATCTCATGAATTTCTGAGGAATAAATTCCACATATCTAAACTGTCAGTATCTAAATGATAGTCTGGAATATATAACATATAAAAAACAAAGAGAAAATATTTTTGTTTACTTCTTTAATTAATAGGTGAAGTTTCTGAACATGTAAAATGATTATATTTTAAGAAAGGCAATGAAATGATAACCTTAAATAATCTGACCTGTTTGAAATTGCACTTTGGCTGTTCATAAGAAATAAAAGTACCTTCAGCTGTGCCATACACAGACACAGGAACTTGAATTATTTAGACAGTAAGCAGACAAATTGATCTGTTTGTTTGTAAGAAGTAGAACAATTGGGGATTTTTTTTAATGGGAAAAAGAAAGGATTCTACAGCTAAGCACATATCCAAAGATTGTCACTGATCAGCAGAAATGCATGATTCTGGAGAGGTAGCCAGGACCAAAGGATGCTCTTGATACCATGTCTTCTTTGTAACAAGGGAATATATCTGCAGATTTCATTTCCTGATTCAGGGAAACAGATACATAAGCACACTACCGCTGTTTTCCCCCCTCAGCTTGAACAAGTAATATACTGTTGTAAATAAAACTGTGACTCAGGAAATCGAGTTTGAACTGCTTTATAAAGGACTCAAGTTCTGATAAAATATATTTGATTTAGTAGTCCATAAATTTAAATTTATTATTCATTCTCTATGTAAGCTGGAGTCAGCCTTAGATTTTCACTTTCATATTGCTGATTTGTTTTTAATTAAATTAAAGGCTGAAAAATATTTTGGCAAATTATACATCCAGTATTTTAGAGATACTTAAGCGATCTACTGCATGGAAAATATATAAATAAATAAAAATTGAAATGGCTACAAACATTTCTAATTTTTCATCTTCACTGAGAAGGCAGTGATCCATTGAAAGTACTGGCAGTTCAAGGGTTGCTTAGTAAAATGGTTCCCATTGTAGAAAGTATTAAGAGAAAGAACAAACGGTGCTGATATTTCTGAGGAAAAAAAGCAAAATGCAAGCCTTTCTACAAAATTAAATTAGTCCTGTATCATGTTAGTGCTGCTCTCCATTAATGTTATGAGATTCGGTAATACGATTATCTTTTATAAGTATTAGATAAACTTAAGACTTATAAAATCTTATGAAATTCAGTTACTCTGATAGAAAATTGCTTAGTTAAGCAAAAGGTCTCATAAAATCTTACACACAGATGCCTTAAACGTAGTTGCTTGTTTACACTTTGTGTGGAATACATACTTTCTGTGTTCATAAAATATAAATGAAAAATATCACTCTGAAAATAGGTGATTTCATTAAGCAATAAATAAAAATAAATAAATAATGTAAATAATAAAAAATAATAAATAAATAAAATAAATAACATTTATTTTCTGGATCTGTATGCCAGGATTTTTCTGGCATGCAAAAGACTGATATTTTTGTTTATTTGCTTAACTTTACTAGTAACTTTTAGATAGATCAAGCCTGGGTCATTTTAAAATTAAAATACTAGAAAATCCTGGATGCTAAACACCTGAATTTACAAAGCTGTTTATCAACAACAAATCTAGTTCAAGAGAATTAAAAGTAACCAAGCCATGCCTGTTCCTCTCTCTGACTTTTTGTGCATGAGCAAATCAACTGTTCAAAAATGCAACAAATAAGCACCAGACTGTATAGGCCTGATATCAAATCAGCTGAAAAGCAGCAGCTTCTGGACTTGCCTGTAAAATTCTGCCTTTTTGGACTTTGTACTTGAAATGAAGATCTGAATATTATGAAAGACAGTGTTCTGTGAGTCAGTGTGCTAATGCCTTCGTGAATCCAACAGATGAAATGAAGGCCTGTTCATGTACAAAAGCTACAAGACCTTTGGGCGCTATTAGCATTTTCAAGCTTGTATTTATTATTCTCATCTGAGTCTTCACTGTAGTCTTGCCAGTAACTGTAATAAGAACTTTAACTAATTTGCCCAGGACCACCCAGAGAATTTCTGTCAAAGTTAAAGAGAGATTACAAAAATTCTTTGGTATAATTCTTGTAGGTTTAATGTACATTATTACTGAGTAGAATAGAAAACAAAGATGAAGCTAGGAAATGCTCAGAATTTAAAGAGCTACCTGGTGGCTCAGGTAAAGTTAACTGAAAGCAGAAAACTTCTGTTGTATTTATATGGTCATTTTATTCTATTAAAAGTCAAACTACAATGGATTGATAACTGTGTGATCAAAAGAAAAGTAAGAAGTGATGGAAAATCAGAAACAGAATAAATTGGCTAATATGATATGAATCATACCTACCAGAATTAACACTACAGATTTATTAATTATGAAGCCAAAACCAAAAATGAAACTACACTGAGACATTATTTTCTTTCAACTACCTTTATTTTTAAAGCTACTGTTAATTGTAATACCCAGAAGAAAAAAAAAAAAAAGTTTATATACAGCTATGATAGGGAGGAAAAATGAAAAGCAAGTGAAAAGAGAGAAAATCAATAAGAACAAAACAGTTGTTGTCCTAGCTTTGAGAGGAATAGTAACAGGTGAGAAAAGAGGCTCTTATGATTATTACTCTGTTTCGTGACTTATAACCCTTGGTTGCTACAGGATATACCTTTTTCATATATTTTAAAATTGAAAAAATGAAAGTATTGTCATTTTCTTGTAGGAAAATGTGACACAAAAGGATAGATTGTGTTCAGAACTCTATATATTCTCAAAATAAAAGAAAGTATAGATGATGAATAAAAATGAAAATATAGTGTTTTCTATAAGTCTGAGGTGCCTGGATGTACTTCAAATTTCTGCAAGCATTTAGACCAGACTTGTGCAGAAAAGGCTTATATAACATAATTATTGTAAAAAAAATAATAAAACATATCAGAACAAAAGCAAACAGTGTCATTGGCCATGCGTACTCCAGGTCAACAAACACTTTAGAATTTCTGACACTTAGGATACACTGAGCTATTAAACTTCCACCTGAAGAGATATTAGCCTTTGAGTATGCCATACAGTATAGAAATACTATTGTAAAAGGTAACATTGCCAGACATACTGTTTACCTAATAACATGGATATTCTTAATATAAGTACTAGGAGTAAGTATTCTTACTGTAAATAAGAGGAGACAAACAATTCAGATTTGACAAGAAGTAGCACTGCGGAAATGAAGAGTCTTGTTTTTGCTTTGTTTTCTTAATATTCTATCTCCTAATCTATTTTTAATGGTGCCCATAATGAGGCCTTCAGCACCTATTTTAGTGTGTTCCCAGCAACTTTAAATCCCACAGTATTTATTATGACATATATATTTTATACATGCACAATACTGTTATTTTGATCATTTATTTATGTTAAGCGATGGCTGTTATTGCAAAGTGTAGCATCTGTGGTTTCACTTCTGGTGCAGAAGAAAAGTGATTACGGAATTATATGCCAACCACACTCGGGGGTATTACAAAACGTGAAATATAACAAAGTTCAGTAAGTTCTGATTTTCCATGGATGTGATTATCTCACAGGAGTCACATCTTGTGATTACCAGATGTTTGACAATAACAGTAACTCTGCTCTTGCTTCGTTGTTATAACAAGAAGATTTTACTGCAGAGAAAAAAGTTGGCATTTTCTCTGCTGGATGAAGATGAAATTGACAATTTGGAACAGCAGTTTCAACTGAGCTCTGTAGTTTACCTTGATTAATCTATCACATTAGAAAGTTAACCTACCAATCAGAGATCCATCTTGGCAGTTTTCTAATCTGTGTTAAATGTTGCTACTTAATAAATATTTTCTTTAATTCCATCTTTAGTAAATAAAGCTGTAAAGTAAAGACTATTATACACAAGAAAGAATCCTGACTTCCTCTAAAACATCAAAACTTTGGGATCTTAATTTCCTAAATAAAAGATAGATTTCCCTTTATGGAATATAAAGGATTGCTATCTATCTAAAACTTCAGTGAATCAAATGAAACGGATTCTGATACTGTACCAAAATAAAGCAGAAGAGAAGATCTGCTTGATTGAAATACAAGATCAAAATAAAACAGAAGATCTGTTAGGATGGCTACAGTATCTGAAAGGATATCCAAACTGAATCTTCAGAGACTGCTTCTGAGACTATTATTCAACTTCAATGGAAACTTCTTCGATTAATATGAGCCCATCTATGATGAGTCAAATCTGGCTGCAGAAAAAGACAAGGTGTTTATGCAAACGATTATATTCACCTAGAAGGATCTCCTAAACATATACAGTTGAACCAGTGAAACCATGTAATTTGGTACAATGAAACTATAATTTGTGTTAAGCAAGAAGGTTCAATACTTCTTCAATTAATTTCAATTTTCTTTTCAGTATCTATTAAACAATATAACAAGTAAGATCCTTAAGCAGTATCAATGACAGGAAAACTAATAGCTTTGAATTCCAATGAAATTGTGACCTTGTGTTCCTATTTTTCTCCAAAAACGAAAATCTGATCTTACTGCAGTTCAGTTCTACTACAATTATTTCTCACTAGAATTATAGGAAAACAAAAAAAATTTTTCTCTAACATTTCAGTATAACCTAAACATAGCCTGAATGGTGGCTTTTTGGTACACTTGGTTAAATGGGAAAATAGCAATTACCTGTTGAATTGCGTGTCTTATGATCTTGGCTATTAAAAAAAGAACGAACGAATAAACAAAAAAATAACAGCACAACAAATATCAAAAACAAAGCTGAGAGATGCTGCTAGATTGATGTAGAAGTACAATTCAGAGTCAAGCTTATCATTTCTAGTCAACAGAAATTTTACACTTTGGATTTAACTGACTAGCAAAGTTAAAAACAAACACGTTTCTTACATATCTAGCACTCTAAATGTAAATAGAAAGTAATTTTTGTGCCAAGATTGTCATTAATTGAGATCTACAGTAAACAATTCAGAAAAAGTGTTGATAATACATAAGTATTACATATATGTATGCCAAAAATCTCTGAAACAATATCTAAAACCAAAATGATAAAGGGAAAATAATGTTTCACTCCAGTGAAAGGACATCTATATATACATATAAACTCCCGTGGTAATGAAAATATCATCAATCGAAAGAAAAACGTCAGCTGAAATTGAGAAGCATTTACTCAGTAAGCTACAGAGAGATTACTTATTGACTGCCTTAAGAGTGTCAGGAGAATCAGGAATTTTAAAAGATTATAAATAATGCTATTAGAGAAAGCAAGGATGTAAATTATGAATATTAATAGGATTAGTCTAGACCTTTGGCAAGGTTTTTAGAATGACACAGAGATAAAAAAAAATTATGCTGTCTGAAGAGTTTCCATGTATTTTAATCATTTTTAAAATCTGATCTTTTTGATTAAATGATTGAAATACAAGCTGTTTGGTTACTCTGAAGTGTGTAGTATTTGGATTATTTTATGTCTACCTTAAATAGCAATAATTTCTATAATTGTTAGCTAAAATTAAATGTACTGAATTGGTTTCTAAAGAATGTGTTCTCTTTCAGTCCTTTGTTCATAGCAGTAAAGTAGGACTGCATTTATAGACTGAGCATTTCTTCATGCTAAACAAACAACTATAATGCAGATTTGGGTACATTCTGTGCTTCTAAACTAAATAAAATAAAACAAAACAAAATAAAATAAAAATAAATGGACAATTATTCAACAAATAAATATTTCCAGAATTTTAAGTATATGAATATTTGTAGCTAATTTAAACTTAAAATTAATTGAAATCAATATTACATTGATGTATACTATTGAAGAGTATAATTCTGCAATAAATCTCTTTTCCTTTTTTTTTTTTTTTTTAGCTTTGTCTGTACTTCAAAGATTTTTTGTTAACTGAGAGTTCTTTGCATCATTTTGTTAGAAACTTTACACTGCATACCTATTTCAGTATATGATTTAGTGATGTGATGTTGCTACGTTGAAGGAATGTTAACTTAGTACTTGTTTCTAAGTGCTATTCCCTTTTATAATTTGTAAAGAGAAAGACATTATTAATAATAATCTCCATGAAATATTAATAATATCTCCACGCAGCTGTCTCCCTTCTTCCATCATTACCTCCCATCCAGTAAACTGTGTTCACTAGTTCTTCATTCTCTAACAACAATGGTTTCTAAGAATGTATGGTTTTTTGAACTTGATACATCAGAAAAAAAAGAAAAAAAAAAAAAGCACGACTATTTGACAACTGTCTAAGTTTTATCTGGGATGAAATTCTTTTCTTCAGAGTGTCTGGTGTTCTACTATGTTTTTGATTTTAGGAGAAAAACAATGTTGATAGCACACTGATGTTTACAGTTGCTGCTAAGCAGTTGTACAGAAACAAAGCCATTCTCAGTGAAGGGCCCAAGGCGCTGGGTGGGAACAGTTAGGACATCTGAGTGTCATGGTTTTATGATTTTTGTTATCAGTATTCCCCATTATAAGATCATGTTGAGCACTGGGAACTAAAGAGTTAATGCTTCAGTTCTGTGGAATGTCACTAGTTCCAGGGTACCTTTCTGTTCCATTCCTCTCACTGATCTGCCTCCATTTTCCATTCAGAGGGAAAAAACTGCCCATGAGTCATAAGACTGCCCTTTCTTTTACTGCTTGTCTCTGTGGTGTGTGCTCCCTAGCTGTCTCACCTTCATCATTTGAGTAAATCCTTCAGTTTTGGATACTCTCTCTCTCATTTTATTTGATTTATTAGCTTCAATTCCGATTATATTGTATTATACTGTGTTAACTCACATTCCGCTATCATATTTAGTAAATTAGTTTTCTCCCTTAGTCCATTGCTGCTGTTTTGTTTTTAGGACCATGTCTGTACCTTTTACCTTTTCCTCCTTCCGTCTATCTCTGTGCATGGGTCAGTAGGTCCCCCTCTCCCCACCCCATTTAGTCATGTAACCAGACTGAACGGGCCCTAAACCATTGACAGAGAAAACCAGTGTTGATAACACACTGATGTTTGTATTTATTGCTAAGCAGTGTTGTACAACAAACAAAGCCATTCCCAGTGAAGGGCACAAGGAGATGGATGGGAACAGAATTAGGACAGCTCACTTAAACTAGCTGAAGGGATACTCCATACCACATGATATCCAGCAGAGGTTCTGAAGGAGCTGGGTGTTCTCTCTCTCTTCTGCTGCTCAGCTGAGAGGTAGTGAGCAATTTCTTGTGCATCACCAGTTAAATACCTATAGTCATAATTACTATCCTTTTCCTTTTCTCTTAGTTTTACCTCAAAGCATGAGTTTTACTTTTTTCCCCCCTATTCTCTCCCCTATCCAACTGGATAGAATGGAAGAGTGAGCTAACAGCTGTGTGGTGCTTAGCCACCTGCCGTGTTAAACCACAACGATATACACCAAACTCTCATCTGATCCTCGATGCTGCTTACACATTGTAGGTAAAAATAGTCTTGTCAAGTCCATGTAGTATCAGGCCAAGAAATTTATCATATTTGCACTATTGTTTCATGCTTTTTATAATGTGTTTTGTTGTTGTTTGTTTGTTTGTTTGCTTGCTTGCTTGCTTGCTTGCTTTTTGCAATGACGCTGAAACTCTTTTGAAAACTAATAGCCTTTTACTCTGAACTCTTTCATATTCATTAAATGTGAAGATAATGACCAGAGTACTTGTCATTTCTACCAAAGTTTGTTTGATTTTTTTAGTCCTTGCTAGGTTAGATACATTCTACATATTTCTCAGTGTTATCTATATAATTGATAACATCTGATCAGATATCTGAACAGATATACATTTTAAGTATATCTGTATATTTATCTTGGAGTAAGTGGAGATGTGTTGACTTGAACGTGACGAGGCATGTCATTTAGAAGACAGTTGTTTCTGCCATTATGCCCCAGGCAATATATCTGGTGACTGGAGAGTATAAAGGTCAGAAGTTTTTCAAGTAATAATATATTTGGATTGCCTACAAAGAGTAGACAGCACCTTCATCTTTCCCCAGTTGAGATGTCTACCCTAATTTACCTCATAGTTGTTTATACAAAGACTTTTTGTTGCTTCAGATATACTGGAGCGGAACCACAAAATTAATGTCCCTCCTGTTTTCCATTGCTGCTGCCTCCTCCCTCCCTTGGCATTACTTAGAATTCATACATCCCTGGTACTGAAGCAACACTTTGCCATGATCCTGTGTGCTACTTCTAAGAACCCAGTGGAAAGACATAGCATCGTGGAAAGGCAGACACCACATCTCATTATGTTCAAAGACAGGTTGAGGTTTAAGCCTCTACTGCAAATATAATGTTACTATGTGTTCTCATGAAAACCAGGAAAACAGAAACGATGGCTGTCTTCAGTTCAAATTTTATGTCATGGAGAAATACAAGGAGAAAACAACACTCTTAAAGACTTTGTATTTCATTTTTAATGAAGCATTTAAAAAAAAAAAAAAAGAAAAGAAAAGAAAAGAAAAGAAAGAAAGAAAGAAGGAAAGAAAAAAAAAAGTATTCCTTCAGACAGCTCCGAGGAATATTGTTATTGAACTGCAAAATTTGTTGAAAGCATTGTAGGTATCTAGAATGCAAGAAATGAGTGGCACAATTTGACACAAAATGAAAACAAAGAAACAAACAAACAAAATGAACAACTTATCAACAGATTAACAACAAAACAAATTGTATTTGTGGAACCTTTAATGGATTTCTTATTTCCATGTGTTTAACAAAGTGGTTATTTAAAAACATCAACAAGGTCATTAAATGTGATCAGTCGTTACTGAAATATGTGTTAAATGAATTTATAAAATTTTACACTGTTTATGACTGATATACTTCATTTCCAATTCTAGCTTCTCTGTAACAAATTGTAGAGAAAGACATACAGGAAAGGAAAATTTACAATTAAAGAGCATGAATGACCTAAAGTAAGGACACGAGAGATGTATACTTTGATACAGATCACTTTTCAAAGCGAATAATTCAACCCAAAGCACAAAGCCAGAAGGACACTTAAAGATGAATGCAAAGCAAGTAAATACAAATCCTCAAGCAGGCCAAATACCCAAGGATTTGGAAGAAGGACAGCTACTTAGGCATTATATTTTATATATATTGTATATAATATAGGCAAAAGTTATTGAAAGGAAGAAATGAGGTCTAAAAGAAAATGAAGTCTGTGCACTTGAAGTTTTTGACAACAGTAGGAAAATGTCTGGACATCAGTCAGGTTGATATGTGTATTTCATATACTCTCTGTAAAGATTTTTGAAGGGCATCTTCTGAGGCTGTCATGACCTTCAATGCACAAGTCTTGTTAAATCATAATAGGTAAAATTTGCTTTAGAAATGTCATCTTGGCCATGTTATGATGATGGAAATACTTTACTCATACTTCATCAAACTAGGAAACTGATGGCTTGCATTCATGTTACTAAAAATGGACATAGATAACAAAAGCATGTGCACTCAAATTATTCACTGTAGGTTCTCTTTACAGTTAATAGTACTCCAGGACATAATTCATTTTATTCTAAGGTAAGTTGGGTAAAATGTTCCCTAAAAGTATTTGTTTCTTATCAACACACAAGAAGGAAATCTTGCTTAGCAGCAGACACACACACTGCAAGTTTTAAAAGCAAATTAAGTAAATTTTAACTGATCACGTATGTTCACATTTTATTCTCTACAATAGTACCATCACTTTTTTTTCAAGACATCAGCAGTTTTTGTTCCTCGAAACACGTGTTTCCAGACAACTGTTCACCCATTGATCACCCTTACTAGAACCAGCACAGTTTGAGCTCTCACATTCGTTTCATGTCACATTTAATTTCCATTGACTTGATTCTCCAGGCATAGCTGCTCAGACACCATCTTACATACCCACCATTGATGATCAGAAACTTATTACAGTTTCACAGAAGTATGTCAATCTTGGAAAAAAAAAAAAAAAAGAAAGAAAAAAAAAAAGAAAAAAAAAGTCATTAACTTTTTTTTAACTGATAGATTAATTATTTTAGTTATATTTGACCATTGCTATTTCTATCTACTTACAAAAATTCTAGATTTAATTGCTGACACACATGTTTGAAATTTATCTGCCAGGTGTAAAATTCATTAAAATGTGTAATGTACTTTTTCAAGTAGAAAGGATTTGATGAGATTGTTCTGTTCATCATCTTATCATCTTAAGGTAACAAAACTAGCTTAAATCATGTAACAGCTCTGAGCTGATATTTCCTTGCATTTCAAAGCCAAACATATTTGATACATTCATGTAATCCCTTATCATCCTCACTCTCCAGGGCGACTTACATTATTGTGCTGGATCATTAAAAACTTTATAGCCTGGCCAGAGACTTATTTTCTTCCTCTGCTAAAAATTACAGACGGTGGGATTCACTCAAGTTAGATTCCATGAGTTCAACTTCCATAATTGGAGAGACATGAATGTCAAAAATAAATGTCTTAAGGAAACCATAAATATCTTAATGACTCAATTCACCTGAGATAACTGAAACAGCATCAGATGTTTTTGAGTAAGATGAAACTGGAAATAACTGATTTTATAATTAGTGATCTACTGAAGATAGTCTACAAGGAGAACCTATTGAGAAACTAAGATGCAGTAAGACTTTCAGTTGTACAAATAATTTTCTACTTGGAATATGTATTTGTAAATATTAGGGTTTTTTTAATAATTTTATGAAGAGCAAGCTTATTTTCTTATTTACAGATTGGGGGTTAAGAAATCCGTTGAACATACTGTATATGTGTACACACTATACCTATGTCACTTATATCTAAGTGATTTTTTAGCTTATGAATTGTAGCAGACAAATTTGGTGTGTGGCAAACTATTAAATTAAATTAAATATAAAGTGTTAGAAAGTAAAATAAATTTTGAAAACCTATTCAAGAATAAGACATTAACCTTTACATGTTTTAAAATCAACTAGAATTTTGATAATGAATACTTATCAGTATCCAATTCAATTGTTTTTTTGTTTGTTTGTTTGTTTTTAAGAAAAAGAGTGTTACTTCAAAGAAATTAGGATATAATGTAATAACAAAAGGAAATAAATACCCCACTGATTACCTCCTGTCTTTTGGTTATTAGTTATTGCATTCTGTTTCTGTATATAGCAGAGCATAATGGAAGTGTTTATTTCTAATGTGATTAAAGTCACAGCTGTTTCTACTTACTGGATTGCCTTAACTCAAAGAGTGTATGAAAGGGTTGATTCTCCATTCTACAATGCAGTTTTTCAGTTCCTCACAGTAAAGCTGAAGGAAAAATATAACTCTTAATTAGGTCCCTCAACAGTACCTTTATTACATTAACATGATGATCATCGTGTAAGGAAAGAGGTTCGTTCATCCCTGGAGTAACACATCTGTGTAGACTCTTTTTTCCTGACAACACATTAAGACAAAACTTTGTAATACTAAGGCAAATTTAGCTTTAGCTTTTCAATTTTAATCTAATTACATGGTGTTTTTGTTTGTTTGTTTGGTTGGTTAGTTTTTGTTGTTATTTTTTAATGTGGCATATTTATTTTAGCTAGGATAACATACAATAAACTGCTTCAGTAATGTGGGAAGGTAGAAGATGCCAAGCAATGTGTTAGAAAGTGTAATAACTAACTTATGATGTCATAAATTCTTGGCAAAATTAGTCCTTACAACCAAGTTGAAGCAGACATGACGTGTAGTAGGAGAAAATGACAAAAATGATCATTTTTTCTAAAGTCTGCAAAGTATCTGCAGATCTGATAAGCTAAAACTTCTTCAGCTAACTATCAACACTCACACAATAAACAGCCACCATATCTTACATCTGTTTCTCAAACTCAGAGCAGTGTCTGAAGGTAATACATAAACAAAGCCAGGAAGGCTATAATTAGCACATCATTGCCTCTATATTTATTTAGAATGAGCATAATGTTGATAACATATTGATGTTTTAGTTGTTTTGGAGCACTGCTTACACTAAGTGAAGAATTTTTGAGCTTTCTTGTATA
>JAOWBP010000001.1:132275712-132295941 GCA_028571105.1 Tragopan temminckii | reverse complement strand
CCCCCCCCCCCCCCCCCCCCCCCCCCCCCCCCCCCCCCCCCCCCCCCCCCCCCCCCCCCCCCCCCCCCCCCCAAAAAGAAATAGAAAAATGGCAACCAGGTGTTTTCCCTTTAAATACATGTTCAAAAATAACTTTCTGGGTTGGTTGTGCTTGTGTTTATAGCAATCTGATTTTAAAACTCTCTTAAATTGCAAGTTAATACCAAAATGAGAAATCACTGAGACAGATTCTCAGCAAGAATGAGTTACTAGAGTTCTTCTGATAGTTACATTAAATATAACTGCCCTTTCTACATTTAAAACTGTGATGTGATGGGGAAAGAAATAACTCAGTGGTGACCTATGCAGTTGAGAAATGGAGCTTCTGATTATGTTCTATTTACATATTACAGTGATCAGATTTTTAGAACTTAAAATTTAATCTTGACACAATTATATTATTTCAGTTGACAATACATCCAGGCTCTCTCCTGAGAGCAGTCTGGAAACTGCTGTATTTCTTTTCCGAATGTATTTCACTGTTTTATTCTAGATCTAGTTCATGTTTATAAATTCTGAGATAGTTTGAGAAGTTTTAAAAGAGTTTGGGATGTCACTGAGAATGAAAAGCATTACTCATCTTCATAGCAGTGCTCAAAAAATATCTGCATAAAATAAACTTGAAGAAAGATTTTAAAACAAATATTGTTACAGAAATAGATCATTAAGACAAAATGTCTGAACATTCAGTGAACCTACACTCACTTTAAAGTTTAACAACACAGGACATCCAATGACATAATCAGTGCTGAATTCTTACTACTTTGTTATTGTCATGCATCTTTTACAGTAAGCTAAGTATATACTGCAAGGTATGACAATTTAGAATGGTAAAGATGTATAAGAATTCAAATATTCCTACTTCAGAGTTCAACTGGTCTCTTTTCCCCTGCTCTTCCCTCTCCCTAGACTGCTTTTAATCATATTCAGTGAACATGATACCTGTAGGGATGCAGAAAAAGGAGAGAAATAAAAATGAAGAGGAAGGAGAAGGAAAAAGAAAAAGGAGAGAGAAGAAAACAGACAAAAAGGAAAAGGAAAAAGAGGAAAAAAAAGAAATAAAATGGGAAAAGAATAATATATATATATAATGTCTTAAAATATTCAATTATATTGAAGCAAAAATGTACAAAAATTATTAATCTTAGTTATATTCTAAAACATAGCAAACTCAGTATGACAAAAGACAAATGCCACTCTGTTTGAATTGGAAGCATTTTCACACATACAGACCAGAAGACCTATGGAGACTTTCATTCTACTGGAAGTCTTCTGCTGTTAGAAATAACTTTTTACATATGAAGGTGAATTTGTTCCATTAATATCACAGCTCTTTTGAATTTGATCCACATCCCTACAAAAGACAAGAAAAATCATATCATGATTAATTTTGTGGAATTTCTGTGAAATGAAGATTGTAAATTTTCCTCATTTTATCATTGAAAAAAAAAAATGCAGAGAAAGAACAAATGTATTGGGTGAGATAGAATACATCTTAAGAAGATACTATTCAACCTTTACCTGTCTCTCAGGGATTTGACTGAAATTCCTTAGCCCTAATAAGATTTACAGAGAGGTTTTCATAGTAAATCATATATATAAAGTTGGAAACTATTTTCAATTAGTCTGTTCCTTTACCTTAGATAACAATATTCAAGTCCAAATGTGTTGGGCTATCATGTTTCATAAAACTGTTAAATTTAAGTCACAGAAAGAAATTATTTTTACTTATAAATTGTAGTAGGTACTTAACTCTATCTTATACCTGCATTTCTGCACATGCTTTTTAAAATCTGGCTCCATATAAATAAAAGTTCAAGTGCCAATTTCTCTCTCACATTAATCTGTATGAGCCCACAAACAAAACCAGAATTACTTTTTATTATTTGTGGGAGAAGTCTCAAAATTTACAAAGGTTTCACAGGAACAATAACAATTTATTTGGCATCTTTTTTAAGCAAAAAACTTATAAAGCTTATGAAACAGGTAGGCATTTAAATGATGTTAAAAAATCCCATCCCACTGAGATTAAAAATAATTTGTCTTTGCATTGCTCGATTTTATATGGACAAATACACTCATGGCTCAGATGGGTGTGGATTGAGTTAAATATTGTGTGGCTTTGCACTGAGAAAATAACAGTGGTGTTGTACACATAAATCAATTTTAATTGGAAGAAATGAGGACCTTGTACTTTAGCAAACACGTGAGTAAACCTATGTCTAAAAAGCAAACCTGTGTTCTCAGAATACATCTAGAAAAATAGACCTCACATAAAGCACAGTAAGAGGTAGTTGTATCAGTTTGATCAGCAGCCTAGAGATTAATGTTTACCAAAATTTTCCTCTGTCTTTGCTTTCTTCAGAAGAGCTTGAACCCTCTTATCTCATGTCCTCAATATAAAAAATCCCATTGAATTATAATAATCAAGTATTGCTTGTAAAACACATTAGAACTCTCTGAAACAGTGGCTTACTCATCATTTTCCCTGCTTTTTGTTGTTTATTCTTTGGTAACTTTACTGTTCTAGGTACTCAATTCTCTAAATATATAAGGAAGTCAAATGCTTAATTTGAAGCCAGCACTGCTGGCATATCTGTAGAACAGACATATGAAACCCTACACAACTCTACTAAAGCTTCAAGCTGTTCAGGTGCAATGTACTCTAAACAGCAAAAGACTACACCTGGGCTAATAATAGATTCACTAGCACAAGCATACGACTTATGAATTCGATCTTTTAAGTGTTCAAGCAGCTTAATTCACAAATGGTCGTGTCATATCTCAGTAGATATTCCTCGAGACCTTGTTGTAAATGATTGGGCAAGATATTTGTGCCCCCTCAAAAACAGAAGATAAAAGGGAGTACTTATCCATTCATGTTATAAAGAGAGAAATAATAAATAAATACATACACAAAAATAAAAAAAACTTAAAAATATTTTCTTCAGATTAAATTTTACTTACAACTGTTCTTTCAATAACTTACATCAGAATTGCATAATGAAAATTTTAGGATTATTTCTGCTATATAATGTTTAGAAAGCAAAATGCAAAATTGATAAAAGATTTCTTATATTCACTATCTACCATACGTGAAAACATTTCCATAATCCATGGTATTTTAAACACTGCAATAGACAACAGCTTTTTCACTGAGATGACTTCCAGGATGCTGATAGCCTAAACCATTGAACCAAAAAATGTTACTTCATCTGGCATTAGCATTCTATAAGTTGACATGCACCACTGAAGCCATGCTCATTTCATCACGGCTATCTATCCAGTTGCAATTTTATTATGTTATTATACATAATAACATATATTCACATTAGCAGCGTGTTAGTCTAATATCATAATAAAGCATGTCCTTTTTATGAACAATTATTTACAAATGATAATAGTAATCCCTCCAAGGATTACTATAATAGACCTCCAGGAATGCTTAGCATTGCTCTCTCTCTTTTTTTTCAGTGTCATTCTGTTATTTTATTATCCATAGAGCCCAATCCTGTGAACTGATTCTGAAAGACGAACAGTTCTTATGAAGTGCTGATAATTTTGTTTGGACTTGGCAAATGCTTCCATTCATAAGTGCAAGCTGTATTCAATTGTAAATGCATATAAAGTCATCTGAAATAAATAGAAAAGATTATCTGGAATTAAAAACTATTCTATAGGCACTTTTACTAGGCTATGGATGTACTGGAAAAGCATAAGTTAAATTCATCTGTAATATGGATGGATAGAATAGTTTATATGAAATATTAAATGTGGAACATTTGGGAATGTATAGAATGTCAAGAAAAAGAAACTAAATCAGTCAATTGCTATACCAAACAATGCTTTTGTATATTGAAATTGAAAGGAATATATTTTTGTACTTTAAAATATACAAAATGTACAAGAAGATAGGATTTTTTACGATGTTTCTTGCTTCTACAAATTTTGCATTTTGTTCAAAGAAGATCCTTATTTTTTGTCAAGAACAAATTTATTCATTTTCCTTTTTTTTTTTCTCCTTTTTTTTTTTTCCTTTGGTTATTTATTTCTTCATTTATTCTAATTAGTTATGCAGTTAGTATGGTATAAATATTTACTGACAAGTCACACTATCTTAAAAGTCATGTAATTATTAATTTATTTACAGAGATGAAAAAAAAAAACCCTTTATGAATAGAATATATATGCTGCATACACTAAAATTTATATAATCTTTGTCCTGCACACAAAAAGGTAACTGTTGTTTGAGGTTTTGTTTTAAAGCCTTTTAATGCAACAGGAAATTCCTTATATATTTAGACTACCCAGGCTAGATGTGGCTCTGGGCAGTCTGTTCTAGTAGTTGGTGACCCTGCACATAGCAGGGGGGTTGAAACTCAATGACCATTGTGTTCCTTTTCAACCCAGGCCATTCTATGATTCTATGATACTGCTTCAAGCCACCCTGTAGAGATTTGCAGTTATGTAGACCTGAACACAGAATAACAGCCACAAATCTTAAATTTTATTTAACAATCCTTTTGGAATAACTTAAATTAAGAAAAAAAAAAAAAAAAAAAAAAAGAGAGAGAGAAAAAAAAGCTATACAATGATAGTAAATTTTTGTTATTGGTAATACATGGACAGTGGTGAATCCAAGAAAGATTACTACAAGTTGAGGAAATTGAGGGGGTTTTTATTACTTTATTTTATTTTACTTTTTGCGGGATCCAGTGCTCAGTAGAGAATATCTTTTGAGGAAAGATAAACTATTTAAGGTATTTATTTTTTAATGCAGAATAGGGAGTTGCACTTAGAAAAGACAGAACTTGGAAGATTTCTGAATTTCAAAAAGATGTATGTCAACAAAACAGCAGGAAAGTTAAAGTCAATGTGTATTTCTCACTTAATCCAGCTAAGCCAGGATTTCTTGTGTTTCCATTCATGTATATTCTTCTATTGCAGTTTTTGACTTTATCTCAAGATAACAGATATACCTAACGTTCTGTAGAGTATGGCTCCACTAGCAGTGCAGTGCAACAAAGCTATACTTAATTTATGTAATGCAACAAAGCAACCTAGCTGAATTTGTACAGTCTTTTTACTAGCATGCTCTCCTGCCATATTGGGTGATTCAAAAGGACAAATTTCAAAGTCTTTCAGAGATTTGGCACAACACTGCAGTTCACAGAACACTCTGCTTAGAAGCAGTTAGTTTTTATTTTTAACAGTAACAATCTATGAAGCCAGATGGAGATCTGTCTCTTTTGTTTCTCTGTGTATCCTCATGAATGCTTTCCTTTAATATATACCACTTTACATTCTATTACATTAAATATTCAGCATAGTACATCCCCTTTACTTCAAGTTCACATTTTTCACTCAAAAGACATTAGCAGGGAAGAAAAGTTAGAATAAGAAGAGCATAGTGGGTAAAAAGTTGCTGAGCGCTATGAATTCCAACTAAAGAATCCAAAGAATTTTGACTTGCATATCCATAAGAGAAACAGAACTGAAACAGATTAAATGAAGAATTTGGTCTTTTCATGAAAATGTGTGCAATGACTGTAAAGGAAGTGTTAAGAAAGGAATGTGAAGAGTGTGGCTGTCTCCTCTGGGTGCTTCAGCTCAGGACTGTTTCTGCATGACTGTTTTTACCCAGCCCAGTGGGATATCTGAACAGACTGGGGGATGCAGATGATACTTTTCCTTTTGCAGGTTCATCAAGTAGAGTCATGTTTTTATGATTTTTTGTTACCAGTATTCCACATCATAACATCATTGTAGTGCACTGGGAGTTAATGCTCCAGTTCCATGGACTGCCAATATTTCTGGGTACCTGATTCTCAAAAGAGAAGAACTACATACCCCAGGGGACTTCACATTTCTGTTTTCCATTCAGAGGGAAAGATAAAACTGTTAGCAGATCAGAGCTGTCTCTTTTCCCTTTCTGCTTATCCCAGCAGCACACGTGCTCCCTAGCCCTCTCTCCCTCAGCATTAGAGTAAGGCTTTCGGTTTTTTGGACACTCTCATTTTATTTGATTTATTAGCTTCAATTCCAGTTATATAATATTATACTGTTTTACCTTGCATTCCAATATATTTTCTAGTAAATTAGCTTTCCTCCTCTGATAGTTGCCGCTGTTTTGTTTTTAGACCCACCTCTATACCCTTTCCCTTCTCCCTTTTTTCCTTTTTCCCTTTTCTGAGGCATGGATCTGTGGGTGCCCCTGCCCCAATTAGTCACAGAACCAGGCTGAAACAGCCTGTAAACCACTGACAAGTAGAAAAGTTGAGAACATTTCCCAAAGATACACAGACACACACACAGAAGCAGGCCACTGACAAAACATGTCATACACACTGCCCCAGCCAAGGGCTTCTTCCAGCAGCACTTACGCACAGGACCATATGTACATAAAAAACCGAGTCCTCTTTCTTCTCTTTTGCTGGTAAGACAGAAATTCACTAGTGACAGTGCACAAGCACACACACAGTAGCTAATCGTTCAAGCACCTGATATGGCCCTTCTTTCAGCATCCCTGTCCAGATACCTCAAGTACAGACACAGCCTCTCTGTCTCTCCAGAAGCTCTGGTTGGATCCCAGACCCCCTTAGCACCTTCACAAGTCACCAATTTGCCAGCTCATCTGGACTGAAGTTTATTGCACACAGCCAACTCTCACACATTTGTCCCTCATTCACACCTCATTTGCAAGTCCCCCGGCCACGTGAGTATAGATGCCTCCACACATCTGATTCATCAGCCCAGACCAAAGAACCTTCCTACTCAACAGATAGTTCAGACATTCAGTCCCCACAACTGGCAGCACAAAGCTCATGGGCTGTGGTCCATGGCCCACTCCAGCTTTCCATGTGAAGCCGTGCATTCACTCATGTCAGTCTATTAGCTGTTTTGGGAACACGGTCACTGCAATATCTGGGAGTAGAGGATACCCATTCACTCAGTGTCTGGGAGTTTTATTTCTTGTTATTTTATCTGCTTTTGTTTGCCTAGTCTGTCTCTCAGCATTTAGCTTGTTCCCCTTTTTTTACTTATAATCTTAATCCAAAACTCCTCAGAAAATCTTCCTTGAATCCACATTCCCTCAATCATTTTCTTTACCGATTAGCACAACAAAGAAGTTTTGTTTTGTTTTGTTTTCTGGTGATTTTCTCCCAGCCTAGGAGGCTTCAATCAGGTAACCTTGTTGTAATGAAGACCCCCATAGTCTTACTGATTATTGTGTAAAGAGAGCTGTTTCCCATCACTTCATTCTCTCCCTTATTAAATAGTGCTGCAGTGGTAGAGGTTCAAATATTCTTAAACAAGCAAACACTCTCCTTTTACATACTCTTACAAGAAGAAAAGCAAAAAGTAGTTTGTGTGTTTACTTTCAGAATTTTAATCTATGGTACATGGATGAAGAAACACTAGATTTAGCAGCCTGAGGTTAGTTTATGAAGAATAAGTAAGCTAACAGAATATTATGAGATTTCAGAAATGCTGCACTTAGAGCAGAAGTTAAGTTTTGGGAAGATAGTGTTTTCATAAGAACACAAAATAAGAAAGAGACTTTGGAAGCATTTATAACAACATGAGACAGTGAGAAAAGTTGTAATTTCACAGTCATGGACTCATTAAGTTGAAAATCTGACTTGAAATCAATAGGAGAAGATATTATTTTTAAGGTTATAGAAAACAGCTACACCAGATGGACTGCAATAATTATTAAAGATGGGTCACACAAACACTGCTTTATTATTTCTTCTAAGTAGTCTAAAATGTTTATTAATTTAACGCTAAATGAGTTTATTAGCACTAAAAATTTTGAGTGTTTGCCCACAAGAAAAAAAAAATACATATTTAACAGTCTTTCTTTATAAAAAAATGCATAAAATCTTTTCACAAAGGAAAACTCATAGTTATTTACAATCATGGAGATTTTTGTTTGTTTGTTTGTTTGTTTCTTGGCAGAAAGATGAGTTATAGGTGTTAAATAATTCTTCTTGAGAAAAATTATTAAAGAGAAAACACCAGCATACCTTTTTCAATCCCTAAATAACCCATGTTCAGTGCAAGTTGTGGTCATTTACCCTGCAATTTAACTGCAGTACACAATTTTGTTTGTTAAATATAGCATTGATGTTACTTCATCTCACTAATCTTCCCAAATACAACATTATCAGAACTTGCAATTTTCCTACAGTCTTTGGAGTCATCACAGTCCTCAGCACAAGTAAAAGAGTGTTACTGAAAAACTGGATGCTGGCACACAGGGCAGAATGATACCGTAGAATTACACAATATTTGAGGGTGGAAAGGACCTCTGAAGGTCATCTGGTCCCATGCCAGTGCCCAAGCAGGAATATCTAGAGCAGCTTTTCCAGGACCATGTCCAAGAAGTTTTTGAAGTTAGTAAACCTATCCTTAAAAATGTGTTTCCTGATGTTCAGATGGAGTTTTGTTTAATTTACACTCATTGCCAATTGTCTGTCAAGGCACCACTAAAAAGAGCCTGGCTTCATCCTCCTTGCATCCTCCTCTCAGGTATTTATAGACATTAATAAGATTGCTGCTGAGCCTTTTCTTAACAGTTCCAGCTCTCTCAGCCTTTCATTATAGGAGAGATGCTCCAATCCTTTAACAATCTTCGTAGCCCTTTATTGGACTTCCTCCAGTATACCTATGTCTTTCATGTACTGGGGAGGCCAGAACTGGAACAGCATTCCAGCGTAGCCCAACTCCCATGTTTAAGCAGGTATACCTAGAGCATGATGTGCAGGACCATGCCCAGACAGCTTTTGAAGATCTCCAAAGATGCATAATCTACTACTTCTCTGAGTAACCTATTCCAGTTCTCAGTCACCCATACAGTAAAGAAGTGTTTCCTGATGTTCCAAGGAAATTCACTGTGTTTCCATTTTTAACCATTGCCTCTTGTCCTGGCACCAGTCATGTCTCAAAAGAACCTGGCTTTGTCCTTTTTGCACCCACCCTTTGGGTATTTATAGACATCAGTAAGATCCCTCCTGAGAACCCTTTTCTCTGAGCTGAACAGTCCCAGTTTTCCCAGCCTTTCCTCATAGGAGAAATTAATCATTCCCTTAATTATTTTGTCATTAGTCTTCCTTGCAGCAAGGGCCCATTGCTGGCTCATTTTTAGCTTCGTGTACACAAAGACATTCAGGTTCTCTTCTGTAAAGCTGCTTTCCTGCTAAGTGGCCTTGGGTTATTCCTCCTCAGTTACCAGACTTTCCTTTGTTTACTGTCAAGAAGTTCCTGTCAGCCCATTTCTCCAGCCTGTTGAGGGACCTCTGGATGGCAGTATGACTCTAACATATAAAACTCTCCTTCCAGTTTAGCATCATCAGCAAACTTGCAGAGGATATACTACACCCCATAACCAGATCATTAAAATATCTAAAATTTAATTATGTTATGGAAAAAAAAAAATGGAGTTATATTGAACAGTGACAAATACTTAGCTCATTTCACAATTTAGCTGTTCCCACACTCAATATATGACTTGTGTATGAACTTGAAATTATATCTGTATATAGAAATGAGGATAAATGGAGTAGAATGAAGCTAATATAGAAAATTAGAGAGAAAATTAAAATTCTAAGCAGTCAGACTTGTAGGTGTTTGCTTACTTGTTTTCCCAAAAATATTTGATTATTTAGAGTTCTGTTATCTCCGATTCACAGAGCATACTTCACGTAACTTAAAAATAATGGAAGATCTAATTCAGATTTCTGTCTGGCACTGAAACAAATGGGAAATAACCCCTTTCATCTGCTGTAATGTTTGACAAAATGTTGAAATTCAGATTGTTTAAGAATTTATTGAATATCATTAAAATAAATAAATAAGTTCTCATAAGTGCAACAAAAAATGGAAATAGAAATAACACAATGATAGAAAGTGATATGAAATAAAGACTTTGCACCTACATTAGTAGTTTTTCTTGAGCACATGCTGTCACAGCAAGTTTTACTCTATCCCCCTGAAGTGATTGTTGTCATGCTTTCCATCTGCCATGTTTAAAGCCAATATTCTACATCATAGAGTCATTCTGTGCATTAGCGGGAAGTCTGACATTTTCAATTTGCCTGATATGAGCAACTTGTATACTCTGTCTGGCTTCAAATCGCTACAGGTTCATGGTGGGATCTGGGGTCAATGATTTCATTCCTTCATATGGTTCACACAGAGGAAAATGTAACTTCTGTCTCAAATTTCAAAGCAGACTGTATCACACAGGAGCTAGTATACCAGAAAGTATCTAAAAAATTTAGCAGAGTTGAAAATGCGTATAGAGTAAAAATTCCTGAAATGAACCTAGAAGAGCTCAAAGATAAAAGGACAACAACTTAATAACTAATTTAGCATTGTGTCTGTACATGTTGTATTGATACAGCTATGTATTTTTTTCTTTAGAGAAAACAAATAAGTTACTGATATGCTTCTTGTTTCAGGCTGGAAAATTACAGTCATTGGAACTTAAGTCAATCCTACTGGAGACTGCTTTTTTCATTAGTGCTAGTAAACAAGTAGTTTGAGGGAAATAGATCTGTGCTTTTCTTTCAAGGTAATTCCTACAATGATTGCTACACATGTAAATGTAGCTTGCTTGTTTGTTTTTCTTTATCAAAGAGTCCTATAGTTTTAAGTTCAAAGAGTTCTCATGATTTGTCATTGTCAACGGTTTACGGGCTAGTTCGGCCTTGTTCTGTGACTAGCGGGGCGGAGGGATTTTTGCAAATCCGCACCTCCGGAAAAGGGAAAGACGGGACCCCAAAATAATTAAAAACAGCAGCAATGATCTGAGGAGAAACAAACTAATTTACTAAATACAGTATCAGAATGCAAGATAACACACTATAATACAATATAATTAGAATTGAACCTAATAAATCAAATATAATGAGAGAGAGTGTGTTTGAAAGGTGGATAGGCCTCACCATAACATGGAGGTGAGACGTGCAGTCCAGTTGAGCAGCAGGGAGGACAGCCTGATGAAGAAGAGCGCATCAGGTGACCTTGCCAGGGGTTATATCTCCTCTCTGACCATAAAGCCCCCTGGGGTTTGTAGTTCTTCTTTTCTGGACAGGTACCTGCAACTGGAGCATTAACAGTTTAACTCCCAGTGCACTGCATGATGTTATGTTGTGGAATACAGATAACAAAAAAAAAAAAAAAAAATCATAAAACCATGACAGTCATGTAAGAAAAACACTATTAGTTCTCCAAGCAAATTACTCATTCTTATTGATCCAACTGATCTTCTCTTTTGGGCTCTTGGGAATATAAATATATGTTCCAGTAAGAGAATTTGTGCTTTCTTCTGTTCTTGTCCATATGGAAAACTAAGAATACTTGCAAAATTTGTAAAAACAATTGATTCTTCCCCTTCAAATTTCTGTTCAGTCTCATATCTGTTGTGGTACCAAGAGAACATCAAGTTGCACAATTTCTTATGGTATGTATGCATGTACCTGCAAACATCCTCCTTTTTGTTTATGATAGGCCATCTCCCCAGGCGTGTCTCATTTTCTCTATGCTTTCTGTGATCTCACCTGAGGAAACAGCCACCACTTTCTCCCAAGATAAATAAAGTAAGGCTATCTAAAATACTGTAACACTTTCAGAAACATGTTTTTTTACCCCAAGCAACACAATGTTTGCAGCTTGCAGGCAAATTATTGTTTTTCAATTGTTGCATAAACAGTATAAAACTAACAAGTTTCACCTGAGAAAAATACTTATTTTATTTTATTAAATTGCCTTTATCTTTGTAGGACTTTCCCACCATACTAAGAAAACTAGAATATACTAATCTGATATAATCATGTATATATATATATATATATATACACACACAATAATAGGATATGCATAAATGTGTATATATATTATAAGGGGTACATATATATCTATGTATATGTATTTATACTCTTGCTTGAGAAGAAATCACTCTAAAATAAAAATTTAAAATATCCTTTTTACAATTAAGTTGCAGAAGTTTACAGTGTTACCATACATTACTAAGAATATTAGAAATTATTTGGAAGAAGAATTACAGTATGTTTGGAGGTATAAGGGACCTCTGAAAGGCATCTGATCCAAGAGCTTTGCCCTGCCAGAGATACCTACAGTAACACAATGCCCAGGCAGCTTTTGAGTGTCTCCAAGGAGAAGGAATCCACAACCTTTTTGGGAAACTTATGCCAGTCTGAGTCACCGTAACTCTAGTAAAACTCACATGCTCATCCTTCACACACATCAAATTCACAAGTCCCCTTGGTTTACAAGTATGGGCTATCTACCACAGCTCAGACACGAGGATCCTGCTATTCATGAGATAGTCTAGCAGACTAGCAAACACACTCTCTTTGCACACTGGTTTGGGAAAGATACAGACATTCAGCCCCTACCAGTAGCCAGCACCAGGCTCAAGGTCAGTAACCCATGAACTCACTTCAGCCTCCCATGTGGAACCCCGTACTAATCTCACTCATGCCAGTTCCCCCTAGTTGCTGTTTTGGGAATACACATCACTCCCACTGGACCAGCTTGGATCAGAGGACCCCCCACTCATTCTGGTAGCTGATGCTAGGGTCCCACTGGCTTCCTGGCTGGGGGCTTCCTGGTCAGGTGGCCAGTAGGAGACCTTAATGTCACCTTTACCTGTCCTCTTTTTAATCTTCACTCATACACTCTCAGTCTGGTCATCATCTATCTCCAGGTGGATCTTAATGCACTCCAGCTGCTTTCTCATAAAAGACAACTCCCTTTCATCTTTCCAAGTCATCCTTCCTAAAGAAACCATATCCCTCCATTGCACCACTCTAGTAGTGGGATGGCTTCTATGACATCTCTCTAAATCCATTAAGATACCTCCCAACTATTTTTGCAAATACAGATATTCAAAGCTTATGTAGGAGTCAAATATCCAAATAAGAAATGAAGTAATTTTTCTTTTCTGCTCTAGGTAAAGGTTGTAAAAATCTTCAGGAAAAGCTGCATCATTTGTGGCTTATGTGTGGAAAAGAATCCATATCTGGAAAATTTTTGAATAATGAGATTTTTCTCATTTACAGATTCTTCTTTTTCTTGGAGTACAACACATCAGGTGTGTGTTGGCTGTTCTAACTAGATCAATTTAATAGATACTATAATTCATTGCAGTTCGAGTGACATGAGTACAACTGTATTACTTGAAATAATAACATAATTTTCTATTTTCTTGTTTTATACTTCTTTATCTTTAAAATGGATCCAATATATGACTGGAGTACCAGTAAGTAAGATCCCTAGTGAAGAATCCAGAATTGCATCCCTTGCTATACCAAGGAGAGGTGATATGACAATAAAACAGGCAGCGTGGTGCAGGTAACCAGCCTCAAACTAGGAATGATGCACAAATAAACTTGCAGATATAATATTGTTCCATCTTCTTTAAATTCTAAACATAAATCCATTTTTAAGACTTACAGTCTTCTCAGGGAATGAGAAAAACTGTTAGCAGCTCTAAAAAAAAGGCTCTCAGAGGATTTAAGTGGGTATCTACAGATGTATATTAGCTGAGTGCTTCTCAGTCCTATCAAGATGAAGAGTTCTTGGTACACTTAGAGGTAGAATATCAGGTCTTCATAAAACTTTACAATTAAGGAAGTACAGCTTCTTTGAATTAAGTAGTAGCTGAGAGAGTTTGCAGTAAAGTTTATATAGAAACTCTTTTATTTATTTTTTTCTTCTTCCTCTTCTTACTAGTATGACAAATCAAGACTGAGAATGCTTCCATATTGTGTTTGTGAATTTTTCTCATACTGTATTCAAATTCCAGTTAGCTAAGTCCTCTATGGATAAAATCAAAAGCTTTTTTTGAGTTAAATACCCTTTACAAATCTGTATTTGAGAAATCCGTTGCATAGCTTCCATCTTGATGCTTTCATCTTGAAGATTTAAATTTAGACAAATCATCCAAGTTCCATTGCCCCTTAGTATTTATATTTTGAGAGGGAATCTAATCAATATCTATAAATATCAAGGTGCAGGAAGCAAAGCAATGAGGCTAGACTCTTTTTAGCTGCGTGTGGCAATAGGACAAGAGGAAACGGCCACAAACTAAAGGATAGGAAGTTCTGCATAAATGTGCATCAAAACTTCTTCATGGTAAGGGCAGTGGAGTACTGGAACAGGTTGCCCAGAGAGGCTGTGGCATCTCCGTCTCTGGAGAGGTTCATGACCCATCTGGATGCCTATCTGTGCAACCTGGACTATGGAACCTACTTTGCAGGGGGGGGTTGGACTAGATGATCTGTAGTCTGAGGCTCCTTCCAGTCCCTACAATTCTGTGATTCTGTGATCTTAGCCTTGTCATCACAGAGCACATAATGTCTCCAGAACTCTAAAAGTGTATTTATGAGTCAGGAAAACTGTTTCATAAATTGATGTATTTTTTTCAAAATAAGTTTTTGGCCATTCTGTTAACTCATTTTTCATTTATTTAATTTTCACTCAACTGAGAAATATTTTTGAAATTTCATTCACAACTTAATCCTCTGTTCTTTTTGCTGTAAAATGTAGGCACATGTCTTAATTAATATAACACTATCAAAAATAAACTAACTTTTCTTTGCATTTGCTATTTGCAGTACTAATGCTTCAATTTCTAGAAAATTTAATAAAGTCTTCTAGAGTATTTTCATTGAATTGTGCCAGGTCCAGGGTAGTATCAGGCTTTATTGCATTCATCTGGATCTCAGAAAATTGCAGAATCATTCATATTAGAGCTAGTCAAACAATTGCTTCTTTCTTGCTATTTTCTGACTGATTTCAGTTCTTCCTTGCAGAACAGCTGTAGTTTCATTTCCATCCATCCTCTGCACCTGTATTGGTATACTTAAAAAGAAATTGAGAAATATATGCAGTCTCTCACAAATATTCTTGTATAAGAACTAGTCAACAAATAAGTCAAATATTTTTTTCCAATATAAATACTCTATTTCATTTTCCCAAGTCAACTAAGTGGGGAGGCATTTTTGCCACTGAAAATATAGATATTTTGTAGAACGGTAAATATGCAATCACACAATATACAGTTGAAATAATATAAGATTGAAAGATGTTTTTACTCTATATTTCTAGCTACATTTACAGTGAGAAATAATGTCAAAAAAACTCATCCTTTTCTTGTCTGAAAAACTGCTTCATGGTTACAGAAATATTTGTTCACATCACAGCAGAGGACAGAGGAAGGTCAAGAGGTTAATTCTGCTTATTACAAGACATATTCTGCAGCTGACTTGTAGCTGTGTGATCTACAGAACTCTCACTTAAAGGCAAAGGCTTAAAGAGAAACAAAAACAAATTCCTTTTAATGTTAGTTGAAACCACTAAGATTTATTGTTGGAAAAGAAGGCTACTACTAGGGGAAGGGAGTTGCCATATTTTCATCTTGTTCTTTGTTGTCTTTATGTTCAGAGAATAGGATAGTATTTTAAAGCTTTTTTTCTTTTCTTTTTTTCTTTTTTCTTTTTTCAAGCAAAATCAAAGGAGGAATAATGATGGGGAAAGGGAGCTTCTATCCTTTAAAAAAGAAAGCTACAATCCGTACCCATGAACACAGAATAAGGTGAAAAGCAACACAATCTACTTGTAGAGCAAACTGTGGAAATAACAAGTCTCTAACTGTAAGCGTAATTAATTTAATATATATATGTATGTATATATATAAAGTTTGGCCCTGGGCATAATCTAGTCTGTGATTTTAGTATAATGGTCATTTTGAACTTAGTGCTTATTAATGATTTATAATGCAGTGACAGCCAGAAGTCACTCCTGGGTTGGACGCACCAATATACTGTCATTTCTGCACACTGATTAAGTGAAAAACTCAATTCAGAAAACAGCCTGCTAACTAATATAAAAATCTAGAACACTCTTCTGCTAATTTTGTAATGTGTAGCAGTTGGTATACTCTTTTCCAGTATAAGTGCAAATACAGAATTTCATGTAGAACTCTTTTATTCCTCATCATCATTCCTGTGATGATTCCTATCAGCCTAAGATGATATTTAAATACTTCCTACAATGGGCTGAATACAGAATTCAGACTTTATGCCTATTACTGCAGTATATGGAACATTACTTTTGTCATACTTAATGCAGATTTAGATAAACAGAACAGAGCAGCATATGTACATCATGCTGAGAAGTTGTTCAGAATCTCCTGCAGGGTCATTTTAGCTGTGCATGTATGTTTTTTATACTATGCACGAGAAACACTTAAACAGAGAAAGCTGGGTAGACCTCCCATCACCAGAACTCATGCTAATTTCAGTGTACCTGGGACAACCAGATGCTTTTTGCCTTTGGCCCTGTCCTTGTGTTTCTACTGCCAATCCAGTGAACACCTAGGCTTTCCCATGTTTCTTCATGTTCTTTGTTTGTTTTCCTTCTTGGTTGGTTGTTCTTTTTGTTTGTTTATTCTTTTGTTTTTGTTTTTCAAATTGTTCGTTGCCTATGATTCTGTTGTGTCATGTGTCTAAGGCTAACAGGATGAGAAGCATCAGGAAAATAGGTAGTTCTACCATGACAGAATTTATTTTTGAATTTTAAATCTAATAGTTTCAGGTACTCAATAGGAAGCAGGCCATTTATTTAGCATGAAATATCATGACACAGTCTTTAATGAGGAATAAGAGAGCATTGATCTTTACCACAACTTTCTTAAGTCATCATTAACTGGAGAGAGCAAAACAGATTAAAATGCCTGCACCACCATTACTTTTTACTGTGTTGCATCCTGTGGACACACGAGCAATGACATCATAAAGAAAGTGCACACAGGATGAACTTCAGTACTTAGTACATTAATGCCAGAAAACAACAGTCTGTTGTCTTCTCATACTAAAACTTTTATGGTTTCCTTATGTTTCTTGATACACTTTGCCATTTCTCCATGGAATTTTGTCACTCATTAATGTCTAATATTTGCTGGTCATCCCATGGAACTTGACAGACATTAGGACAGGATGTAGTTTACAACAATGTTCACCAATAAAACAATAATTCTACCACTGAGATATATAACCTGGTTTGGGGAATCCTATATTTTGAATTTCAATTATGACTCTGATGAGACAAATAAGTATTTTGCTGAAGAAATAGAAAGTCCATCTGTGGCCATGAAAATAGCATATCTTATCATTTAGTATCTATCTTCTATATACTTGCAATTGTCAGGCAAACAAGCAGAAGGAAAGTTATAAAAGCCTATAGTTGTCTAATTTCCTTTTTTTAATATGTAGGTGTAGAAGTCAATGCTTTGTTTGTACATCTTTGTTCTAGTATAACAAACTAGTATAAAATACACAGGATTAAGGGCTGTAATTTCCAAAACCATTGGGAAGCTACACTTAACCTTGTGAATAAAAATGGCTTAAATTTCTGTATAGTGTGGCTCAAAATGATGCTAGATGACAGCTGCATGTCCAGTTCAATGGTTATATAAAACCAGTAATTTCATGACTCTCAATGCCATTTTTGTAAGGTTATCTAGAGTGCAGACTGCCTGGAAATCCCATCTGTCTTCATAATAATTGACAATGAATTTTTCAAAAGCTTTGTCTGTCCAATACGTGGAGCTGCTGAGGGTAGTGGCCAAAATGAGTATCTGTAATTTATTGACACTGCAGAGAGATTTTCACATAAACTTACAGGGAGACTGAAGAAGCCTCAATTTTAGTTCTTGGAAGACCCAGAGCTTCAAAAAAGAAAAATATACAAATGCTTGTGTGTACTTTTACTGAGTTTTGGATGTTTATCAAATAGTAAGCCCTATGACTGCTGTCACATTCCAGCCATGAAGGGAGGGGAAAGTGACCAGGTTAGCAAATCCCCTCGCATAGACTAAGGTGAAATGACACTCAAGATCCAGACAAAATCATCAATTTTAATGAGAATACCTGTACTACAATTATCTTAAAAGTATTGGCACTCTTTCAATTATATCTATCTAAGTGGTGTGACTAAACTATGCAGCTTTATAAGAAATCAAAATAATCCTTGCATTACTTAACAACTTTGAGAGGAAAAAATAAATTAAAAAGGGAGAGAAAGAGGAGAAAGGGGAGACAGAGACAGACAGAGAAAGAGGTCACTGGTCTAGGTTTCAGCATTGGTCCAGCCAACAGGGGTCTTCAGTCTCTGGGACTTGTCCAGAATTTATGAAGTTACAAAGTCCTAGAGTTCCAAAATACCTCTCGAGCTTTTGTCAGGCATCCATTTATGTCTGCTAGATTTTGGCAGAGTCTGCAGTCAACACATCCAGTGACTTATCTGCAGTCAACAACTGCACTATTTAATGACCCATCTGTCCCCCTTGAACAGGGGAGTTTTGGCCAGAGAGCAAGGCCGTTTTGCTCCATAGGGCTTCCTCCTCTGACCACATCTTTAGCCGTTAGTCTGTTGTCATGGCAATGGTCTTACCTTACAAGTGCTTGAGACAATCCTAGGCATACCATAGATAAAGTGGTTTTCTTTGGTCTGCTACACCTGCTCTACAAATTTCCTGTTGATGCAAACATCTTATATTATGCAGAATCTATTCCTAGCTTTGCATACATGCTGCAAGAAAAAAAAAAAAAAATCTAATTACTAAATGAACATACCAGCTCAAAATTATAAAATCTTTTTTCTGCAATTTATTTTATTTATATATATTTATATTAAAATTTACAAGTAGGAAATGCAACATTTAATCTCTGTCTAGCTCTCCTGATAAACTTATTCCCATGCTAACCTACATATCACTGGCTCCTGTAATAAAAAGGTCAGACAGAAGCTAAATTACAAGATTCATTCCACCCAGTATTTTGCTAATTAAGTGCCATGCAGTCATCACATTGATCTGTAATTTAAAAGACAATGGAGAACACTTTTTCCCTTTGCTCTTGAGAACATTCATTCAACCAAATGATAATCAGATTTAATTGGAAGGAAGGATATGTCAAAACGTTGTCCAGAAAGAGTTAAAGGATTCTAACAGGTCAGTGAAAATGTCATTATTGTTAATGTCTATCACAGATTAGAAGCCTTTGGGTTTGTGCCTGTGTAATATCAAACTCTTTTTTTTTTTTTTTTAAATCACACTGTCTGTCAACTATTGAGATCAAAGAGAGGAGTGGCTTATTTTCCTTTTCACTGAGTGTTTTTCAATTCACTGGAATAACAATTGAAAAATGGCTGTGACACCCTCTGTAATCATTTGTTTCCATATTTATCCAGATCTCTTACGAGAGGTAGATGACAGCACCTATTACTTATTGTTTAACTTTTATTTTACTGTGCTGGGAGGAGATACCAGGATCACCATCTATATCTCTATATTTTTCAAGTATAGTGCTTGAAACAGGCTTATTTACTGGGGGGGTAGAGGGGGGAAGTTCAGAAAGAAAGTACAGGTTAATGATAACATTTTCTGCTGATTCACTGATCAAGAAACACAGACATGCAGAGTTTTGAGTTTTTTTAATCACTTTCCTGCACCTGATATTGCTGTTTTTCAAGCTTATCAGTAGGGTTGTGTTCTCCTTATTCAAGCGTCCAACCATAGAAAATACACCTACTAGTAAACTTACACTGCAATAAAGATCATTTTGCTGAAAAATAAATCAAGTTAGCCTAACCATATCAACATGAACTTACCGCTTAGATGTCTTCCATTTACTTAGGCTGGCACTACATTTAGTAATGAGGAACCTTCAGCCTCACAGGAACCTATCACTCAAAGACAGCATGTGACAATGATATTATTTTAACTAACTCCGAAAGCTTCCACAACTGTGAATTGCCTTAAAGTTTGAATATCCCCAAATCGATCTATTTAAGATTGTTATGGCAGAAGCCTTTTTCACCTACATTCATCTGGTTTATCTCTTTTCTTTCAAGTAGACATAATAATACATTTTGTCTCTAAATGAGACTGTACAAAACAGAGAAAACTCACATTGCTTGCATAGATTCTATAATATGCAGTAAAATTATTATTACTTTTTTTTTTTTTTTTTTTTTTTTGTCTAAACAATTCCAATGTTTTCCTAGATTGAATATATATGCCAGGGATTCTTATAAATGAATATATATTAAAAAAGAAAATAAAAATAAAAATAAAAATAAAAATAAAAATAAAAA
>JAOWBP010000001.1:132250415-132260773 GCA_028571105.1 Tragopan temminckii | reverse complement strand
CATGACTTCTGTAATGTACAGGGATAGGTACCTGGAATTGGAGCATTAACACTTTAACTCCCAGTGCACTACATGATTTTATGATGTGGATTAATGAAAACAAAACAAAAAAAAACAAACATAAAACCATGACATATATCTACTTTAGCAAAGGGGTTGGATTCGATGATCTCTTGTGGTCCCTTTCAACCCCGCGATTATGTGCTTCTGTGATTTCATGACTTGTATACATTCACACTCGTGAGGTGGTCTCAAACTTGCTCTGGAGGCATTTTGCTTCCCTGAGCCTTGCCTAGAAATTCATTGACACTCAGTCTTCTTCATATCTGAGAAAGCCAGTTCTCCCTTCCCATTTATCAGAGGGTGTCACTTTCTGCCTTTTTTACTACACTGTGTTGCATTGGAAAAGGTTTTTGACCAGACATCCTTAAACAAGGAGATCATAGAATCATAGAATCATAGAATGCTTTGGGTTGCAAGGGACCTTTAAAACCAATCTGTTACAACCCTCGCTATAGGCAGGGACACCTCCCATTAGACTAAGTTGCTCAAAGCCCCATCCAGCCTGACCTTGAATTGCTTCCAGGGAAGGGGCAACCACAACCGTGCTGGGTAACATGTTCTAGTGTCTCACCACCCTCACAGTAAAGAATTTTGTCCTAATATCCAATCTAAATCTACCTCTTCCAGTTTAAAATAATTTCCTCTCATCCTGTTGCTACATGCCTTTATAAAAAGTTCCTCCCCAGCTTTGCTGTAGGCCTTCTCAGGTACCGGCAGGCCGCTATAAGGTTTCCCCGGAGTCTTCTTTTCTCTAGGATAAAGTGCCCTAGCTCTCTCAGCCTGTGCTCACAGGGGAGGTACTCTAGCCATCTGATCATTTTCTGTCTCTCCTCTGGACTGGCTTCTGCAGCTCCATGTCCTTCTTGTCTTGGGGGCTCCAGAACTGGACACGGTCCTCCAGGTGGTGTCTCATGAGAGCAGAGTAGAGGGGCAGAATCACCTCTCTTTATTTGCTCGCCAAGATTCTCTTTATGCAGCCCAGGATCTGATTGGCCTTCTGGGATGCAAGCTCATATTGTCAGGTCATGTTGAGTTTTTCATCAACAGACACTCCCAAATCCTTCTTCTCAGGACTGTTCTCAATCCATTCTCTGCCCAGCCTGTATCTGTACTTGGGATTGCCCCAACCCAGATGCAGGACCTTGCATTTGGTCTAGTTGAACTTTAAGAGGTTGACATGGTCCCATTTCTCAAGCCAGTCCAGGTCTCTCTGGATATCATCCCTTCCCTCTAGCATGTCAGCTGCACCACTCAGCTTGTTGTAGTCTGCAAACTAGATGAGGGTTCATTCAAACCCACTGTCCATGTTGCCAACAAAGATGTTAAATAACGCTAGGCTCAGCACCAATCCCTGAGAAATGTCACTCATCACCAGTGTCCACTTGGACATTGAGCCACTGACCGCAGCTCTCTGAGTGTGACCATTCAACCATTTGCAGCGAGTGGTCCATCCATCAAATCCATTTTTCTCCAATTTGGTGACCAGGATGTCATGTGGGACAGTGTCAAATGTTTTGCACGAATCCAGGTGGATGATGTCACTTATTCTTCATTCATACTGATGCTGTAACTCCATCATAGAAGGCCACAAAGATTTTCCAGACATAACTTGTCCCTGATCTCCTTCTACATACCTTTACATAGAAAAACAAACAAACAAATAAACAAATAAATAAAAATATAAAGCTATTCAGGAGGATAAATATCAAAAACACTTCTTTATTCTGTGGGTGACTGAGCCCTGGCACAGGTTGCCTAGAAATGTTGCAGAGTTTTCCTCCTTGGAAATCTCCAAAAGACATCTGTACATGGTCCTGGGTAACCTGCTCTTGGTTCCTCTGCTTGAACAAGGAAGGTTCAACCAGATAACCTCCAGCAGTCTTTTCCAAAATAAACCATTTTGTGATACTGCAATTCTGTTATTTCATCTGTTTAAATTGTAATTTCAACTTCTCATGTTTTCCAATAAGTATCAAATTAATGTCCTCACAGAACAAGAGAAGTAACATCAATTTTAAAGAAGGAATATAAAAATCTTTAAATGGTGTTACTTATGCTGAAACACAGCAACTTAAAACACTGAAAATTGAAAGGGAAATATTAGGCTGAGAGGGAATATGATCAAATTCTGCTCCAAATAGTTGACTTCAGTGGCCACATCTTCAGATTTTAAGGTATGTTTTCACATTTCACTTGAAAAAATACTTCTAATTTTTGAGAGGTTTGCTTTTGCTAGCCTTATGATTAAAATGTATCAAGTAAAAATTGTAGTGTGAAATGTGATAACCACTGAAATACAGCATATTTCCTAATTATGAACAAATGAATGAATCCTAACTGCTTTTATACTGGTGAAACTGGTAGTTGATTTGATACTGTCTGCTTTTCCTTAGCTGATACTCTGCTTTTTCATTACAAATATAAGAGAGTCAACAGCAGACCTTAAATTAAGAGCCTGAAGAGAGCAGTTTATATTGAATTGAGGCAAACAGCACAGATGCTTACAGTTAGTACTTACTGTTGACAGTGCTCATCTCAAAACAACATACCACAATTACCAGAGGTTATCTTGCACACAAAGCAGGAAATAAGGGATCCAGCAAGAAATATTACACAAAAGCATTAACTGCTCAGAGGCTGCAAGCTGAGAAATTCTTATCGTTAGAGACTTTATAGGCAATTTGACCTTGCCTCTAGGTCCCAAAATTTTCATATTTCACATGTGCTATTCTCTCATCCTAACAACTGGCTTCAGTAGTGCTCACTGTTCAGCTGCTCTGCCTGCATGTCTTTTTGCAGTACATTTTTATTAAAATATGTGATTATACAGCACTTGCTGGTAAACAAGTTGAGCATTTTATTCACAGATGGCTCTTCCTTACTGCCAGACTTTATCATTACTCTAAAGATTTCACAGTTTTTCATTTTGCTGCTAATTTACCAAGAAAAAGTTTTGAGAGGTTATATGTTTCAGTTAATGGTATTCACCAGACTAGATACCAAATTCATACAACTTTTCACTAGCACATTTTTGGGGGTGAGAACAGAGGAAGGGAAGGAGGTTAGTGCAGAGGACTGTTAGTGGTCCTAGATGTTTGAGACAAAATTGAGAACAGTTAAATTTGGAATGGTTGTATCTGGGAACCTGAGTAACGTTCTATTTGCTAATACTCTTTTCCCCTATTTGATTTTGATTTTATGGAAGCTAATGTCTTTTAAATGTCTGGTTTCATGTCTAGCATTTGCCACTTCTGATTATGCAGACATAATTATGCAGATAAATTAGCACCCCTTTTGAAGTGATATATCATTTTCTCTTTTTCCTAACCTGTGAAGGAAGTGGACAGAATTACTTGCCAAAATCTGAGTTAGATTTGTATTCCATTGAGTAGGGTCAGATTTTTGAGAATATTTAGGCACTCAGCTTCTGTGATAGCAGGGGGTATTAGATGCTTTTTTATCAGGCTGGTTCAAAATTAAATTGAAGTATTAAGTAAAAATCTCGAAAGATATGAAAGACAGTTTTTGGAACCCTTGGATCTCTAAGGTATAATTGTGACACATGCCACACGTCACCTTCAGTGACTGTGTTCCACCAGCACTGAATATTGAGAGAACTGGAAGATCACCATGTCAGCCAGAAGAATATAGGGAGCCTTGAGCAATAATAAACATGTACTCTAATAGTATTTAGTTTGAGAAATATTTTGTACATTGCTTATGTGGGAAGATAAACAGTCTATATATCACATTTTGTAGTTTTATTTTGCTATTATATTGGATGACACTATCAAAGTCCTCAGAAAATATGTATTTGTAAGGAAACAAAACAGTAGAACCTATATTAGAATCATTCCTCAGAGAATGGGGGAAAAATGTTCATTGAGATTTATACAACTTCTAGGCTATTTTCAAAGCTGATTGTCCTTAATAAGTCAAATCTACTTAATACGTAAGTATAGACATGTTTTATATCTGAGGTAATATTAGAAGTGTAATGCAAGGAATTTTGACCCAGTCATGTGAATAAAGAATACTATGGATAACTACCATAAACTCCAAGACCAATAGGGACACTATGAAATCCCCTCTCTACACAGACAAATTAGATAATATATCCCAAAATTTAGAATTTAATATATTGAGAAAAGAATATCCAAAGTCATGTTAAGAAAAAAAGAAGAAAAAAAAATTCTCCTTCTTCAGATGAAGTATTCCAGCTGTATAAACATAGCTTATAAGTAGAATCAGAGAATCATGGAATAGTCTGGGTTGGAAGGGCCCTTAAAGATCATCTAATTCCACTCCTCTGCTCAGGGTAGGGATAACTTCCACTAGATCAGGTTTTCCATAGCCCCATCCAACCTGGTCTTGAATATCTTCAAGGATGGAGCATCAAAAACTACTCTGGGTAAACTGTTTCAGTGCCTCATAACCTGAATTTGAAGACTTTCTTCCTAATGTCTAATCTAAATTTATTCTGTTTTAGTTTTAAGCCTTTGCTCCTTTTTCTATCTCTATAATCCCCGATGAAGAGTTTCTCCTCATCTTCCCTTTGGGAAAAGGAAAACATTAAACACTGGAAGGTTTTTATAAAGTCTCCCCAGAGCCTTCTCTCTCTCTCTCTCTTTTTTTTTTTTTTTTTTTTTTTTTTGTCTATTTCACCCAAATTTTCTCAGCCTTTTTTCGTAGGACAAATGCTTCAGACCTATGAACATACCTATGGTCCTCTTCTGGAATAATTCCAATATGATGCTGTAATTCTCATATTGGAGATCCAGACCTAAAGGCATTACTCCAGGTGAGATCTAATGAGAGCAGAGTAGAGGGAGAGAACCACCATCTTCGACTGACTACACTTCTTTTTATGCAGCCCAGGTTACAGTTGTTTTTCTGGGCTGCAAGCACACATTGCTGGCTCATGCTGAGCTCTTCATTCACAGGCACTCCCAAGTCCTTCTGTTCTTTATCCACTCATTGCCCTGGCTATATTCATGTTCAGGATTACTGCAACTCATATGCAGGACTTTGCCCTTAGCCTTGCTGAATTTCGTGTTGTTCACAAAATCTCACTTTCCAAGCCTGTCCAGGCCCCACTGGATGACATTTCTTCACTCCAGCATGTCAAGAGCACCATTCATCTTGGTGTTATCCAAAAACCTGCTGAAGGTGCACTCAGTTCCACTGTCCATGCCACCAACAAAGATGTTAATATCAGTCCCAATATAGACCTTAGAGAAGCCACCCAAAATCAACTTATTCCTGGACATCAGGCCATTTACCGCAACTGTTTGAGTGTGACCAGCCATTCAATTCCTTAACTACTGAGTGGTCCATCCATCAAATCCATGTTTCTCCGATTTGGAGACAAGTATGTCATGTGAGCTAGTATCAAATGTTTTGCACAAGGCCAGATAGGTAATACCTCTTCTCTTCTCTTATTCACCAACACTGTAACCCCATTGTACAAGACCACCAAATTTGTCAGTCAGGATTTGCCCTTAGTGAACCTACACTGGCTGTCAACAGTCTCCTTATTATTTTACACGTTTTAGCATAATTTCCATGGAGATCTATAATCTGCTCTATAATCTTCTAGGTACAGAGATAAGACTGAATGGCCTGTTGTTCCCCAGGTCTTCCTTTCTTACTTTTTTATAAATGAGGGTTATATTTCCTCTTTTCCAGTCACTAGAACTTCACTGGACTGACAACAACTTCTCATATAGCAACTTCATCCATCAGTTCCCTAAAAAACCATCAGTTACATCTCATCAGGTCCCATGGACTTGTGCATCTTCAGTTCTTTTGATGTTCCCGAATCTTCTCCTACAGTGAACAATGCCTCCCAGTCCCTGCTTTTGCCTTCTGAAACTTGGGAAGTATAGCCACTTGCCAATGAAGATTAAAGCAAAAAGTTGTTGAGTAGCCCTGTTTTATCTATGTTCGAGGTAACCAGGTCTCAGGTAGCCAGGTCTCACATTTCCTTCCAAACAGGGTTCACTATACCCTAGTCTTCCTTTTATATATGATATGCTTGTAGAAGCCCTTGTTACCTTGACATCTTTGGCTAGATTTAATTCTATCTAGCCTTTAGCTTTCCTAACCTAATCTGTGGCTACTTAGCTAATGTCTTTGTATTCCTCCCGGTTTACCTATTCTTGCATCCATCTTCTACAGGCTTCCTTTTAGTGTTTATCCAGAAACTCCTTGGTCATCTATTTAGACCTTCTGGTATTTTTGCCTTACTCTTTGTTGGGATGCATCACTCTTGAGCTTGGAAAAGTGCTGCCATCTGAAAGTAATCACTTGAAAATTGCTTTAGATGCCTACATTGAAAGACTGATCAAAACTTTATATAAGAATTCAAACAATACCACTGATTTCCCTGAGACTTTATTTACTCCCTAGATATCTCGCTTAAAATCAATAAATCAGAAATATTTAATGTTTCTAAATACACACAGTCCTCAGTCTGCCACCATGCAGCTATTTAAGTAGGCCAGTTAGCCACTGAATCTGCTGAGATAAACAAGGATGCACACAAGCATTTCAGCGTATATACACAAGCATTTCAAAAACATAGCTAGCATTAATCATCAGTTGTACAACACTACTGTGTTTACCAATATCATGCACAATAAACAAGGGTTGCTCCAAAAGTAATTCTTCCTGTGTTGTTATGATGGCCCACTGTATCAGAGGCAGATGTTGGTGCTATGGCTGTAGAGGCTGAATGTTCCTGTCAATATGCCATTAAATTTTGTTGCCATGAGACAGATAGGAGCAGAGGGGCAGTCTGACAAAATGTTGTCTGACATGGAAGCGTGTGAAACAAATGTGTGTAACTGAATTCCTCCATGCAGAAAAAGTTGCATCCACTGATATTAATTGATGCTTGCTGAATGTTTATGGAGACCAAACAGAGGATGTCAGCACTATAAGGTGGTGGGTGGTGCGTTCCAGAAGGGGTGACAGTGATGTGAAAAGCAAGCCGCATTCTAGTTGGCCATGCAAAGCTGTCACATCATGAAATGAAGATTATCTTGATCATCTATGTGGTGGTAGATTACGACTGGAGAACAGTGTACAGAGCTGGTTATCAATGCATTAGAAATTATGGTAGAAACACTGAAATATTTCAATGTTTGCACTAGGTGGATCCCACAGATGTTCACGCAGGAACAAAACAAACATTGTATGCAAGTTTGTTAGCAACTGCTGAAGCAATATGCAGTAGAAGGTGGCAGTTTCCTAGATGGCATCATTGCCAGTGACAAGACGTGGTGTCAACACAATAGGCCAGAGTCAACACAGCAGTCCATTTATCAGCAGCTTGTGAATTCCACATGAATAACGACACAACCCTCAATGGTTAAAGTGATGTGCTTTTTCTTTTGGGATAGAAAAGGGGTGATTCTTCTGGATTTTCTGGAACCTGGACAAACCATCAACTCTGATCTCTACATTGTGCTGCTGACTAAGCTGAAAAATTGAATTTCCAGAGTCAGGTCAGAGAAGAAGACAATTTTCCCTTGAATCATGATAATGCCAGGTTCTATACCAGTTTGAAGACTGTGGAGCACATTGCCAGTCTTGGCTAGACTGTTCTACCACACCTGCTGTATAGTCCAGATTTGGCATCTTCTGTCTTCTGTCTGTTTGGGCCAACGAAAGATGGACTACATGGACAACATTTTCCCAGCAACATCATCACCATAGCACCTGTGAAACAGTAGGTCAGCTCCACTGGTTCACATTTTTAAGGTGTGGATACAAGTTATTGTTCATTGTTGACAAAAAATGCATACCTAATGGTGGTAACTATGTTGACAAATAGTATTTTGTAGCTGAAAATTTGCTCTATCGAATAGTATTGTATCTATTGTAGTTTCTATGGAAATAAGTATGAAGTATAACTTTCAGAGCAACCTACACAGATTAAAAGAAAAATTTTGTAGAAAAATAAATATTGGTGATTTGTCACGTTAAGAGCCTGATGGCTTCCTGATAAGATATTTTGAAGAATTTGTATAATTATACTAAAATTTATGTGGACTATTAAAAAAAAAAAAAAAAAAAAAAATTAAAATATGCACTGCTTAGAAATTCAAAATATTTTTATTGAAAGGAGGAAAATAAAATTATCCTTTGCTCAATTAGTAAACATGACGTAGGAAACATTTGTTATAAATGACCTTTTTAAGCATTCCCTAATGCTTAAAAATGCAAATGTTTTTAAGAAAGATTACTCTCGTTAGGAAGTCTGTATTATGGGATGGAAGCTTTTTGTTTATTTTTACTACAGATCAATTTTAAGGTGCATGATCATTCAACCTGTGCAGTAGAGCTGTTTTCAGAAACTTCAGGCATCCGTTTATTCATGTCCCCCCTGGACATAGAAGTTAACAAGTCTTGCTTATTTTGATGCATCTAATAAGAACTCATTTGATGATAGCATAGTTTATTGTGGCCCAAGTAAAACTAAGTCATTAGGTAGACAGTTTGTGATGAGTAAAAATAACACCTCAGCAATACCATCTGGATTCTCATAATTAAATATAACCTTCAACCAGTTTATTTTTTCCAACATCAAGCTGTCCTGTAATTCTTTGGTAGCTATCTTACAGTACTTAATTAATCATTTGTTCCATATTTTTCACCTACTTCTCAATGTTAATAACCTTGCAATTTATGTCTTCCCTTATTTCAACATTTCTCTTCTAGCTATTTTGAAATTTCATTCTAAAATTAACTACTTTATTTTAAATATCAGGTAACTCAAATGCTTTCCAGTAAAAAATACAGGCTAAATATCACAGGAGAAGAAAAATAAAGAAGATAGAAAGCATTAGAATAAAAATGATATAAAACTGATAAAATTTCCTCATATATATTTTCATCATAATTTCTAAATATCCATAGTGGATGAGGCCAAAGATTCATGTTGTTCATATCTGTCTCTAAAGATTACTAAAAAACTCATGTAAAATGTAAAGGACAATCCATTTCTGGAGTCCAACAGTCTGCAGTTCAGGAATGTCAAAAGCCATGTAAATAGTCTTTGGATTTTCCTTTCATTAATCAGTCCAGTACTTTTCACCATACTCAGTATTCTGCAGCAGAGAATCACAGTTTAATAAGATGCTAGACTTTTTGTCTTCCTTTATTTAGTCATTCCCCACATGGAAGATGTTCAAAATCTTCAGTGATTTTTGATGCCTTGCTGATTTTTTTCTATTTCAACCATATATTTTTCAATATATTAGAATCAGAACTGGACATTATTCAAGATGCAAGCACAAGAATTTATGAAGTGATACAATTGTAGTCAAGGGTTTGGATTAGAGGTTTCTGTCTTTTTCTGTTTAGAGAGAAGGGCTGTTATTCACTGCTGTTATCCATTCATTGTAAATAATTTCTATCTTCTAATTTACTTTTGTTAGATCAATAGCCATTTCAGATAAGCTATTTCCATGCAATTAACTAAAATAACTTCAACATCTAATTTCTGGGTAGTCATCTTAAAATTCATGACTATAAATGTGAAAATAGGATTTTTCTTGATTTAGCACTTACCTATACCAGTTTCATTGCTTTATCAATCAACTTCGTGCGGTTTTTGCGGTTTTCCATAGTTAGCCCTCTTCTTCATCGCTCCAAGTAACTTACTGATATAAGCAAACTTGAACATCCTTTTTGGACATGGAAAGCATTGCATTTATTGATTCAGGAACACAGCTAATGGCGGTAGGGTTGGAGGCAGCCTGGGCTGCAGTGACCACGCCCTGGTCGAGTTTGTGATCTCGAGGAATGTGGGCCTGGCAAAGAGTGACGTCAGGACCCTGAACTTTGGAAGAGCAAACTTTAAGCTGTTCAATGGACTGTTGGCCAAGATCCCCTGGGATGCTGTCTTTAAAAACAAAGATGTTGAGGAGAGCTGGCTACTCTTCAAGGATGCCTTTCTGAGAGCACAAGAGCTTTCCGTCCCTCTGAATAAGAAAGCGGGCAGAGGAGGTGGGAAACCGGCATGGCTCGGCAAGGACCTGCTGGGCACACTGAGGGTGAAGAAAGGTGCGTACAAGCTCTGGAAACAAGGGCGTGTCACCTGGGAAGAATACAGGAATGCTGTCTGGACTTGCAGACGTGGGATCGGGAAAGCCAAGGCACAAGCAGAACTGAACTTGGTGAGGAACGTGAAAAACAATAGGAAGACATTCTACAGGCACATTGGCCAGAAGAGACAGGCCAAAGCGAGTGTACCTCCTTTGGTAAATGTAAAAGGAGAACTGGCT
>JAOWBP010000001.1:132213748-132229794 GCA_028571105.1 Tragopan temminckii | reverse complement strand
CAGGGGGGTTGGAGATTTATGATCCTTGTGGTCCCTTCCAACCCTGGCCATTCTGTGATTCTGTGATTCTGTGAAAATGAAGAGTGTCTTGATCAGCTTCTCTGTGTGAATCTGTTAATGGTGTTGACTATATTGAAAAAATAGTGTTTTGTAGCTGAGAATTTGCTCTATCAAAGTATTACTGTGCTCTCTTTATCTGTTGTAGTTTTCATGGAAATAAATAGGAGGCATTAGTTTCAGAGTGGCATATAGCTCTCTACAACTACCTGAAGGGGGGCTGTCGTGAGATGGAGGTCAGCCTCTTCTCCCATGTAACTAGGGATAGGACTACAGGGAATGGCCTCAAGTTGTGTCAGGGGAGATTCAGGTTGAACATCAAGAAATAATTCTCCAAGAGAGATGTTCAAGAGAAGTTTGGATGTACTGAGGGTTGCAGTTTATTGGGAAGTACTGGCAATAGGTGGACGGTTGGACTGGATGATCTTAGAGGTTTTTTCCAACTGTGGTGATTCTATGATTCAGTATGTATATCATAGCATGAAGTCAATACTGGAGCTTAATTTGCTTTCAGTGTGATTTCCTTTTTTAATGCATTTGACTCTTATTTTTTTTCCAAATGCTAAATATTAATTTCATTTTACATTTGCAGTAGGAATTTGGTTCTCAAAGGGTGTTCTGGGAGAATGTTCAGCCCATAATCACTGGCGAATGGATATAATTTAGCTTGTATATATAGTTGTGCTTATTTCTCTCTCTCTCTCTCTCTTTTTTTTTTTTTTTTTTTTGTTTGTTTTGTTTTAGTATAACAGATGCTATCTATAAGGAGAAAATTAATTTAAAAACTGATAAGAAGTATCAGCCCTTTAGTATGATTCTGTTCTATCACATCAGCAGGATAATTAATTATTCAGTTGAAAATATTCTGCTGATCCTTCTGTTTCTTCTGATCTGCTGGGACTTACAGTAACTGTTTTCTTTTCCAATAAGAAAGGTGAACTGAGTAGATGACTACTGTAACTAGATGACTTGTGTGTGCTAAGGAATTAGACCTCACTAGAATCTTTGAGCTGATGTTTTTCTAGCACTACTCTGAGTTATTGATCTAAATCTAAGGAAGAATATTTTTGATTGTTGATTATCTGGGGAAATACATATATTTTAAAATTAATTTTGGACTGTCTGTGTAAGCATAGCAGTCTTCTAGAGTGGACTTCATTGATTTCAGATGTCTACTTCCCAAATGAAACACTCGTTCTTAATTCTGTATTAAATAATACTATTCCTCAGGTGGAAGTCATTATCTGACTACATGTAGACTGCATATAGGCTTTCTCAATGAAGACCGTAGTACATACTTTCTTCGCAGTCAGTGAAGAGGAATAGGAATAGGTACTTATAGAATGTGGATGTAGCATCCCGAGGTATATTATCAGATTGACTGAAAGTCTCGTTAATCTTCATTGACATTAAATAAATAACATTTTTTGTGCTTTTAAATAATGAGCATGATGCGTAAAATTCCTTTGGAGGTTCAAAGGAGAAAGAACTGCAACAGAAATTAATTTTTCTTGACAATAGAGTGATTTTCCTCTTGAAAAGTATAGATTTTAAGAGTGCAGATTTATTTTCTTAAAGAGACATGGACAATCCTTAAGAAGTTGTCAACCTGAAATAGTATCTATAAAATAGCAATACGTTTCTGGGAATACTGTGATTCTCAAAGTTTTTTTTGAAAAAGAAATCCACCTTAGAAGAGTCATATGTCATTTGTTTTTCTTCAAAACCTTACTCTTTATCAACCTATCATGTAAATTTAAAATTTTATTTGTAGAAAAGATCTTGTACTCATTTTCATTTCAAAAACATAGTAACTACTGCTATTTTACTGCTTCTCAACTGAGATAGCAGTGGATTGGTTTCTGCAAGTTGATATGACAGTAGAACACAGCAGTTGTAAAACAATGTAAATTAAGATCCAGACCAAAGGATCATAAAATTTCATGTTTTGTTGATAGTAAACAGTAGATACTTTGGCTGTTATAACATAATGCTGTTGAATATGAAGCCTGAAACAGTATTTTCATTAACATAGATTGTTAACTTTCAGAAAAGTAATTTACAGACTTCCAAAACACAAGTTATATCTTTGATCTTGATGCATATTTTTTTCTGAACTTTTCTGTAGATTTTTGTAATTCATATAAGTTTTGCCATCTATGACATTCTATAGCAATCAGTTCAAAATTTACCAGTGTGATGTGATAAGAATGTCTCCCTTTTTTTGCTGTTATGTCTGTCAGTGTTAATTCTGGATAAATGAAAAGCCACTATTGCTATATGTTCTTCTTATAGTTTCAGGTATTTTTCAATTAATATAAAATATTACAATAAACTTTCAAGGGTATGTGCATTTGCATAAAATTTCCATGAAAATATTTCTGAATTCATATTTTTAAGACATTAAAAATTAAATAGGAAAAAAACAACATTATTTAAAAATTAGATAGATAATAGAACAATTTATGTATGGTTGATGAAAGAAAATTAGAAAGAAAGACTGATGACAGAAAATATAATACTTTTCTACAAGGAATACATTGAGAAATCACATCCAAAGTAATCTGAATGCCCAAATATGAATGTGTAGAATTAGGTAATACTCTTCAGGCTCACGTAAAGCTTTTTAAATGTATCCAGTGCATGATGAATGCAGCTCACTCACAGAATCAATATTTTTTTTCCACACACCGAAAAGATTAACATAAAAAAAAGATGTAGAATTTAATAGTCTTGTTCCTCAGCAGTACAAAAGAAGAAAACAATTGCTATATTGGTATATAGCAACTTTGGCCAAGGCATTGTCTAAAAGCTTTATTATATAAATTGCTTTTAATAAATTATTGTCTTTATTATAGAAAAGTGAGAACAATGTTCAGTGCTCTTATCCCGTTCATCCACCAGAACATACAGAAGCTATATTTTTTTCTTCTTGCATTCATGTAGTTTTCCCGTTAGAGGAATCCTAAATCTTTGCTGTCCCATAAATACCTGAACATAAACAGTGATTTATTGCATTTTAGCTCTTGTGTTGGTGGAGGAGGTTTATGGTGCTCAGAGAACTCATTAATCTAATTCACAACTCATAGTATAAACATAACCTTTACAATATATAACAGCAGAAATTATGCTTGGTTATGATTTACTGTTTGTGTTTTGGAAGGAGAAAGAAGTGTGAACTTGTTTTGTCATATCCAGTTTTAACGCTTATTAAGTTGAAAAATTAATATTAAACTGCTATAAATAACAATCTATATATACTTATTTCTGACGCAAGATATAAAAAAAAAATTAAGATGCTGTGAGAACAGTGTGCTATGAGTTAGTCAAGCAACTTTAAAAGGCATATTCCAAATAGAGTTGCTATTAACCCAAGAAATTATCACAGCAATAAATCTGTATAAAATATTTATTCCTGAAGTTTTCTCTCTCCCTCTCTCTCTCTCTTTTTTTAATTTTTTTTAGCTTACATAATCCAGAAAAGTAGAAGTATTGAGTTGTGGAAGTATTAAATTGCTCTTTAGGCCTTACATCCTTCAGTATGGATATTTTATTAAGATTCATATTCTCACTGAAGTGGAACATTCCATTTTGATATGAGTGGTTGTTAATATAATAATTGTAATATATGTGTAACTTGTAAAAAGTTTACTTCTACTGAATTTTAAGTGAAATCTGAGATGCTTGGAAAAAATTGACATAATTTTGTTAAGTAATCAAAAGAATTATCAGCTTCTGGTGTTTGTGTTTTCAGTCTCTCCATGACAAATTCTAAATATTTAAAGAGATAATACTTATAAAATCTCAATATTTTAGAGACATTTTAAGAACATTCTAGAACATTATCTTGAATGTGAACATAATGTTTTCCAGAGTATTTTGCAAAAGATACATCAATGAAGTCAGTGGAGTATTTGATGGTTAAATATACTTAGCTGATTTTAATGTGTGTTTTTTGTTTTTTTTTTTTTCTCTGTAAAAGTCACTATTTTAGTAGAGAACATTCAATCTAGAAAAGTAAACCTTGAATAATATTTTCATTAAAAAAAATAACATTGATATACTACTGTTGTAGTTTAACCTGGCAGGCAGCTAAGTACCATACTGCTGTTCACTCATTCCCTGTCCCACGGGATGAGGGATAGAGTTGGAAACAAAACTCATAAGTTTAGATAAAATTATTTACTAAGAAAGAAAAGGAAAAGGGAAACAAAAATGCAATTATAACTATATATACATTTTTTTCACATATATATGTATATATATCCACAGTACAATTACTATCTGCCAGCTAACATACAGCTAACAACACAACCACTTGCTGACTGACGTTATACTAGCAACTGACTGTCTCACCACTTGTCAAACAATGCCAATCAATGCCTAAGCAGCAGCCTACTCTTAGCTAACTCCCATAGCCTTATAGCTTTCCACATGATGTCATACGGTATGAAATAACTCTTTGCCTAATTCAGGTCAGCTGTCCTGGCCCCACCCCACCCCTTACTGCCACGACTGTGGTGGTGGTTCTTCCCCGCTAGGTGGCCTTATCTAGCTTTGGGCGGACATTCATTGCTCAGTAACAGCCAACATTTTGGTGTTCTATTTACGCTGTGCCAGCTGGAACCAGGGCAACTGTTGTCAATAATAACAAGAAAAGTAATGAAAATAATGCAAACTCTTGTTCAGGAATTATTACAGTAATTTTATTGCAAAATATTGCTCTCATATTACGAGCAAATCTACAACTCACAAAACTACAATTCACAAAAAAGCACTAAAATTACGATTTAAAACTCTATTGAAAAGATTTTATTATTGAAAGTCTTTAATTCATAAACATATTTTCTTCAAACATAATAATTCCTTCAAACCACAACTGAATAATATAAAGAGCATAGTCAGGACCCTGAGCTTCAGGAGTGCGAACTTGCATCTGTTTAAGGAATTATTGAATAAGGTCCTCTAGGAGGCTGTCTTTAGAGATAAAGGAGTAGAATAGAACTGGCAGCTGTTTAAGGATTTCTTTCTGAAAGAACAAGAGCTCTCCATTCCCCAGCATAAGAAATCAAGCAAAGGAGGCAGGAAACTGGCACGGCTGAGCAAGGACTTGCTGGTCAAACTGAGAGAAAGAAGGGACATGTACAGGCAGTACAAGTAGGGATATGTGCCTTTGGGGGGAATTCAGGCATGCTGTCTGAACATGCAGAGATAGGATCAGGAAAGCCAAGGCACAGACGGAACTAGGCAAGGGATGTGAAAAATAACAAGGTGTTCTATAGGTATATTAGTCAGAAGAGACAGACCAAGACACAGACATATATCAGACATCTCCTGTCTGATATATGACAAGAGAGAACTGGCTACAACAGACATGGAGAAGGCTGAGGTACTCAACAAGTTCTTTGCCTCAGTCTTCACTATCAGTCAGGCTTACCACGTCTTTCAAGTCCTTGAACTCTTGGGCAGTGGTCAGGGGAGTAGAGTTCTTCTCACTGTAGGAGAAAGGCAAGTCCAAGACTGCTACATGAGGTTGAATGTGTACAAGTCTACGGGGCTGAACAACTTACATCCCGGGGTTCTGAAGGAACTGGCTGATGTGATAGCCAAGCCACTCTCCATCATAATAGAAAAGATATGGCAGTCAGATGGAATCCCCAGTGACTGGGAAAGTGGAAACTTAACTTTCATTTTTAAGAAGGGGATAACAGAAACAGGAAAACTGCATGCCCATGAGCCTTACCTATGTGCGAAAGTCAAGGTACGGATCTTCCTAGAAGCTACACAAACATGCATGTACAATGAGTAAATGAACCAAGACAGCCATCCTTCACCAAGGGCAGAACATGCCTCACCAAAGTGGTGGCCTTCTGAGATGGAGTGCCAGAATTAGTGAATAAAGAAAAGCAACTGATGTCATCTATATGGACTTGTGCAAGGCCTTTGATGCAAACCCATGCCACATCTTTATCTCTAACTTGGAGAGATATGGACTATGCAATGAATAAACAATTGATTGGAGGATGATAGCCAGGGGACTGTGGTCAGAAGCACTGTGTACAGGTGGAGGCTGGTGAGGAGTGTTGCTCTCCAGAGATCTTGTGACTAGTGCTCTTCAACGTCCTTATTACTGACATCAGAAGTACAATCAAGTGTACCTTCCACAAGTTTGTGTACAAGCTGAGTGGTGTAGTTGACTCCGTAGAAGAAAGGAATGCCATCCAGAGAGATATGGACAGGCTTGAGAAGTGAGCCTGTTGGAACATAATGAGATTCTCCAAGTCCAAGTGCAAGGAGTTGTATTTGGATCTGGGTAATTCCAGATATGAGTACAGTCTAGAGCTGATTAAGAAAAACTGCAGAAAAGGACTTGGGGGTCCTGATGGACAAAAAAAGCTGAACATGAAAGATACTGAATTTCTTCAATTTGGAAGAAGACTGTGGAAGGTCATCTGATCTAGCTACCCTGCAATGAAGAGAAACATCTACAAGCTAAATATGATTGCTCAGAGCCTAATTCAGCCTCACTTAGAATGTGTCCAGAGACAAGGCACCTCTCTGAACAACTTGTTAAAGAGCTTCGCTACCATTATTGTAAAAAACTTTTTCCTTATACCCAATCTAAATCTCCCTCTTTTAGTTAGAAACCACTTACCCTTGTCCTGTCATAACAGACCCTGCTAAAGAATCTGTCCTCTTTTTTCTTATAACCCCCTTTCAAATAGTGAAAGGCCACTATCAGGCCTCCCCGGAGCCTTCACTTCTCCAGGCTAACAGCCCAAGCTCTCTCAGTCTGTCTGCATAGAGGTAGTGTTCCATCCCTTGGATCATTTCTCTGTCCCTACTATGGACATGCTCCAACAGGTCCACATCTCTCATCTATTGAGAACTCCATATCTGGACACAGTACTATAGATGAGATCTCACCAGCACAAAATAGACAGGATCACATCCCTTTATCAGCTGATCAAGTTTCTGTTGATGGCTTTCTGGGCTGTGAGGTCACACTGCTGGCTCGTGTCCAGCTTATCATCCATCACTACCTTCAAGTCTTTTTTGACAAGGCTGTGATCTTTCCTTACATCCCCCAGATTGTGGAGGATTGTCCAGATTGGTAGTGGAGGTTGCCACAATTCAGGTGTAAGGCCCTGCACTTTATTTTCTTGAACTTCATGAGATTCTCCTGGGCCCATTACTTGAGCCTGCCTAGGTCTCTGTGAATGGAATACTGTTCCTCCAGTGTTCTAACTGCACCACAAAGCTTGGTGTTATTCACAAACTTGCTGAGGGTGCACTCAATCCCACTGTCAGTGTTGCTAATGAATACATGAAAGAGCGTTGGTTCCAGTACAGAAGCCTGAGAGATGCTACTTCACTGATTTTTTTCAGCACCGAAGTGAATCTGACAGGTCATTAGTTCCCTGGGTCTTCCTTTTTACCTTTCTTAAAGACAGTTGTGACATTGCCTTTTTTCCCAGACACCACGGACTTTTCAAATATCGAGAGTGGTTTAGCAACTACATCAGCTAATTCCCTCAGAACTTCAAGATGCATCACTGTTTGCAATGCGACAAATTCTGTACATCTAAGAAGCTCATTTTCAAGGTTCTACCACTCTAATACATATTACAGCAATGTAACTCCATGAATGCTATATGATTTTAAAATACATATATTAATTTTCAAAGTTAACTGTTACTAATTATTCATCTTTACTTTCAAGCTATGAAAGGAAGGAAGAAATAAGATCCATCTCTTCAACAGTTATTAAGAAGATATAATTAAAGCTGTATCAACATTGGAAGAAAACAGATCTTTAAAGATTAGTTGCTAAAAAAAAACGTCAACAAACAACAAAAAACATTTTAAATAAGTGATTTAGTAACTTAGAATGTTAAAATACTTTAGCGAACTTTCATGTCTTTACATATACTGAGTAATACATTATTTCAAAAGTAAAACAGAATGTGTTTGGATGGCTCTGGAAAAATTTTCTATAAAATGTGAGGACACAACAAGTGCTCGCAAAGAGTTTTAAGTAACAGGATGGTTTAACCTGAAATTCACTAGAATTTGGCAGATAATTTCCTTACAATCTGTTTTATATTTCCATATGAAAGGTGAACTGTAAAATACATAAGCTATTTTCTTTTTATTGCTTTTTTGGACAGTGTACTTTCCTTTCTTTCACAAATGATTAAATATTAAAACAAACCTTTAACAACATAGTGACAGATGTTTTCAGCTATAAAATATTCTAGAATCTATTTACTGAGTTAATAATTTTCCATTTCTTCTAGCAATGGGAGAAAAACTCACTATGAATTCTGAAAAAAAAATGTATTGTGATCTGTTGGACCCAAGCATTACAGAGCTTTATAATCAATTAATAAAGTATGAACTCTAATGTTGTAGTATTGAGAGTTGGGCTAGAGAATTACAATGCACTAAGTGAAGTGATCTAACTGATAAAAAAGTATTTTCTTATGTGCTTACTCTACTAAGTCGACAATCAAAACTGACACTGACATCAAAAAAAGTGTTATATAGAGCAAGCCAACCTAAATCTAAAAATCTTAAGAGTGCATTTAAATATTTTAACATCCATAAATCCATAAATAAATCCCTATTGTGTTATACAGATCTGCAGATATATTTCACTAATACCTGAAAGCCAGAAATAAAAAAGACAACTGGCTTATGTCTTTGGTAAATCGAGTTTAATCATTCAAACCTGAAGATAAATGATTTAGATCAGATGGAAGACATTTTATGACAGGGTTGTTTCCTATCTAAAGTTAATCATAGCAAGTATGATTTCATGTAATGCTACACCAATCTATTCTTGTCATTCATACCAAAAATGTTCGAGCTGAAGAAAGTAAAGAACAAATATTCCAAATACACATTTCAAAGTTATATATATCAATGTCACATGTACATTTTCCTACTGATTATCAAAATAATTTAGCTGACAGAAATAAAAATATGCTATTTTGCATTCTATTTATGTATATTTGTTATTGTTCTTTGTGTTGTCTTTTAAAAAGAATAATATATAATTTTTAAATAAAGATCAAATTAGTGAGAAAAACAATTATATTGATTCTTCGGAACAACATTTTGAAAACTTTTTTTGCTGCAAGCAAACTGTATTACTAACTTCCCCAGAGGAGAAGTGAACACTCATTAAATATAGAGTGCTGATTTACTTGTTTTTAGCATTGTACTGATTATCACATAGAATCTGTCCTTAGAAATACTTTCTGTAGATAATGACATTATGGATATGTGACATATACTATTTCTACCCTTTAAAAAAATTAACTTACTTGACAATAATTTTTGATTGACTCAAAACTCCTTCAAAGAAACATAATCAGCATGCTTTTTTACATCTTGACCTTCATGTATCCTAAGAAAGGCACACTGTGGGCTTAAATGAACAGATCTAGGAGTAATTCTGAGGCATCACCAACTGTGCTTCACAACTCTAGCTCTAAGTGGGAATATTATGTAGGAGTGCCGTACACAGCCCAAGTTCCTTCACTAAAAAAAAGATCCTAGGTATCTCAGGCTCTAAGTATTCCATGAGATACAAATGCACCTAGGAAGTTAAGGCACTTATTTTAGGCCAATGTGGGCTTTCAGATTATTTAATTCAGAACTTCATTGAAAGGTTGAGATAAAAATCAATACTGGATCTATATAGTTGTATTTCTGGTCTTTCAGTATCTGAAGGCCAGATTTTGTTCATTTTTCTCCCACAGACTAATTCTTATCTTTCAGTAGCATGCCTGGAGTGGCATTCACTTCATATACTCCTAGACATGTCAACATCAGTTTAAGATAGTTGTATAAACCTCCCAAAGGAAAGGGATAAATATCTCCAAAGGAGCAGTCATCCTAACAGAAGACAAATCTATAAGCCAAAGCAGATGACTATTTCTTTTTCTACATTTCTAGTGCAACCCCAACTTCAGGATATATGTCTCATTCAGTGATCCAACCCCCGTATGTTTCAAATTAAATACTTCAAACCTTCTGAGGTCCCTCATTACGTTCTCAGAGCTCTCCCAATCTGATTACTTCTTAAGGTCTTCCAAGACAATTTGGCAGGAAGAAACACAAAAGTAGGAGAAAACAATTTTTTGAGTATTTCTACTTTATTATTAAAGCTACTGAGAATTTACAGGCAAGCTGTCAGCTTTCTCTCTTTTTACAATTCAGAGATTCACCGGTATTTAAGACTGAACTAAATTCTTCCTCCTCCCTCTTGCCAAAGAGTCCTTGACTACAGTGGAAGATTCTACAAAGGATATGCCCTGTTTTGAAATAGAGCAATCCTCCTCTTCCCACGCCATATATTCACACAGCGAAGGAACAAGTCTAGCAGCCCAAATCTACAAATACCTTGGAAATTTACTACAGAGGGGATTTTTTTTCCATGTCCAACAGGTGAGTAGTTGACAATGCTCAAGTGGCTCTTAAGCAGTCTTCCACTAGATGTGAGAGACCTTCCTTGTACTGGACTACAGAGTTAAAATATAGTACAAGAGGATGTGCTTGTGCAGTCATTATTTCCACAGATCCACAGATTGTGTCAAAGAGCTCACTACATGAATTCTAAACCCATTTGTAATACTGTGAAAAAAAAAATAATCCTGCATAAAGATTATTCTACTTTAAGTAAAATCCAAGTATCACCTTGTTCATCTTTCCACTATGAGTCCAAAAGCAGATACAGCCTTGATCTAGATATTGACTGGGTATAACAATGAGGACTGCAACATCAACTCATGCTGCAAAATTTTGTACCACTATGCAGTGGTAATTTGTTAGGGATGGTAATGATAAGGCACTTAGGTTGACTACATTTCTGCAAATTCTTGAATGCATAGCACTCCTCTGCATACTAGAAAAGGAACACAGCTGGCTGCTTGTTAAGAAGCTGTTACTATAGTGGAATCATAAGAGTTTCCATACTATACAGCTACATTTCTGGAGTGTAAGAATAGTTTTGCAGCTTGGCTGCTGCTGTTGTTTTTTGATTAAGATAAGACTGTATCACTGTCTTTTTACTAGAGATAAAAAATCTGTAACGGACAATGGTCTGTTGCTAAGATTGCTTATGTCACCCTTGAAGAAAAAGTTGGGGTTCAAAAATGAACTGCCAGTTCTATCTCAAATTCATTTTCTACTAGAAGAAAAGCTGGCAGCACTACTGGAATATATATAACTAGCTGTTTATTCTTGACATTATAGCCCTATATATTGCTCATGGTAGCAAATTTTTCCTTCAATGTCAAGATTTTTCTTTACCTGCCTACCTTGTTCCCTTTCTCATCCATTATCTTTGCTTCTCCTCTTTTCACCCTTGTATAGCAGTTTTCCACAAAGAGAGAAGCCCATATATCTCATTATTTCACATTTTCCTCTTCACAGATGGTAACCCCACCTGCAGATCTGCCCTTTTCATGCCGTTACTAACTTCATGCCCTGTTTAAACTCTGTTATGTTTACAACCAGGTCACCTGCTGAGGAAATGGCTACTTCTGACAAGACTAAATCTCCTATTGAGTAAATGAGCTACAGACACAGAGGCCCAATTATTATTAAGTGTTAGCATAAGTGTAATTATAAGTAGAATGTTTCATTATAATACATCTGTTGAGGCTTTAATGCATCCCAGCAATGTGCTTTATTAATAAGCTGTACAGAAATGCTGACTTTACAGTTTTCTGGATCACATTTATGATAACAAACGAGGTTATGAAAATGAATTCACTACAGGAGTCCTACTGTGTTAGTTACTATGATTCACAAGTTTATTATGGTAATAAAGCAACATGAGACAATAATGTTGGAAACTGGAATACACTAATGATGCTTCATATTGTTCCAAAAACATTATGCAGAAGTGGTAAAAAATGTTATGACTTGCAGATAGTCAAACGTAGCAGATGTCACACTACTGAATAAAATGCGTGAGAGACACGCTGTTAGCTTGTGCATCAATTGCTGTTTCCTGCCACAGTCTTCTTAAGAAAAGAAAATATGCCACTTGGTTGATTGAAGGAAAAAGACTTTATATTATCTCTTATCGATTTCTAAATTATTATTTGAGTAAGGAACAGTGTGATATCTTCACCTGATGTTTTGTACTTAAATTTATTGATACTTGGTAAACAGGTCTCTGAAGTAAAATTGTTTGAAGGCAGTGCTCCAGCTAGTCTTAAAGGTGTGTTCAAGGTAACTGGTGGCTAGTTAAAATTCTTCAAGTGAAGCCTATCTCCAATGGATATAAGGAACAAGATTTAGGAAATAAGAACAAGATAGATAAGAACAAGGGAGATTTGCGATGCTCCTCCCTGTTTTGTTTGTTTGTTTGTTTGTTTGTTTGTTTGTTTTTAATAATGGCAAAGACACTTCTATATGACACTATAACATATTGTGCTTAATTTACTAGAAACAGTGTTCCAGCAAGATTCACTCAAGAGAGGATTGTTTGGAAATGAAAGGTACATTTGAGACATGAATTTTGAATAATTGCACTGCAAACAAGTACCCTCATTGTTCATGCTGCTTAATAATTAACTGTATCTATGATTTTGCTTTCAACCTTTTCAAATAGTTTATTCCAAGAAAATTTTTTTCTAAAGAGTATTATTCTTAAGGATTGTGGACGCTAATTAATATGTTATACTTACTTTGAGGACCAAGTTTTGGTCTCTTGTTCTCTTTTGCTTAACAATCAAGATTCCTTGCCATTAAGAGTGTCACTATCAATATGGTGTAGAACATGATGTCCTACAATTTTAGCCTTTCAAAAATTATTTCAAAGATTGTAGTTACTAAGTTGCTCAGCTATTCATCACACTAAAATCTGAAAAGGTGCTATATAGAATAAAGGGGCTTTACAGATTTTTCTGTTTGTGCCTTATGTGAACAAACCTCCAAACCTCTTCTGCTTAAGATTATAGAACACTAGAGAAGTGGCATAGTGTGACTTTGATATTCAGCTTATTAGAGACATCTGGAAAACATTCATCCACTTGGACTTCCGAAAATCACATTAATTGCATTGTTTTGTTATAAAAACTTGTTTTGGAGTACCAGTCATGTCCAAAAAGTTCCTTTTAAAGCCTTATGAAAGTGATTCTACTCATTATCTCAGTAAATAGTATTGAAATTTCATAGTGGGAACAGACAATTCAACAATTATTACAGATCTCTGAGTGTTTCTCTTAATTGTCACTACCAAAAACATAAACGGATTAAATGTTTGCTTAGTCACTCTCATTTAAACAACAATGTGATTTGAAAATAACGGTAATATGCAGCAGGAATCTTTGGTCCACAGGAGATAACCTCTTCAAGACTAAACCTTCAATTAATTATGGAATATGTGATAAGCATATTCACTACTTTTAACTTAAGGTTCATTTTCACATGATTGGCAAGGTGTGAAGAGAGAATAAGGAGTTATCTGATACTTTTTCCTAGAATTTATGTTAACTATCTCAAGATACCTTACCTGGAATTCTGCAAAGACTTTGACACGATCCCACACTGCATCCTTATGTCTAAGTTGGAGAGATATGGATTTGAGGAGTTGACTATTCCATGGAGAAAGAAATGTTTGGATGGTCACAGCAAGAGTGTTGTCAACAGTTCTGTGTTCAAAAGGCAGCTGGTGATGAACAGTGTTCCCCATGATTCCATTTTGAAATCAATGCTCTTTAAAATCTTTATCACTGACATAGACAGTGAAAATGAGTGGACTCTCAGCAAGTTTGTGGATGATGCTAGATTGAGTAGTGCAGTTGACATGACAGAAGGAAGGGATGCTATCTAAAGGGACCTGGGCAAGCTTGAGAAGTTGGCTCCTGAGAACCTAATGAGGTTCAACAAGGTCAAGTGCAAGGAGTTTCACTTTGGTTGCAGCAATCCTAGGTAAGTGTACAGACTGGGAGAGGAACTGATTGAGAGAAGCCCTCCAGAGAAGAACTTTGGGGTCCTTGTGGATGATAAGCTTGATGTGAGCCAGCAGTATGTATTTACAACCAGGAAGGCCAACAGTTACTTGGACTGCATTGAAAGAGGTCAGCAGGGTGAGAATGGTGATTGTTCCTCTCTCCTCTGACCTTAAGAAGTTCAATTTGGAGTACTGCATTCTGGCCTGGGGCCCTAAGCAGAAGAAGTGGAGCTCTTGAAGTGTGTCCAAAGTAGGATTGTGAAGATTAGCAGGGGGCTGGAGAACACCTTCTATGAAGAAAGGCTGAGGGAGATGGGCTTGTTCAGTCTGGAGAAGAGAAGGCACTGGGAAGACCTAATTCTGGCTTTCCAGTACTAAAATGAGTTTATAATCAGGAAGAAGGTAGAATTTTACATGATATGATAGTGACAGGACAAAGGGGTAGGGGGGTGGTTTCAAACCTAAAGAGGTGAGATTCAGATTAGATTTCAGTGGGAAGTTCTTTACTGAGAGAGGGGTGAGGTGCTGGAACAAATTGCCCAGAGAGGTTGTGGTTGCCCCATCCCCGGAGGCATTCAAGACCCCTAGATGGGGCCCTGGGCAGCCTGATCTTGTGGCCGAGAAGTCTGCTTGTTGCAGGGGTTGGAACGATATGGTCTTAACTGTCTCTTCCAACACAAGGCATTCTTTGATTCGATGATACTTGAGGAGATGCAAGGGTTCACAATTTCAAATTTGTTGTCCAGTTGCAGAATACTCATAGCATTTGTTTATGAGACATTAGCGTGTAGAAATACTTCACGCATTTCTCTTTAATATATCACTCTCTATTTGTCTCCATATGTCTTGTAAAGAAGTCCTTTATTATATCTAACTTAGACTGTAATATACCCATCCTTTAAAATTTATTTGCATATAAAATATGCAATATTTGCATATAATAATATGTTTGGGTTTTTTTGCAAGAATCAAAGAATCAGATCATTAATCAAGTTTCATTGTATTGTAGCAATTTATTCTTGTTACTTAGCCAAATTATATTAAATTGATTGGCCAGATTATCACTGTCTTCAAAACCTATAATAATTCTCTTAGACTTCTATTCCCACAGGAACACTTTAAAATGAGCTTTGGTTTACTTTGTGATAACTGTACTAACCTCTTGGCATTGTCAAAGACCATGAGCTAGGAATATTCTGCTCTAGGGAATTGATGAGTACTCCCTTGTGCCTCAATTCTATTTAGTCTAGCATAAAATTAGTAAAACTGCCAAATTCTTTTTCAGTCTTTTGCTATTTACCTTGCACCTTTTTACCTGTCTGCAAAATAAATACCCCTGATTATATTCCACTTTAACTTTGGTGTTTCAATTCTTAAGTCTTCATTATTGGTACCATGGCAAGTACAATGTACAGTGTAGCTTTCCTTCTGGAAAGCTTCAAAGTGTGTAAAAGGGAGGCTGAGAAACTGCCTCTCCACCAAAGTAATTAGAAGTAGATATGTGTTCCACTCGGTACTGTTATTTATTTATTTATTAATTTATTTTTCTACTTTTATTTATTTATTTATTTATTTTGCTAATTGTGCTCATGTAGTTCAGCAAACTGAGCTGCAAAAGCTATGCTAATACAAAATCAGTCCCTCGTGAATTTGTGAGTGACTTCTCTAGTGGATCTCTAAGATATACACTAATATTAATCAGGCCAGGTGTCATACAAAGAAGGCACAAGTTTTCCTGACTTTTACCTGTCTTTTTCACTCTTAAGTCACCTGTAAGACTTAAAACTCACTTTAGAAGAGAGTGCTTGGCTGTCGGAAGTATCAGTGTATCAACTACAAGCCGGTGAGTCTCACCTGTGTACCTGGGAAGATCATGGAACAGATCATCTTGGATGACATGCTTGATCACATGAGGAATGAGCGTGTGATCTGAGACAGCCAGCATGGCTTCATCAGAGAAAGGTCATGCTTGACCAATCTGGTGGCCTTCTATGATGGAGTGACGGCATTG